>JAEBDU010000036.1:708321-973763 GCA_016802625.1 Heliconius numata
TATCCAATTAATCTATTAATTCTTTTACGATTGTCACAACAGAGGCACACTCCGTTCTCCACTTTCCGTCGAATTCTAGAGGCATTGCGTATTCAGTGGTGGAACTTAACGCTGCGCTTTGTCTCGATACCAGAGCGAAGAAATAAAAATGTAAATATTTCATATCCTCGAGTGGGGATCGAACCCACACGTTACGTTTACAGTCACACTGGCCACTCATTCTCTATTATTGTGTCCAAATAAAAAATATGTATATACGAGTATTTTGAACAATTCATATTCACCTTCTATTATAAAACGCAGTCGAGCGTTCCTATCTTTCACAAGATTAACTTCACGTTTCTTTTGGGTCATTAAATCGTTGAATTGCTTATTAAACCACAGTCGCATATTTTGAACGTTCAGCTAAAATAAATAAAATATATTTTTAATCTAACTCTGTTGTGAGAGCAGCTTACCTAGAAACTAACTATACACGCCTCGATTCTAGGCTCGACACAGGGCGCGAGCTGGCGTATTAAGCGACATGATGATTCTATTAAGCATTAAAAAAGTCTATGGAAGTTGTTTTCTGCTGGTAAATTAGGTAAAGTGATGTATTATATGGGATGTTATGTTAAGTGTGGTAAGCACTATAACTATTAATAGCATTCAGTATAAATCATGAAATTAATATACAGATTACTAAGTAAATTATAATGTTATTAATCCGAATAAAAAACTAGTTTATTAAACGCCTAACTCTGATCGATACTCATTCATAGAAATATTCGTATTTCAAATGTTTGTATAATTCAGACATAATACGGCGTTGAGTTCTGCTACTAAATGTGCAATGGTTCTAAAATAGAATGATAATAAAGAAAGGAATTGAACATTCTTTTAAGCAACCTATAAGATAGTTAAGAAAAATAAATTCCAAATTTAAAAACACCAACTTTTACAATATGCTGCAACCAATTCATCTGCAGGAAGCTGAACGCCATAGTCTGCGGTATCATAAAAGGCGGTATGTCTATGCAACGGTGCGCGCTGGAGCCCGACAGCACGTAGGGCTCGCCCACCACTGACTCGTCTGGTGTCAGCACTTCTATCATCTGGCTCTCCATACTTTTACGAGCTTCCCTCATTGAAATTACTGATTGTGCACCCATTTTGCTTGAAATTGCTGACCTATGGATGAACGGAGGAATTTTGAAACCTAAACTGTTACGTATATAGGATATTGGAATGTCGCCGATAGATTAATTTAAATACTAATATTCTGGGGGAAACTACTGTTAAAACACTTTAGTCCTCAATTTCTGTGGAGTTTTCAAAAATATATTAAACAGCACAACGTACGGTAAAGGCTCTTCTATACTAGGCTTCTGGACGGGCTCCTCCCACGGCCTGAACAAGTTTGAATCGTTCTCCATCTCGACACCGCGGAGTGCCTCTATTTGTTGCAGCTCGGGCCAATTCTCGCGTTGAGTTGGTAGCACTGCATAATTCTCCACCTAAATTCGTAATAATGTACCTACATAAGCTTATTTTTTATGCTTGCTTCGTAATAGCCGAATTCACATTTCAATTTATCTTCAAACTCTAATTGTCCAAATACAAATTGCGAATATACAATTAAATAAAAACATTTCAATATGGTTCACCGAATTTATAAATTACACGATAAAATCAGGAATTATACATTTTTTTCAGTTTTACGCTGTGAATAGAGGGAACCTGGGATAGTGTTAAGACACTCCGTTTGTCACTATCCGTCGAATTTTCGAGGTATTGTGTGTTGAGTGAAGGAGCTCAACGCCGCGCTTTGTTAGTTGTTCTGCTTACCAGAGCGAAAAAATAAAAGTATTAATAAATAATAAAAAAATTTTCCGAGTACGGAGAAATCGAACCCGTTGTCGTTTAGTCACACGCTAATGTACAATTTTTTCTATACATATTGTTTGCTTAATACCTGATAATGACTAAATATAGCGTATAACTTGACTCTGGGCGAGAGCATGGAGTCCCAGCACTGCTGCTTAATCCACGCAGTCACCTTGTCTTGAGCTCGGATACGGGCTTCTGTTTCTAAACGGATTTGTTCTCGTTCTTTCTCCGCCTATTAAGAAAACATTTTGTTAAAAAAAAAAAAATAGGTATATTTCATACAATGTGAATATTATTAGTCTAATCTCATTATTTCATATTTGTAATATAATAAGTTTTACCTCAGTCTTAGTATATTGGAAAATAGGCAGAGCAAGAATAGAGTATCAAAAGATTTTTTTACTATTTTGATATTATATTTTCAGCTTCATCCCCCATATAAAAGGTTGGGCAGAGAGAGCTGATCTCCAATATCCTCCAGAATTCGAGACACTGCACACTGAGGCCGGGAAATTAAAGTGATTTATTTCACCGAGCGATCATTGAATTCAATATCATAGGCTTATGTCCTGTAATTTTTTTTAAATGTAACATATAATTTTTCACCTGTTTTATCCTCTCTTTTTTGTGTTCAACATGCAAATTGAACTCGGAGAGTGAGAGCTGGTGTAGCGGACATTCAGAGAGATTCTCTTCAAGCAGCCCTACTACTTGACTTTGTATTGTTTGTAAAGACTTTACGACTTCTTCTCGTTGCCTTTTGTAATCCATCGCTTCTTCCTTGACTTTCTTATCTTCTAGCAAGTCCAAATAATTTTCTATTGAAAAAAGAAAAGAATAAAATGTCAATAAATATTATTAAAATAAATTTAAATATAATATTCTGCTGACCAGTTGTTTAAGTGGTCTACTAGGCCAGGACCCAGGCCGGGCTACGTTCAACTCTTATGTAAGACAGTATTATAATATTAATAAGTATTAATAGATACTATATAAAATTAATAAAAATAGAAATATAATTTTACTTCTTTTTAAATTAATTTTAAATACAATTTTCTAAATGATAACAACAAACTCACTATCACTTTCACTGATAATGCTGATAGTGTTATTGGTTTTCTCGAACATGTCCGAATCCGGCGTCGTATACTGTAAGTCACGTCGTTCCTTCAACCTGTGTAAGTAATGTACCGCAACGTTTTTGTTGTGGGCAAGAGATACTATGAAGCGATTCTCTGAGTCGATGAGCGCTTGTTTTACTCCACTCTCGTATCGGTGGGTGACGACAAGCTGGAGTTCTGCAATCATTCAGAAGATAATTAATAATGAAACAATAGTATTTATAATTTAGTCAAATATTTTTTTAGCCTTAAACACTATCCGTATATAGCAGAATAGAGAGAGAGAGAGAGAGAAACCAAGTGTTAGGTCATTCTGTCCGATTTTCAAGACATTGCATGTTAAATGGCTAAGCTGACGCTGTGATTTGTCTTATGACTAGGGCATGAAATGAGAATTATTTATTGCCCCGAGTGGTAATCGAAACCAAAACCGTCATAATTACAGTCAGACGCTATACCACTGAGCCACAACGGCCTAACAAATAAGCATTACCTTTATAATAATACGAAATTTATAATAATATTATATATAAATATTATATGAAAATACTATTATTTAAAGTTCTTCACCATATTTCTCAGGGGCAGTCGGCTCCCGTAGTATGACAGTACCGTCAGCACCGAACGTGAGTAAAGCGCCAGTGTTGATGGACGCTACGAAATGCTTCAGATGATGACCAGTTTCTATTATTGGACCCATTTTTACGGACACTGTAACGCCTTTCTGTTAATACAAAATTAACTTTAAATTAGGCAAATATGTATGTTATTTAGATTAAAAACCTTAAGTACCTTATTTGAAATTTACCTACATATATTGGTATATGAATTCTCAACTCTTCAGTATCGTAGAATTCGTAGAGGCCTTAGAGAGATTTATTACTTGCGCCTATTAGCGCAGAAAATGTAAACGAATAGAAACATAATTATATTTAATTTTTTTGTCCTATTATATTAAAACAGGAAATACTTTACATATATAGATCTATATCATGGCTAAACTGTCTTCAGATTGATTGTAATTGTAAACGCAATAGGTTGTGGGTTAGATCCCCACTCGGGGAAATTAAATATTTAATTAAATTTATATTTCCATTACTTCTGTCGTTCAAACGTTAAGTTCCGTCGCTCAACACGTAATGTTTCCAGAATTTGGCAGAAAATTGGTAACGGAGTGTCTTAACTCTTAATACTGAGTTTCCTCTGCCTACTGTACTATTATATATATATATTTTTAATTTACCTCTCCAGAAAGCCTTAGCACGTGCATCTGCGAAGTAAGATGAGGCACAGCGAGTGCTTCTCCACGAGACTTTAAGGGTAGCAATTTAGCGTACGGGCCAGCCATTTTGCCCGCGAATTTGTTATCTTTCCCTGTTTCCGCGTTGATGCAAATTATACGTTCACCTATGGAAAACGTTTATAATAAGAACTGTATAAACCATATTTTTTTTAAATAACATAGACAAAAGTGGTTAATGAACATTTAAACTGTAAATGCGACATGTTGTGGGTCCAATTCCCACTCAAACTCGACTTCGTTTCTTTCAATCTGGTATCTAGGCAAAGCGAGGCGTTGATCACAGAGTTCCACCGCTCAACACGCAATGTCTCCAGAATTTGGCGAAGTGTCTTAACACTAGGTTCACGCTTCCTAACCTGCTGTGTGCGGGATACACCGTGAAGCTAAAAAAATACATATAAAATTTATATACTAACCTATAGCATACTTATCAGAAAACAAAACAAGACTGAAAGCTCTGACAGAATCTCCGACTTGCATTAGGAAGCAGTCGGCGAGGCCACGTCCTAACTCCGTGTATCTCACTAAAGACAATTTGTAATCTGTTGTAAGCTGAAAGTAAAAATTGATTAAGATAAATTATACTAAATACCATTTATATATTTATGTATATTTTTCAAATAAATTAAAAAATCGAAGTAAATTTAAAAACAAATAATAAAAACCATAGCAATATGAATGAAATGGAATTTAGTGATGATATTGAACATGTAGGAAGTAAATTAAACGTTACTTTTATAACAATTTTAAATGATTTATTTACTTACAAAACAATACGACATGAATAACATAATACCTTTAAGATAAATATATGTCCGGCAGACATAGCAGCCGCGACCAACTCTCTGCCCCTCGGAGAGAACACTACGCGTGACACAATCTGGTGTGTCAGACACATATTGTCCACTTTCTCTAAGCCAATTTCCAAACTAAAAGTGTATAATGCTATTCCATAGTTGTGACCTACTTCTCCGAAGATAACTAGTAAAGGATCCACGGGACTTGTTTCAAAGGAAACATCTTCACCTTTTATATATTTTACTAATACCTGAATGATAAAAACATTTTAACTATTAATATATATATTTATAACATTTGTAGCAACTAGCGTTTGTAGAAACTTTGTTACTACAAATGCTAGGCTATGCTCCCAAATTTTGCATAGACATCACTTATAGGACGTAGGTACTCATGGAGACAGAAATTAATAATAACATTGTTCACGCAGGCGAAGCCGCGGGCGGGCCGCTAGTATATGATATAACATTTTCTTGCACTCACCAGCTTTGCAGATATCACTTCGTAAATACATAAAACGCCCACGTTGTTCATAGTAGCAACGTATTGGTAATCTGGGGCGATCAATTGAATCCTCTTGATATTCCTGAGTAAATATTCTGTCGTTATTGAAGCCAAAACTGTATTTTTTTTCAATAATAACATATTTCTCGAATTTAACGGTGAAATATTACTTTTTTTCATTTCACGTAAGTATACATAAGAAGGTATTCTAAGGGATATTGCAATCGCTAAGTTAACATTTAGGTAGTTTCATTTTATACCTATAAAATTCATTTTATTAAATGGCGCAGGGGCACAAGTGTGACTGTACACGACACGACAGGTTGTGGGTTCAATTCCCACTCGAGGAAATGAAATATTTGAATTTTCATTTCTTCGCTCTATCGTAGAGACAAAGCGCGACGTTGAGTTACACTACTCAACACGCAATGCAAAAGAAAATAGTAATTAATTTTAATTAATTAATTAATTTAAATAATTAATATGCTCTATTAGGTATATAGAATAAAAATTTATTGGACCTTTGCTTAAATGAGAATAGTTTCACTTCAATCTTGTCCTCAGATTCGCCTGTAATTTTATAAACAAAACCTTTGCTCGTCCACATGGCCGCCGTGTCTGATGTGGCGTTGGACACCAGTCTTTCGACTACATCATCCAGCGTGTACTTCCAGGCTACCTGCCACTTATGTTCTGCTTTTTTGAGTGACTAAACAATATTGAACAAAAACATAATTTATAAGTATATATTATATTAATAATCACCTACTATTCAAAATTTTTAAAAGCATATTTAAGTTCTTCTTCTATTCTAAAAACATACCCTTAAACATTTGTCCGGACCGTAAATAAGCAGACCATTGGCAAAAGAGCACATATGTGGTGTCTGAGCACCTTTGAGATTTTCGGACCAATCTAAGTTAGTTACCATTCCTATACCATCTGAAAGCAGCTGAAATTTAAAAATAATTAGTTATTAATTAATAAGTTATGATATCGCAGTTATCCGAGTGTAAATGTTTGTGGGTTCGATTTTCACTCTAGGGAATAATTTACATTTAAAATAATATCTTTTTTCCTATTTGCTTTAGTATTACAGGGTTGTGTGATTTATTACTATGTAACTTTTCATTTTTAATATAAGAAATTGCTTAAAGGGAGATAAGAGACCAAATATAGATATAATTACACTAACACTATATAAGTTAGCCTTTCCATCAACAGCATACAATTGTCCCTCGTTGCTCCAGCAGGTCGCCACGAGCTTGGGGTCAGACAGCTCCCAACCCTTAGCTTCTTCCTTCGTACGCTTCATAATGAAGCAGCGCTTGTAGCACTGTGCTACTTCCCACACAGTGAGACCTTCGCCCCAACACTGGCATATCATCATGTGGGTGCGGCTAGCCCTGTGTGAAATATGTGAAATTTTCATGATTTACTAGTATGGTATTTAGCGTTTCTGATGGTTTGCCACCGAGAACGTTAAAGAACGGGCAGATCGGGTGGAATAGATTAAGTAGTTACATAGACTCTGGCAACAAACGTCGGTAACAACCAATTAAATATATGAAATATTCTTATTAATATTTTAAATCTCACTTGTAAATCTGCGACCGACGTATTACACCAGTGGGGATGGATATGAGCCGTTGGTGTGTGCGCCAGCTCCATATTGATATGCAGTAATTGGGAAATCCACTGAACCCAGCTACTAGATCGGATTCCATCATACACAGACCTTTGTAGCGGTTTACCTCATAATCTGTTTAAACAAAGAGAACTAAGAAAAATCTATATAATAATCAGTTTCACGCGGCATGCTGTCCACAGCAGGGTAGGCAGAGGGAACCTAATGTTAAGGCACTCCGTCCTACATTGAGCCACTTGCCTTATGTTATAAAAATAATGATTAATTTATTTATTTTTAGTTTGCGTATAATAGCTAGTAGATGCTATAATTTAATTTTATTACCTCTTAATGTAGCCAGAATAGTGAATATAGGATAATTCATAATCAATATCCGAGGGTTCTTGGTTTTTTCTGCAAACGCAAACACATGGGAACGGTGACCTGAAATTATGATAAAAAAGATCAAACATATGTATTAGATATATAAGTATAATGTTAATATAATTTTAAGTATTAATTTCAGATACACGCTATATTTGCCACAGCTAGGAAAACAAAACAAATATGCACCCTGAACATACCTACATGAAGCTATAAAAAAAAAGATTCAAAGAGACAGAATAATAAGTATCGACGTAACTTAAGCCCACATATTTTTTTCAAACCATATTTCAAATTGTTAAGTACCGTATAAGAATTGTATTTACTAGTTTACAACCACCATATAAGTACCTACGATCGGATACATAATATCGAAGTAAGTAGCTGAGCTCCGACAGTATGGAGTGTAGCGTCATGTAGAGTAGGCACTTGTATATAAAATTTAACTCTCATTCTCATCTACCTTTTCCGTCTACCTTGTGAAAGCTGTTCTATAATATTTTATTTCAGTCGTCATCGTGGCAAAGTGGGTCAGCGTCTGACTGTAAACACGATGATTGTGGGTTCGAATTCCCACTTGAGGAAATGCAATACTTAATATTTCTTTCTGATAATAATAATTTCTTCGCTCTAGTGTCGAGGCTAAAGCGCGGCGTTGAGTTCCGCCACTCAACACACAATGCCTCCATATTTTGGCGGAAAGTGTCAAGTGGAGTGTCTTAACACTAGGCTCCCTCTGTCTACCTACATACGTCATACAGCGTAAAGCTAAAAAAGTAATATATAAGTACCTGCAATAACATCAACACCATCTCCTTTACCTTCATCGTTAGCAACATACACAAGTTCAGTATTGCTTTTGAAATTGAAAAATATTATGTAAATATCGCAAGCTACCGCGCATATATCCTTACCAACAAAAGTAAAGCTATTCAATTTCTGTGGAATAGCCCATCTGCAACAATAGCAAACTTAATAATTTATTACCTTAAATATCATTTTGTACTTAGGTAAATCCATGTAAATATGGATATGTCCGTTTAATTTAAAAATATACGAATACCTTACATAAATAGGTCTCAATTGTTAAACATATAATGTATATTATATATCTTTTAGACCCACATTTATAAACTGCTCACAACTCTGAGATCGATCTTGAGATGTCATTTTCATAATAATCTGTAAATGAAAGCGGCATCTCAAAATCTATGCCACAGTTGAGAGCGGCTTATAACTTATACTTCTGTAAATAGATTTTCATGACGCACTTTTGAAGAGATTATCACAAAAAAATCGAAAATAAATATTTTGCGGGAAAGAATGCTAGTTTTTTAATTATTTAATATTTACTGTTAATATAACGGTTTTTTTACATCCAAATTCATAGAATAAGAAAAATATTTAAAATGGTATAAAAAATATATAGTTTAAGATTTGTTTCTAAATTACTTTACCTGACTTTAGGATTATATGGTTCGGATTGCTCTGTTCGGATATCATTTTCAACGCCTTCGGGCATAATTATTTAAAATAAAATAAGAGATCGTTGCGTCTAAATTAAAGATGATAGATGATAGATTATTAGATATCAAACGTTGCCCAGCAATAAATCTTACGATTTATGGCAATCGTTGCTATGTAACCAACAAACAATAAAAAAATGTTATTTAACAAATCTAAAAATAAAATAGTAAAATCACTAATCATTTCATCAAAATAAGATGTTAATGATATAAAATATTTTATATTTTCCTGGTTTTATATTCTTTTATTTTGTTTTGCCGGACATCTTATAGAATTAGTAAATTATGTTTCTTTATCAGAAAATTATAATGTATTTATCTTTTTCATTCTACATTACAGTATCGTTTTTTTACATTAAATACAAGTAAGTAAAATGAAATAATAAATTTGACAGTTTAATGATTACTGGACTGTCATTGTCATACGTAAAATGGAACGTAGTAGGCGAGATCTATAGATCTGTCAAAACTAAGCAATGGCAGTGATTGCAAATAAATTGATAAGAAATATTTATTAAGAATGTTAACATCGCACGAAGTGTTTACTTTTATACTTTCGTATATAAAATGTGAAATTTATTAGTAAACAAATTAATTCAAAATGTAAGGCTATCCCGTTGCTTCTCCCATGTTTTTGTATGAAGGATGACACATAAAGAGTTTATTATTGTGTTTGTGTATTGTAGGAATTACACCGGATCGCTGAGTCCGGTGGCGGAGAGATGGAACTCGTCGTCGATAGACTTCGCCGAGATAACCATGGACAGGAACTTTGCGCTGTTGCTAGTGTCCCTAATATCATCTATACTATGGGTAGTTTATATAACGTACTACAACAGCCGTGTCCTCGGCTATATACTAACAAGACTCATTAACAAATTTTACTTCCAAGATGAAAATTTCAAAATTGGTAAGTAGGACATATATGCTTAAAGTGAAAATACAATGAGAATGGGAAAAAGGCTAAGATTTATCATTCAATACTCCACATCCACAAGAACTTTGCCAAAATAAGGAAATACCACTAAACTGACATGATATGTGTATAAATAATGTTTATTATGATAATTAAGAATGCTAATTTACAAATTTTTAAACTTACCTTTTGAAAATTGCAATGTTGTTAATATATATTATTTATTCAACATTGTAGCCTTGTATCTATGTATATGTTGAAGGTTAAAGTATTTTTTTATTTAATTCATACTGTGGGAAATTTTAAATAAAGGAAAATAATATAATTTTAAGTTTATTCTGTGTTATATTATATAATATGTAAATTGTTACAGGATAATTATTATCCTATGATAATAGACTTTCAATCAATCAATTTGTTTGCTACTCAAAGAAATTAAATTTTTAATATTTTTATTTCCTGGCTCTAGTAAGGAGGTACACCTCACTGTAGTGGGACATGGAGTTTAGCACTCAACATACAGTGACTCGAGAATTGAATTTGAATATATTACCATATGTATACATTTGCCTTAAGCGAATGCTGTGTCCTAACTTTGAGCTCCCAGGTTCTCTCTGCTTACTCTGTTCTATGTTTTAGTTACAGTGTACACAACTAATAAAATAATTGACTCAAATATAAATATTTTCTATAATAAATTTTGGTACCCAATTTTTTTGATTTTACCATGTTCAGATGTGAAAAATTGATGTGGTGTTTTGTTCTACTAATTTAAATATATAATTTTATGATATATGAAAGATCAGCTCTGTCGTATCTTTCGATCTGCGCTGTAGTCAGCTGTGCCAATTACTTTTCATTGTTTGTTACAGTGAAATAGATAAATTAAAATGTTATCATGTCAAAAAAAGGTTTATGCATGCATTTTATTAGTAACTCCTTTCTAAGCTCTCCTCCTGCTAAGTATTGGATATGCATGAAGAGAGAAAAAAATAGTTTGGAAGTAATTGTACTTCAAAATCACGCCATGGAAAAAAATGTACTTTAATGTTTTATTAGGACTGATAATTTTTTTGCAGGGTCATTTACACTTAATGCTCTCTCAGGAAAAATCATGTTTCATGATATTGTTTACATCAACTATGATTATACACTTCGTATTCAAGATGGCTATCTCATATTTCGATGGTGGCGTTCATATGTACCTAAAGATGTTGCTGAAGGTAACTTTTGCTTAACAATAAATTCATATACACAATATATTTTTTATAATACATTTTAATTTTTGCTTCAGATTTATCGCACTCAGATACACGTCTTTCTATAATGTTAAATGGATTCGAATTACATTTTTACAATCGATGTGATCTTTATGCTGAACTTGAAAAAATATTCTGTCTCGATCCTGTCATCAAGCAACAGCATGATGACGATGATTCGGCAGACCGCGATAAAGCAATGAATGATGCGAACGAAAAACGACGAAGAGCTCAAGACACTGTCAGATCAGAGGCAGCTATGGCACGGACATGGCGCGATCTTATACCCGTCATTAAAATAGATATTTGCACCGGTCGTGTAGTATTTGGTAATCGTCTAGTGCCCACAACTTTGTCAATCAGTGTTGAAGAAGCTCACCTAATGTACAGTACGAAACCTCCCGCCTCAAGCTTGGATCATCTTATGCATTTTGTTAAAGCAAAAGCTGAAAATTGTAAAGTTATGTTAGCTCCTAGTCCAAATTATACGGCCATGGTTGATGAACCTCCAAGGTATATGGGAGAAGGTTTTGTTATCATGAGCTCTAATTACATTGAAGTTTACTTCTATATGGATGAACCGGGTCTAGTACCAGAACAACCTGTTTTGCTACAGTTGGCTAATGGCGACGTAGTGGAATCTGCGCCGCCGATATGGGGTGTGGATATTAAATGTGGCAAAGGAACAGATTTCAGCTACGGACCGTGGGCGGATCGACAGAGAGACCATCTATTCAAATTCTTTTTTCCACCCAACTATAAAAACTTAGAAGTTACTCCACAGCCAAAACCAGGAGATCGGAGACAGATGCAGTCATTTGATATACGATTGTCAACCCTAAACGAAGCCACAATAGATATTTTATTTACAAAAGTTAAAGAAACCAATGCTGTCCATATAAATATTGGTGCAGGTTCATATCTAGAAGTAACACTGCCGTGGATTGTCCTTCAAGATGGATACACAACGAAAATAACAGGTCAGTTGCTGCATTTGGAAGCAACTACAAGTCTTCAATATAGAAGCTTAGCAGAGAGCGAAACATTAGAATACACAGTGAAATGTCACTATCCATTAGTATGGAACCATCATCAGTGTTGGCAGTTATCATTAACCGGATGTAAGGCAACAGCACACTTTGTGTATACTCATATAGATTTTTTCCAAGATCTCACAAACGATTGGTCAAGTAAAGCGCGTCCGGATATCCTTCATTTTGTACCATATACATGGAAAATATCTTTACTCCTAAAAGAGTGTGAAGTTGTAACAGTCAGCAATCAATACAACTGGATAGACTGTAGTTCAACTAATCAAGAAAACAATCACGTGGCGTTTTGCGGTGACTTACTAGACGTGTCTTTTGATTTGCCTTTCATCGATTTCCTACCCGACGTCATACCTCTTAAAATTTGGGTGCAAGGGGAAGCCGTCGATATGAGCTTGTATTTGCCTGAAGTTAATACATCAAGATTATTGCTTTTATCTATTGATAAAAATATGAAGCTTGTCCCTTGCAGGTTAAAATCATCAAAATGGCGAAGGAAATGCGTAAAAACTCAAGGCTGGGTGGACTGTTGGTCAGTCCCCATAGTGGCATTAAGTGTAAGATATAATTACCATCCAATACCTCCACTAGGACCGGAACCACAAGCAGATATTACAACTCCTGAAAAAGAAGAAATTTTACTTTCTCCAATGAGAATACCAAGAATGAGGAAACAGCCACAAATAAACTGGGCATTAGATGGTAACAATTTTGATAGAACAACTTTAGCACCAGATAAAGTGAGTGTCGAACTTGAAGTCGGGCCTTCTATTCTCCTTGCATATGGAACTATCATTACTAGTTTTATGAATTTGTTAGAAAACATATTTGGGGAAGACCAATCATTTACAGATATGCAAAAAAGCCCCAATGTTGAGACTTATTACTGGTCAGGTGAGGTGAATACGACGAAGTTAAACGATAGAAGTAGCATTAATCAGCATACTGAAATTTCAATTGATGACAACAGTGATTCAAGTAAAGGACCTTTCGATCCACGTCGCTGCAGACCTTTAGATGTTAATGTTTCCATTATTATTCATGATATTCAGGCACATTTAGTAAAAAATTGCAGTGAAAATGAGCCTCCGTGTCCTGTCGTGCTTATTGAAAGATTTGGGTTTGAAATGGATAAGAGTTTCAGAGAAACAAAATTACAGCTGCTCATAAGTCCGTCGATATTAGTATCTTCAAACAGCCCGTCGCGATCAAATTCCAATGGCGTTAATACTTCAAATTGTCTTCAACAAGGTCACTTGATGCTTTCTTCGTTTCAACTAAGGGGCAATGGCTTCTTTAGTGATACAAATAGAACAGTTGAAGAAGAAACAATAGAGTATGCCTGGATGATGGAACTTCAGTTAGGGCAACTTACAGGTCGCTTAACTTTGCCCCAATTATATCAAATCATATCATCGTTAGAAACATTCTTACTTCTTATATGTGATAACGAAAACGAATTAACTCCACCAAATACTGCCAAACAATGTCATCACGGACTAAACAACGTGCTGTGCCCAGAAACTGATCTCACTCTCAAATATCGATGCCCAACGCCTAATGAGATAAAATATCGAATGATTCGGGTGGCTGTCGATCTTATCGATTTGTATATCGCGGACACGAATACAACCTTACAATCATGGATATCTCCAATCAGATTATCTTTTTGTAATTTACACGGATCTGGATTTGGTACTGGAATAACTGGATTATTACCTAATATAAAACTTGCTCTCTATACACAAACAAACATGCAAACAAATACTCACCACCATTCCAGTGGAAGTAATGGCAGTCAGAACAAAGTACCTGAAAATGACAATTGGGTAGGCGTGGGTTCAATGTCCTTGGGCCCTCTGCTCATAGAAGCAGCCTCGTCACTACCTCAAAGTCCTCGAAATTTACATCAAGTGCAACAAAAATTTTTGAAGTTGCATGATGAAAAGTTTAAAAGATTATGGTTTCTTTGGCCAAATGAAGGTAAAAGTACACAATGTGGTTGTACAGGTGGATGTGCTTTCTTTGGTTCTAACCGAAATGGTGCAAACTTTCTCAAACCTAGTCCCTCAGATTTGCACGAGGGCATTAATATAGCTATATTCAATGTCATAGAAACGTCTCCTGGCGAATATGGTTACGGTCAAAGCTTACTTCATTCTGGCCAGTTAGTGTTTCATACCCCGCCATATAATAGTTTGAATGTTTGCTTACAACCGACAAATGTGTCTACTTTGATACCGTCGCCGCTACCACAAAATCTCAGTAAATCTCCACAGAGCGTCGAAAGACGCAGCCTGACGAGAAGATTTTCTTACACCAGTATGAGTAAAGGAAGCAACAATGTTTTAGTATCGAGCACTAAAAGTGATGTTCCGTATGCTCGCCTAGTAGACTCATCTATCCCGCTAGGAAGTTCAAAAATCGACAGTGACTCAAAACTTAATAAAACAATTTTAAGTATACCTCAAATGGAAAGTAGTGTGTCTGATTCGAAACTAGCCCTCAGTTGTGGAATTAAAGATAATACAAATGTTATTGTTAGAAAACCGGTGGCATCAGAAAACGACCACTTCGTCGCACCCAAAGTTCCGCCAAGAAGCGTCGCTGTATCTGATTCGCATTACTCATTGAATTCTCAGCCGCATGTTGAAGAAGCTATAATACATGAAGTTCAGCGCACAATATCTATAACTAGTGAAAACCATTCGGAGGCATTCTTTTCAGCAGACGAAGATATGTTCCCGAGTCGTTCATCAAGTTTGAAACACTCCTTTGGAAGCCGACGCAGTAATCCAAAAGAACAACCATCTTACACAGTCGGCGATAGCAGTAATGAAAAATGGGTAAATATGATGCCAAGATCCGAAATGATAGATGGACCTGATACGATTAGCAATCTTAGTGCCGGTGTTCAACCAGATTCTGAGAGTGGATCAGTTTCGTCGAACTCATTCATATCCGCTATTTCTTCTCAAGAAGATATGACTCTTGTTAATTTACATATGCAAACCAATAAACCCATAGTAGATTCTCCTCTACTTATGTCTAGTTACATTAATAATTTACCTCAATATAGGTGCTGTAATTGGACAACTTGTTCTTTGCCGACGGGCAGTGATGTATTCACGTTGCCTTTGTTTAGAAGAGCTGACGACGGGTCTTTAGTATATGTTGGCCAAAAATACTTACCATGTTTTGAGTTTACTGGAAAGGTGCAAACATTAAAATTAATTTCAAAAAAAGATGGACACTCTAGTCAAAATCAACACGGTCCATACTCAAACCTCACTCCACATTTTAATTCACAAATCAAGGCCCATCCATATCCACAAGCGTGGTGGGACCTGCAGCAAAATGTACAGGACAATCAGGAGAATACTACAGACAAAAGTTCAACTTCAACAGTGACCACGACGAGTGACACTAAAAATGGATTGTTTGTCAAGTTGCGTGGTGAAATCGATATCATGTTAACGCCGCTTGTTTTAGAAAGCACCCAAAAATTTGTAGAATCTTTAACTCCAGTGTTGGCCAATATTCACCCTATAACGGTTATTAACCACTTACGATTACTTTGCATATCATCAGTAGAATCGTCAAATATACTTAAACAGAAGCAGTATGTACTAAATTGGCTGCCACAGATGCAAGCTCGTAACGAGTCTAGTATTATAATTGAAAAAGATGATAAATGCAAGCTAGCTACAATCCCACACTCCAATGTTTATGAAGAGACGATTTGTGATCAATTCCAGGCCACAGTCACCGTACCTAAAGTAAATATAGTATTCGTGCAGTCATCAGTTGTCGAAGATATGATATCCTTCTCCGCTCTCGACAATATTCAAGATTTGACGTGTGTATCTTTATTTGGAGTATCTGTGGAGAATATCGTGGCAAAATATACTAGTTCGAGGAAAACATTGGAGTCAGTACAATTATACTACCGGCCGACTCTTCGAGCTCTGGGCAGTAAAAAGTCATTTGGCATTATGAAGGGTCCCCGAGCGTTGATTCAGTCTTCGGGGTCTGGTAGGAAACGAGGTCCAGAAAAAGGTGAACCGGTGTATATAGAGACGTCACAACAGCAATGTGAAGATACTACAGTTGTCTTGAATATTGGTAAGTGCCAGTTTATATATGTTTTTTTAAATTTGATTTAATATTTTTGCCTGGAAAAATTATATTACACAATTCTCTGCAAAATATGTAATTATAGTTATATAATTTTGTAGTTGCATATGTATAGTGAGGAATAAAAATATGTACACAAACTTATTTACTTAATATTTACATGGATTGAAATCATGAAAAATATATTAGAATAAAACTTTGTTTTTCCAGGTAAAGTCCACGGGCAGTTGAGGAGGATACGTAATGAATCTTCACAGCTAAAGGATGCTACGATAACTGGTATACCTTGCCAGCACTCTAAAGTTTCGTTCAAATTTATTAGAGCTGATGCTTGTCCTAAAGGGTGTGATACTATGGTAACTAATGTTATTGACGATTGTTTAATACATTTTACAAGTTGTTAACAATATTTACTTTATTGTCATTTTTTCAGGGCTGTCAAAATGGAACAGCAGAAGGACAAAAAGAGAATTCTATTGGTTACATTATGTTTGAATGTGGGGTTGAAGGAGTATCCATTAAAGTGTCTAAACATTCCCAATCTCACAAACCTAATGAAGAGAAAAAGTCAGTACGAACTGATAGCGAAAGTTGCAGAGAATCAGTAAAGTCTGCTGAAGAATTGAAGCCGGATAAAGAAAAAACTAAGGGTATTCGGACTTCTGGAATTGAAGAATTGTTTAGGAAAAGGGAGTCTAATTCAAAGCCTAGTACTCCAAACTTGGGTAATGCTCAGCCGCCGCCCGTTCCACCTGAAGCCACTACTCCAGGACCTGATGAACCTTCTAATGATAGCTCTGCGACGGTGGTACCTGTAAAAGATAGTGGAAACACCTCATCTTGTTCAATCGACTTGAAGGTTGTTTGGTTTAATTTCGCTGCTCCACCTAGGACTCCTATTACGAAAAAAATAGATTACACCAGGTATTTTTTTATTTTCATATTGTAACATTTTGGACGATAAATGTAACTATAAGTGAAATTAGGTAAATCCTTAAATATGCACATAAATTTTTCAATTATATTTCTTTGTAGGTGTCATTTTTCTGTATTTTACATTTTTTATCACCAAAATTTCTCATATTATCCACTCAATATAAAGATAAATCTTAAAGCTAAACACAATTATTATTGACAACCTTTGCCAGGTTAGACTGGAACCTTCTTAGCACGGCCTCCCCCGCCATCAACGCATGGATGAACCCCTGCAACCGCCTCGGCATCCGAGTGGTGGCGCTATACAGAGCGCGCGCGCGTCGCCTCGCCGCCACTGCTGCCAGCCTCATGGCCTCTGCGCTCGATAGAGCACCTAATCATACTCTGCCTAAGGTAAGCCTATGCATTGTATTTTATAGGTCATGTGAGGATAATGGATTTTTTGAATAAAAATTATTGCAAATTGATACAGTTATTGAAAGAAGATCGACTTATAACATATCTACAAATGGGGAAAATGCTAAAGATAAATCAAGTCAATGACAGGATACATTAAATTCTTCATGATTAAAAACTTTGTACAGCATTGGTGCTACAGAGCCTTAAAGTTAACAAAATTAAGTATGATAAACTTACAATTATACAAAAAATCAAAACTTGGGTTCTTACGCAAGGTTTGATTTTTTAAAACCAGTTTCTGTTTCTAATCAGCATCTTTAAAACTAGTTTAACAAGCCTAATATTAACAAAATTAAGAACTTTCGTACGAAATTTTCATCATTTGCAGAGCCGCTACGGCCGTCACACACCCATGGCAAAACAACTTCGTGAAGAGCCGTCACTACAATTATGCGCGGTTCTACTCCGCTACGCGTTGCAGGCGGACGCGGCCGCCGTGCAGGCGGATCTCGCTGAGAGACACTTGCCTTCACTCTCTACATTAAGACAGGTAGGCATTGTATGTACGTGCTATGCGTATGCGTGTGCATGTGTGCGTGTAAGTGTGTGATGTGCGAAATGAATAATTAAAGTATATTCCACATAAAACGCACATACTTAATGTGTATTTTATGTGCAACTTTAATGATAACTAAATCTTTTCTTTTATAAGGGTGTGATTGTCCTCACGCGACAATGGAAGAACATCTTGTACACACCGTTACTACTGGAACACAATTACAAGAGTAAAGTCATGAAGCCTCTTAACGTCACTTTCGCACTGCCTGAACTACTTGAGGTAATTAAATTTTGATTGTTTATGTTAATTTGTCGAACTATAGATATTTTGTAATAAGATATTACTTGAAAAAAGTTTAGTATTGAAAAGATGTCATTTTTTTTAAAGGTGTTTAGATAAAGTTGAAATTTGAATATAGTAGAAATGTAAATATGATAATACATTATCTATTTTAACCCAACTTGGCCCTTATGTAAATGAAATTGTTTTATTTCATTTATATATTTAATACGCACCGAGAAGTACTATGTATTTATAATTTACTTTGCAATGCTGGAAAAGGTTTGAAGATGAACAAAACCAATTTGCTATGTTATACGTAAAAGTATTTTGACTGTATTTACAAAAGTTTAAGTTTACGTTAAACGTAAGTTTCAATTTTTTTACTACAACAGACAGTTGACAGCATAATTTTAAATATAAATAATATCGTCTTTAGAGCATAAATAATAGTTAGTATTTATTTCAGGACTCTGTGGAGGGTTGGCAAGAATATCAATTCGACAATGAAGGTTTAGATGAGAACTGTCTTCTCTTGAACATGGATGTGGAAAAACTAGATACTCAAATTCCGAGTAAGTGTCAATTTATTATAGAGAAATATATATTGGGTTGAAAATGTTTATGTATTTGTGAATGTCAATATTGTGATTGTGAAACATGAATGTGAATTATGGAATAAAAATAAGTCGAGTTACTATATACAATTACAATAATTTACGATATTTTTTTATACAACAAAAATCTAAATTTTTATGATATATTTTAAATTTTAAATTAAAACGCTTAATTTAAGGAACCAATAAGTGGTTGCAAAACTGTAAGCGCTGCGAAATTTTACCTGATTTTTAGTGTGTGGTATAAAGCAAGCAGGGGTTCAGATATGTAATGAGATAATACAAAAATATCTCTTATTTAGCTCTGCTAGTAAAAAATATACGAAAAATATAACAAAATAATATTAAATGACTTCTTACTGATTTATACATTAATATCAATATTACATATTACAAAATTAATATAATTAATTTACAAAGCGAGCTCAGCGACGGCGACGTCTCGCCCGCACTCGTACCCGTCCACGCCGCCGTCCGGTGCGTACAACACCGCACGCTGATATGGCCTCTGGTGTTTTTGCTATAAGTGTTCTTTTTGTTTGCACGTTTGTGTGGTTTTATTTATCCGAGCTAGTTGCCTTGAACGGTTTGATTGTGAAATTTTTATGTCTTCTTGTTAATAAAAGTGTGAGTTGCTTTTAATGATTTTTTTAAATAAAATGTTTTTTTTTTGGGATCATCAGCATTTTTGCTTTGGTTGTGACGTGTTTATCTATTGCTTACTTGATGATTTAATTGTTGTTAAAAAAAATCTTAAATAAATAAATAATTTTACTCGAACTAATTTATAATATATATCTATATAGCAATCTATATAGTAAAAGGCAATATTTTTTCCCTGTTAATTAATAGATGATTTTTTTTAAATGTGCAAAATTAAGATACATAATTCTAGCGTGTCTTATAAAAACAAATAAACTATCTTTCCTCTAATATAAAATATATAAATGATTATTATATAATATTACAATACTGCATTGTATTCAATATATCTATAATAAAACAAGTAAATAATATTCATTTTACACCAACATAACATCACTTTTCTTTGCCGTCACTGTGTTTTTCATGTATTTTGTGTCACATGTATTTTGCACTTTTCACGAATATTTTGGTTGAGTTTGCTTATATTTTCATTTCATTTTCGATTGCACTGATTGATAGAAAGTGCGGTGTTTGCCACTTTTTAATTTTACATTAGATTGCATAGTTATCATTCGCATTGAGTTGTTATTATTTTTTACATTTCTTTAATTGCCATATTTAATTATTTCTTAAGCTACATTTCTATGGTTCATAGTCATGATGTATGTATATATTAAAACTTTATGTCAAGAATATTACATTTACAAAAAAATATTGTTATAACATATGTAATATTGTTTTTATCATGAATTAGTGAATTCATACTTTTTTTGACTTCTACTTGTTTTAATATATTTAATATAACATTTTCCATTTCATAAAATTTAAAGGATTTAAGAGTTCTTTCATTACTATGTTATTTTGAAAATAATTAAAGTGATTTTATACAGTGCGAGCGGCGCAAAGCAGTCGCGCTAGCCTAGTGTTCCCGTCGCTGCCTTTCTCCACTAGAAAGACTCCTTTCCAGGACGATGCTATTGCTAGTGAGCTATTTTTCTTAAATGAATTTGTACACTTAGATTTGTTTCATATGATTTTACTTTAAACGTAGCAGGAATCTAGGGGAAGATTCATTCTATAGTACCGGTCACAGTGGATTCTCGGTACGATCTCATATAAGAATATGATCATCAGAAATATTTTTATATGGGTGATTGGACCGGAACTTGACCGGAACAATAGTATGAATGCTCTCATTGTTTCTCATATAAGATTATTTTTCATAGTCAGTGATCGGACCGAGAAAGAATCGTAATTGTTACTACAGTGTGAATGCTTTCTTGCCTTTTAGGGATTCGGAATATATTAAAGTTAGTCCTTAATATACGAGAAATAATTTTGAAGATATTAAAGTAAATAGTTGTATTATTATTTACATTTACGGCCTCAATGATAGATTTACATCTATGGCCCCAATAAAAGAACTACACTCTCTCTACAATCTTTTGTCCGACTTCATTGAAATATAATTATTTCTTGAAAAAAATTAATCATACAGAAATATAGAATTATAAAAGTACTTTAGCGTTCACCGTTTGAGTTTTAGTTTCTTAGTTTTAAACAATCTTGTAAGACTAGAATGAGTGTTGTAGGTGTAAGTACTAGGCGATGAGGAATAATAATAACACTTTATTACACACAGAACTCTACAATTTATCATTTTGGTGAGGTTAAATAATATATATTTTGACATCAAGACACTTAAGATAAAGGATATTACTACTTTGAATTTTAATTGTTAAATATGTTCATCGTGGAAATGATCTCCTCGGCAGTATTTTATTACTGAAATTATTTTCTCTCCCTTATTCTGCTGAACATGAAGCGTGGCCTTGAGTTTTGAAATATTTTAGATGCCTAATCTGAAACAAAAAAATATATTTAACACATTAATTCCGATATATGACTTACAGATTATGGCACTCTAAAAGAGGATCTGCCGACAGTTGGTTCGAATCCGTCGCTGTACTCTCAGGGCAGCCACGACAACATCGCGAGTGACCGCGCGCGCGAAGACCTCTACCAGTGGATGGCAAAGCAAGAGCCTATTAAAGTGGTTAGTTATTAGTTTACTTTTATTTATTCCATTAGATAAAAAAATATAAAGCTCATGAAGGACCATTGTCGTGACAAGTACGACGCAACATCAATGGCGCTATTGCAGATGCGGTTAAAATAATGAGTAAGCACAAAAAAAAACAAAGGGGGCCTAATTTTTTTTTACCAATTACCATTAACCTTTAACATTATATTTTCAGGAAGCTAAAAATAAGAAGCCGATGATCCCAGCGGGCGCCATGAATCCGCGCGCGGTGGCCTCGCTGCCGGCGTGCAGCCTGTACCCGCTGCAGGGCTCGCTGATGCTGCTGGACGCGCACCTCGTGTTCCAGCCCCTTCTTGCCGCACTCGGCGTGTCGCCGCACCAGGTCGCGCAAGGTATGTGAACACACGCATTGATTAGGACGCGATATCTTGTAATGATAATATTACTAATTTACATTTTTTTTTGATAAATATATTTCACATTTAAAAAAAAAATCTTAGTGATGTCTATAATTTTGTATAAACAATATTTTAGTAATTATCGAAAACTGTTCCAAAGTTTTGATAATAAGACATACTTCGAAATCAGTTTTTTTTTATTTATAGTAATATAAAATTTATGTAAATTTTTTTATAGGAGAATCAAAAGGCAAAGGTGTGGGAGCGGAAGCGGGGTCCGGCTTAGAATCCCTCGGGTCTAAATTATCTTTACTGGCGTGGGTTGACATGTTCCGCATAGACATCGTTGTGGGAGAACTGGCGAGAGACCGCCGACACCAGAGCAAGAGTAAACGTTAGTTTGCTTATCCTACTATGTGCCCAAGACATAACCCTAATTCAAAATTATTGCAACTTTTAACTAATTTTCTTTAGCATCACGCTGTAGCATGCTTATATCTAAGTGGCAGAGGGAAACTAGTGTTAATACTCTATGTTCCCCATTTTCGGCCGAAGTCTGGAGGCACGGCATGCAGTTTTACGCGCTTTGTTTTGATACCAGATTACCGAAGAAATGAAAATATTAGATATTTCTTCGAGTGGGAATTGAACACACAACCTGCCGCATTTACAGTTACACACTTGTGCCCTTAGGTCACGGGTGGCCCGTCTTAACTTTTAACTTATGATTTTTCACAACTTATGAATTTATTTATTAACACAGCCGCCAATCCACCCCACATCGACATACCATCAGAAACACCAGCTTTCCTTTGCGAAAAGATCTCTATCGACGTGGACCTCAAGAAAGTGGCTGACATGGCGGTCGATGATCTCATACAGAGGCAAAACGTGTTATACATTTCCAGAGGGCAGCTCAAAAAGCATATCAGTACTATGCTTAACTTTAATATCAGCATACGATTTATATCGCAACAGGTAAGAGAAAAAATTGATTATATTTCTATCATATTTGAATCTGTAACCACGAAGTTTCAAATGTAGGCTTGATTAATCTTAACGCTTCTTCTAAAGTATAGCAAAATATTCGTTATTTACCGCAGTTCCATTTTGTTTGGAAAAATATAAGCACTTTATAAAGTTATAAGCTTCACTCAATTAGCCCCCAGCTTTGAATTGACACAGGACAAAAAATACCTACTAAGTGCTTATGCTCTATAAAGAATAATTCTAATATTACAATGGGTTTATTTAACCAGGTGAACATGCCGCTGCTTCGCCTCCTACATCAAATTAGCAACATGTACCAGAATGTGAAAGACACGC
Organism: Heliconius numata; assembly: GCA_016802625.1. Lineage (NCBI taxonomy): Eukaryota > Metazoa > Arthropoda > Insecta > Lepidoptera > Nymphalidae > Heliconius > Heliconius numata. Next base: position 732,021 of record JAEBDU010000036.1, read on the forward strand.
AGTGCGAGCTCCGCACTCAGACTAGTTCCTCGAGACGACACAATAAACATCCTTCAGGTATTCAAATATACGATAGATAGATATTTATATATAGTAAATATGATAATTATAGCTAAAGTATATGGTGAAATAAAAAATCCACTTTGGATAAATATTTAAGTATATTGTGAATTTTATTTTTCTAAATGACGCTGTGGCTGTTTAATTGTAAATATTATAGAAAAATATATTTCATTTAAATATAGAAAATGGGAAAAACTAAAATATTTACTAAATATTTTTCTATTCCCCATTTTTTTGTAATGTTTTTGTAATTATACAAACATAATAATAAGTATCTAAATATTTTTTCTTATTACTAATAAGGAAAATAAATTAGGAACACTATAAGTTATTTTTAGCCTGCTAATTAGTTATAGAATTAAAGGTAATTCTATAGGAATCTAATTCTATCAATTAAGGAATTGTAACAATTAACTTTATATATTTTTTTCGTTGCTAGTATCCGATTTCCGCGAGACGGTCGTGAGCATGTCGTCCCTGGATAAGGACAGTCAGTACGCCACCCTTCCACCCAAGTGGGAGACGCCAGTACCCCCACCAGCACCACGACCACGCCCGCAATCCTTCGCGCAGAAACTACGGTCTACGGGAAAGACTGTAAAGGGAAAACTTGGTTGGTAGTTTATTCACGCTTTATCCCGCTTATAGCTACGGTAGAGAGGGGAATTTTTGTGATAAGACTCTCCATTCTATTTCGGATATTGTGTGTTGAGTGGTAGAGCTGAATGTTGTATGCGGGGACATCGAGCCCCGTAGGACATTTGGAAACTCCAGTTCATGGAAAAGACTGTTAAAAGAAAGCTGAGTGGTAGTTCGTTAGTACTACGTTAAACCAATAAATGTTATAATTTCACGGTTTATTCGGTATATTATACCGTTTTACATAATATAGTGCTATATTTACATTAATAATTAGTAATAATGACTAAGTGATCATAATTAATTATTACAGGCTACAGTTCACTGAACGAAGGTGCACACACACCGATGTTTACCACAACCGTATCTGAACCTGCACCCCCCGCGCCCCCACCCGCACCGGCCCCCGCTCCGGCTCCCTCAGCGGGGGCGCTGGCGCCTCGTTGCTGGCGCACTGTGTACTTGTTACTGGACTTGTATGCTAATATGCCTGACGCTGATACGATCACGCATAGGTATATATTTGTAGTTAACTAATATGCTATTTATAAAGTAATATAAAATAAAATTAATACTTTTTAGTAATGGTGTATAAGTTTGAACGTAGTGGGATTTAATCTTGCTCCTCCGTCCAAGCACTTTTAGAACTAAGCCAAACGTTTTCTTGAAAACTAAGAACTATTGTGAAATTGCATTGTACATTGAACGATGGTGCGATTGTACACCGTAACCGTAAAGTATTAAAATAAAATATATTCGGGTAGTATAAGTTCCCACTTTTCCGTTTCCCCTTGTGTGATAGAATATTTCTTTAATGAAATTTCAAATATAGAAATTATTTACACCTTTTATCTATCTTATACTTGTTGTAGCACGCAGCTTCGTTTGGGTGGGTTTTAAGAACTAATATGGAAAATCCGTTTCTCGTTCCCGCGCAAACACTGAATTTAAATTTTCTAAGTCCAGTATTTTCGTCTTGCGTTTTGTGCCCGTCATATGTGACGGACGAATAAATTGTTTTATTACATTGATAACATTCCAGGTTCTCAGTGTCAACGGAGTTGCCAGAAGCGTACAGAGGGCGCGCGCGTCCCAGCTCTCGTGAACAGAATGCCAGCAATTCCTCGTCTAGTGCCACTGGTATGGGCATTGTGGTCGTGGGTGGTGCGAGGTAAGTTTCACTTTAAATGTCTAGTTTAATTTATTTATCTTGTTGTCACGTCCCTGAGGTGGGAGGGTTTTCCTCGCATAGATTTATTCTTTTATATAATTTAAAAAAATCGCAGGTTATTAATATTTTAATTTAACGTTTCTAAGTTGTCAACATTTTACGTTAGTTATGATGTTTTTTTAAACGTTGCAGCTGTTTTACTGACGGCTTACGTGACGGCCAGAAGGATCAAAAAGTTATTATTTACATTATTAAGAGAGTTCGTATTCATTTAGGATCTATTACAATTAGAGTTGTTTTTTTTGCGTTCGTTACTATAACAATTTTTATTCGTTCGCATATCTTGTTATGTTCGGTTAGAGCAATGAATTGAGGCGTATTGCGTACGCATACAGTATATCAGACTTGTATGAACAGAGTGTGTTAACATTATGTTTGGTCTGGTTGCAGGATCCATCGCACACGGCTGCTGGCGTCGCTGTCGGGGCTGAAGCTGGAGGCGGAGATCACGTCGCTGCAGGCGTCGCTGTCGGCGTCGCGCGCGCGCCAATGGGCGCTCGGCGGCAACCTGGGCCGCACTGCTATCGTGCTGCTCGAGGGCGCCGCGCCTAACCACCAGTGAGTACCTCAGTGAGCGCCTGCGACATGTCGGGCATTCATCCAAGTGCCCGAGGTAACTCAGATTGAGTGGATTACATGATTACTATTAACAGAGATACAGAAATCCAATACAGAATATTTTTAATTTGAACCAAATAAAAACATTGAATGTTGAATGTTTATGAGAATGGATGTTTGTTCCATTTTATTGTAAAAATTACTGAACGGACTTATAAAATTTTACATTAATATGTTTATACGTCTTATAACATATTATAATCTACAACTAATATAAAGATTTTGTATAATGTGACTTTAATATAATAACAAGTAGTAGCGCTATATATTTGCTAACTGTTACGCTGCGTGCACGCGCAGGACAGTGGTGCGCGTGAGCGTGGGCAAGTCGCAGGCGCTGTACTCGTGGGAGCTGGGGCGCGCGGGCGCAACGGCGCTGGCGGCAGTTGGACCCGTACGCGTTGACCTGCCGCAGCACCCCGTCGCGCTGCACGGCGTCATGACGCGCTCCAGCAGACAGCTGTCCTCCACTCTGCAGGTGACGACTTATATGGATATATTTAAATATTCACTTGAAATAAAATAATTACTTTTGTAAAACTTTTTTTATTAATAAAGATTTACTTACTACTTTTTAGATTTACTAACTGGACACTAATAATAGTGTCCAGTTTTTCTTGTTCTAATTAATTAGTAAACTCACTCAAAATGCATCATTGAATGAATGATATGAATATTTGCAGGAGTTGGGCGTGACGCGGACGTCGTCGCGGATGTCGCGCGGCGGCGCTGGCGCGGTGGACGACGAGGAGGAGGGCAGCCCGCCGCCCGCGCCGCGTACCCCCGCGCCCCCGCACGCTGCGCCTGACCCCCTGCTACAGCCGCTGCAGCTGCAGTTCTCCATCATGCTGCAGGTCACTACACTTTCATGGGCTGTATACAAAAATAATAAGATTATTAATTTGATCGTCAACATTATCATATTTAGGCGATGACTCGAAACGATGTTAATAAGATAAGACTGAATATTGCACTCTTTTTTATGTGTATTAAATTTATTATTTTTACAGCCACGCGCTATTTAATGAAAAATATTTACAGAAATATATATAATATAAAATAAGAATACCAACAGAATGCTATTTGTGAGATATTACAATTTTTTTTTAAGATAATATATTTAAGATCAATTTAAATAACAGAATCAAAAAGTACAAAACTAATTGTTAAGATCACCTTCATGAATATGCATATGAATTTAAAAAGATTTCTATTCATAACAGAGTCTCAGCGTGACAGCGGCGCTATTGCCATCTCTGCAAGCGCAGTACAAGATGGAGCAAGTTCAGAGTACTGGCGTGACGGCGGCACGTGCCAAATTCACGGTGGACCTGCCGCAGCACTCGCTCAGCTTTGTTACTAAATTGCAGGTAGGATTTACTATAGCGAAAATTTTATAGGAAGGAAAGAATAGTAGTTTATATGGAACTTAAAAAATATATCAGGTGTTTAGAATTGAAACATCATATTTTCACTTTAGGAAAACTAACTTTCTGTTACTAATAATACAATAAAAAATTATAACATATTGACAGAATAGTTGGTAGATCGAAAGACAAACTGATTTACATGATAAAGGAGAAAAAAACATCCGTATAATAAATTTTCACAATCATTTTATTTGTCTGCCTATATTGTCACATAGAAAGAAAAAGAAGAAGAATAGAATTCAGAAAAAAATGCCACATAGCTTAATGAATCGTTTTTTTAATCTTATAACAGGTAACAGAAGCTAACATCCCGGCGGCGGCGTCGGTCGCGCTGCCCGCCGTCAAGTGTAGGGCGCGCGTGCTCGACTGCGAGCCCCACGACCCCCACAATGACTCTGACCCTGATGCTACTAGAGGTAATTTGTTTATTTATTTATAATAATGTAAAAATTAGATCTCGATTAAAAGGCCTAAATGTATTTATTTACGAATTTACATTTGTTTCTTAAGACTAAAGGAAATAAAAAAATAAGCTTATTTGTCATTTGAATTATATTTTTGTGGATAAATATGTACAATTCAATCAATAATCATTTGAGACTGATCTTGACATGCCGTTTTAATAATCTACGAATGAAAACGGTATCTCAAGATAGATCTCTAATAGCGATTTATAAATACGGTCCTAAATAACACATAAACTTTCCATTTAAGATTGGCAAAGAGCAGGTTTGACCAAAATTACAGTGGATTACGTACATTACAACGATTAACGTTATTTCGTACAGCCATTTTTTCAATTCGGACCAGTAGTTACTGACATTAGCAACTTCAACCAAACAACCTCTGCAACCTAAATATATTTCTATAGATATTGATATTGTTACAGCGGAACCCGAAGGCGTTGTGTTACGCGCGGGGCGTTACCTTTCCGCGACTGCAGATATTGGACTTTTTGAGCATACTTTGTCCACTGACCTGCTCAACCATTTAGTATTTGTACAGAAAGTTTTTATGAAGGTGATTTTTTGTTTGATAGAAAAAACCGGTTCTTGAATAACATGTTAAAATTAAATATATGTATTCATTTCAATTTTGTTTTAGCAGTAGGCTGAAATACTTAAATACTTAGATCAATATTTATATTAATTATGTAGATTTTTTTACAATACAATAATATAGTTTTAATGAACCCTTATATTTTTTATAATTTATACAAAATGTTTTTTTTAGCTTTAAAAAATATACAACTTATGGAATAAACTTATGTAAAGTAAAAAGAGGCTAATCGTTATCTTTGTGCAGGAAGTCAATGAAGTAGTGCAAAAAGTGTATGGCGGTGAAAAACCAGTGCCGCTGTGGAACGAAGAAGAAGCGTCCTCGTCTGCCTTTAGTAGAATATTGTTCTCATTATTAATAAGAATTAAGGTTAGTTATTATTAAAATTTTATTTGAATGTTATTTTTTTGTGTAAATGTGGTAAAAAAGTTTTTTTTTTATTGTTTCTTATAATTTTTAAAGATGTTTGTACAAAATATATCCCATTCTACAAAATAGTAAACTAACAAAAATCAATCACTATCACATATTATTAATTATGTTGAAGCCCCGTCATATTATTATTAAATGCTTACTAACTTTACTTGTTATGTTTGACACGTAAAGCATCATCATGAGATCTATTATACATTTTAGATTAAAGTCGAAGATATTTTTTTGACAATCTTATCAATATTAGGTAATTACGCACCATCTGGGGTTCTAATTGGAGAAAAGTATCAACTTAAACATGAGCTAAGCAGATAACTACCACTAAAAACATATATTCTCAAACAGCGTATCCAGCTGACGGCGACGACGCCCAGCAACTGCGCAGTGCGGCTGGAGACGGGCGCCGTGGAGCTGGAGCTCAGCAACCGCGTGCAGAACGTGCACCCGCACCCGCCCGCTGCGCCGCACGGACTGCGCCTCTTCGCCCGCGCTCAGGTATCAGGCATATGAATGCGGAAACTTTTGTCTTTTACGTGCTTTATTCAAGATCTCCGGCCGCATCGGCCCAAGTCCCTTGCCTCACAAAGACACGAAATAACCATTAAACAACTTTATCTTGTAATAATTTGCCATTAATAACTGTTAAATTTAAGCCTCAATCTATATATTCCCAGAGGCCTTAATGTATTCTAACTCTGTACTGCATGCAAAAGAATCCGCTTGGAAGAAACTCGATCTTAAAAGTAATAATTTGTGGGTTGACGGTTTCTTTGATTTATTCTAATATCTACATTCAATACTTAAGTAATATGTCTATTACTCAAATCCCATCAAAAACTGTCCCAGTACTTGAACCACGGCCGCAATACTTACTATTGTCATACATAAAGCTTAAATATGTTTTTTTTTTTAATTTCAAAGGTGGACATAAAACTCAGTTTGGGACAGCTAATAAGGAACGCGATGTTCGAGGAAGCTGAGACGGAGTTCCAGCAATATGCATTCTTTAAAACTAGAATTGGTAAATATAATTATTTCAACGTAGTATATTTATATAATAATAATAATTACTAGCATATATCCTCTGACTTTAAAGGCGACAATCGTGGTCCCGATCTCCATTTGGAATTGTTTGTGTTTTAAGGGGCAAAGGTGGCTGTGACAAAGCTTATATTAGCTGCTGACGCTCACCTCTGCTTACTTATTAATTTATTTTATTAAGCTTATTAAATTCCGCCACTCAATACGCTATGTCCCGAATTTCGGCGGGAAACTGACATATTCTTTCGGGCATGAGATTTGGCATTTTTCGTTTTACGCCGATAAAGTTAGACAAATGAAATTGCGGGTGACGACACGTTTAATAATATATTTTTATAAATCTAGCAATGCGTAATGCATTCCAAGACGAGATAGTATGCGAAGAGGACAAGGAGGTCGTCCTCATTACACTGAAAAGACCTCTCATCTTCATAATGCCGGTGGCCGTCGACAAGGCGATTCTTGTGTGGCTCAATTATAAAAATGCCTACGAATACTGGAACGAGAAAAGAATGAGCTTAAATAAAGAAGTGCTAACTGCTACACAGCAAGTTTTTGAAAAGGTATGTAATGTAAAGAAATGTGTAAAGGTTTTGGTTTTCAAACTAGACTATTTATTTATTCATTCGTTCATTCAATCATTTACTAATTTACTTTTTCCTTCATTCATTCTGTTATTTATTTATTTAAGCTCAAATGAGAGAAAAATATTCAGGAACATAAAAATTGTACGTAGCGAGGCTTAAATCGTCTGAGGCGTCGGTCCTAGTTAAAATTTTTATACGTTTCTAAATAGTGATAGTGTGTGATCAACACTTAACATTTTTTATACAATTAGGATTTAATTAATGTTTAAATCTTATACCGTTTATTTTTCAAGGTACAATTAACATCGAATATAGCGACTCCACACTTGAGTACTTTATTTCTACAACTGAATGTCGACGATATTGGCATATGCCTGCCTTTAAACCAGCCACCAATGGTAAGTATTCTGTTGATTATTATTTCTCCTCAAAACTTTATTTATTCTAGAGACTAGACATTTCAAATTTTTATTAAAGTGGATTTTTATTTATTCTATAGTCTCTTATTTTTAATGTTTTATTACTATTGGAAACACATTTAATGGGTACTACCCATCTCCAGGTCTTATTTTATGAAAAATAATTGTTTTATTAAATTTATCTATTAAAGGAATATTTATATATTAATACGTAGTTCTTGACTTAATTGATAAGATTTGAAGAACCAATTTGATAAGTCTTCCTATTTTATTATATAATGTTCTAGGTCCCTTTTAGCTAAAAAATATAACCTAATTACTTCCATCGCAGACCCGTTGGGGAGGCACTCGCTACGAAGCAGACTCTCGCGGCGCAGTAGTAGTAACCCTAGAGAGTACCAGCATATCCGCCTGCAGTTCAGGGGCGCTCGTAAGCAAGGGCCGCTTTGTGGGTCTCTGTTTGCGGTTTGCGGACGACTTTGAGGCGTCCCTAGATGATTGGAAACCCGCGCCCGGTGAAGCCTGTGTCAATGTGTGTTGTGTATCCGAGGGTACTTATGAAGTGTGCAGTCGGACTACTGCGGCTAAGCATCATGGTAATGATAATTTTATGTTTTTCTATTGATTTCTAACAGTTAATTTGATTGTGCATTCAAATATTGGTAGGCCATTTTAATACTGTGGGATGATATAAAACTGTAGATATGATTGATGTGGGTTCGATCTTATCTCGAGGTAAAGGGTTATATTTAAAATATGTTATTGTACGCTCTTATAAGTCAAAATGCGGCGTTAGATAAGCACAATTTAACCAGCAATATGTCGTAATTGAATGGGGAGTGAAAAATAAAGTATTTCACTATTAGTCTTTATTTATATATCCTGCTGCTACACGTGTACGAATTAGAATAAAAACTGTTATAGTTAAATGTCCAAATATTTTATTTTTACTATTCTCTATAGAAAACGCAAAATGGTTTCTAAACGTATCGTGGCAAATGGAAGGTGTGGACATACATCTGGACGTGAATGTCGGCAAACAGTTGTCGGCACTCGGACATACTTTGACTATGCTCACTGGTGAGTTCTAAATTATGCCCACTAATATACAATTGTAACAAGTAATCAATTAAATATTTGTAATAATTTTGTTACTTGAGAATATAAATAGAAAAGTAGACTATTAAGGGTATTTTATGTTTTCTCTTTGTAGGTTTTGAAGAGGAAGATCCTCTGAAGATGGATTATGAAAGTGATTTAGAAGATGAGGCTGACAATAGCAAGGATTCACAGGTAAATTTATTTATTATTTATATGGTTTATAATGAAGTTTTAGAGAAATTGTTTTTTACGACTGTATGTTAATTATTTAAGATCAACTTAAGTTCTACTCATAATTCTTATGACACTTTCAATTAAAATCTGCGCAAAACATTTAATAATGCTTTAAAACTAAAACTAATTTGGTTCCCGCCACTTTTCTTTACTTTTAGATAAAGTAGTTATATGAATACATATAGCTAATTTAACTGGACGATAATTTAAATAGGTTTTTATCTACAAAGTAAACTTTTATTGGCATATAAATGCTTTTATATTTATGTGTACAATATAAATGTGTGCACACACAGGAGAGCATAGTGTTCCGCCGCAAGTACACGTCGCACTTGCCGGCGTTCGTTTTCGACCCCGCTCTGGACGCGCGCCAGCGCTCCAAGCTGATAGAGCGTGAGATGACGGAGCAGGCCAAGGTGATCAGTGACCTGCGCGCGCTCGGTGCCAGCCATGCCACCGTCGAGCACGAGCGACGCCGCCTCAACGACCTGGAGGCGCTCGCCTTCAAGGACTTTCGAAGGTTGGCTGTAATACTTTATACCAGATATAAAAGCATTCGAGATTGAACAAGAAACAATTGTAGTGTATGTTGTGTGTTTTCGCAGAGATATGATCCAGAAGTTGCGTCGTCAGAGCGTGCGCGCGTCCTCCATCACGAAGGGCAAGCTGGGGCTCGGCTCCAATCGGTCACACTCTTTCGTTTCACCGCCAGCTCACCACGACTTAGATCAGTTAGTACATTAAAATATACTTAATGTATTATTATTTGATTTTATAAATAACTTATTATTTATCGTCCTTGTTGATTTAGTCCGATGGGAAGAAAATTGAAAGTTACATGCTATCAAGAATCACCAAAACTTTCCTTTATTAATTATTATATTTCTTTTTTGACAACCTTATCGATAGGTGTACAGACAGACAATCTAATTAAGGCTAAATTTTTTTAAACTAACAATGGGCTGAGTTTGTTTTGTTAATTAAAACTTTTTTTGTTTATTTGCTTAATACTGAAGAATATTATAAATGTACACAGGGTATCGGAACCTTTAGTCGGCCTGGGTGGCTTAAGTGGTCTCACCGGTCTAGGCGCACTAGGCATGTGCGTGGGCGAAGCTGGCGAGTCTGGTGAGACACTGCTACTAGCGGACGATGACACGCGCCTCGCTGATATTATTGAGGGCGCGTCTTGGAGCTCTGCTGATAGTGATCCGATAGCTAGTTTGTATTATTTTTTATCAATAATATTAAAGTTACATTAAAATTAAATACATCATACGTATTTACGCATAGATAAAGCATAGATTTTGTAAACAAAGACAAAGGAAAGATAGTGATTATAGTTTTCGATCTTATTGTCTGAACAATTTAGAAATATTACTTGCGTCGTGTTGGACTTTATAAAAATATTATATTTATGTAATATTATATTTTATAGGCGTTCCCGCGACGGGTCCGTCACGCTCGTGTTCCTTACGCGCACGCGACCGCGAGCGTGACTCCCGCGAGGGGCGTGACGGACGTACGCGCGTCACGTTCCAGGGCGGAGTGCAACGGCAGAGCTCCTTGCCGGCGCCGTGGCCGCCATCTATGCACACGCACGATGGAGACGACGTGGAGAATGGGTAAGTGGTTGCTAGTAACATGACGTCTTATGTTTGAAGGCAAGCTGTACAGAGCAGTGATTATCACCGGCGCTGTGGATGGTGGCTTGGTGGATACAAATTCAGGTGGAGAGGATATTTAGAACCAGTAAATCGTTGGTTGTAAGATAACGTGACGGCATTGACGCGTAATGGCGATGGCGAGTTACGTGAGGGGCTTGTCGTGATAATATAAAAAATCTTTTTTTATATATATTTATTCTACAAATGTTATAAATTAATTGATGTCCGGAAAGATCTTTATAATCTGTGAAACAATGTTAAAATATCATGAACTTCATAAAGATATATCTTATAAATGTTGGCCAGAACTTAATACATACATTCGCATCAAGATTTTTTTGATTACACGACATATTTTTCGATACAGGTCTCCTCCCGAAGCTCCAGATCCTCCTCAATCAGAGAGCAAGCAGAGCAAAACGAAGACAGCGGAACCCAACATCGATTTCGAGCTGGACGTGAAAGTGCACATCAACAGCGGGAAGTGCGTGCTGCATACTAAAGACGTTGCAGGTCATGAGGAGATGAAGATGTATGTATACTTTACGTTCTGAAGTTCCTGCTGTACATCGCATAGCAGGAACTTCAGAGATTACCTAATGTTAAGAATTCGAAACACTAAGTGCAAAAAATTTTATTAAAGCAGAGAAATGTGTTTATTTTATTTCCCCGAATAAGGAGGATGTTACTCTTACGCCATGATTATATTAATTATTGTGTATGTTGTTTTTCTTGTTTGATTAAACATTTAAGAAAATAAACTTCGATTAGTAATTTTTTTCAAAAAAGAAATTTTATTAGGGTTTATTTATTATGAAAAACGTAACATAAACATACAGATTACCCTAATTGAATAACTTAAAGGTACGAGATGGACACTACAACGTGAGAGACATGAGATAGATAAACCTAAAAACTATACGACCTAAAAAGAATATCTCTATTACTACATTTTCTTTATAAAAAAATTGAGATTTAAATAGATCTAAAAGATGTTCATATATAGTAGTTCACATATGTTTATATTACAGCGGTACTAGCAGTAAGTCCCGTGTGGGGCGTTCAGCGTCAGGTGGTTTAGACGCGAGACGCGCTCGCCTACCGCCGCCCCCCGACATTACCGTGTTTCAAGTACCTGGATTACAGCTTAAGGTATAACTGAGAAAGAATTTTTTTATGTATATTTTTTAAATTTGTTTTTTACTTGTAATCACCGCGATATATCACTGTTTACTAATTCAATAAATATAACCATCTCATAAGTACATTTTGGGGTATGATAGTCTTGAAAAAACTCATAAAAAACAGCTTCATACTTTTTATCGCATAACAGAGAGAACACACAGTTTTTCCACTTTCCATCCATATTTAGTAATGTTAAGATCTTCCGTTCCTCACTTCCCGCCGAAATTTTCGAGGCTTTATATGTTGAGTGACCGAACTCGATACCAGGCTTTTGCCTTGGTGACAGAGCGAAGAAATGAAAAAATAATAAATAATAATTCATTTCCTCGAGTGGAGATAGAAATCACAACCGTCGCGGTACAGTCACACACTTGTGCCCCTGGGCCGTCGCGTCGTCTTTAATTATATGTATTTGTTAATTATAATGTTTTATTTTACATTTTATTATTCTAATAACTGTTACGTACCATTATTATAATTTACACAGGTACACTACGAATCTAAAACACTACCCGAGGAGTCAGTATCACCGCAAACAGTGCCCAACCTCCCATTAAATCCCAATCGCAAAGTTGGCACAAAGAAAGCTGCCCTCTTCGCCTGGATCACTTTACAGAGTATACCTGAAGAAACTATCATCAGTCCTCATATATTAGAGTTCTTGGAGCAAACGCTAGAGCCCATACCTACCAAGGCGTCGTTTACTTCTACGCCTGGTATGTCGTTATTTTAAAATGTTGTTTTTTTATGTTTATATTTGATTCTAACATTTTCCTTATAAAAATCGCATTTAGTGTAGGAGGTTTCAGGAGAATAATGTAAATGTGGTATATAAATATTGATCAGACATTTTCAAAAGTAATAGTAAAAAAAGAAACGAAATTTATTAGAAACTATTCTTATATTTTCTCACTGATTTCTTATTCATTTATACTAGCTAGGATAGAACTATAATCTTTTATGTTTAACATAAATTTGTATGTTTATATGACTCTACTAAAAACTAATATGGAATATGAAGTAGTTTTCAGTTAATTTTCAATATGAGTAAGTTTTTCTTGAGTAGGGTCTGCTATGGTGCAGCCATAATCGAATTATCACATTGTTCTCTACCATAACAGAATCAGAAACCGGTCCACGCAATCGCACCAGCGCCGGCCCGGCGGAGGGTGAGGCGGGCGCGGGGGCGGGGGCGGCCGCAGAAGCGGCGGAGGGCGGCACGTACCCATACGTGTACGCGTCGTTCCCGGTGGACGTGATCGTCCACTTCCACACGCGCCCCTCCGCCTTCCGCTTCAGCTGCCTGCCCGCGTCGCGCGTGGAGTGCCTGCTGCAGCTGCCCAGCCTGCAAATCGTGTTCAGCTCCAAGCGGGCCGATGAGTGAGTCGCTATTGTTATTGATTTTATTATGTCTTATGATACGTGTATACTGTATATGCAAATATATTTGCATTACATTGTGGGTAAGCATTTGATTGTCAAAGTGATGGTTGTGTCTCCGATGCCCTATTGAGAAAATATACTGTTAAGAGATTACCTTACTAGAGTATATACTCTATATATACCCTATATTCTTTCTCCCTTTATATTATACGGGACACTAGAACATAAATTTAATTTAAAAATATATATACAGGGTGGAAGAGGCAGCGCTTCTTTTACTGAAACTGCATATAGGGTAAAATATTTCAAACCCAGAATTAAAAAAAAATATCAAGATACCTCAACGGTTTAGACGTAGGATTTTTTTTTCATTTCACGATTTTTATCCATACCTGTATTTCGTGTCACGCACACATACGTATGCGACGTTGCCGCTTTGACAGGTAAGTGTGTGCGTGCCTATGTTATACTTTACAAATGGCGTTTTATTTTAAAACGTTAATTTTATTATTTATTTTGTTTGAAAAAAAAACTTTTTCATTTTTGAGAATTATTTTTTTTCCGATTATTATTAGGCTTTTATAGAGTATTTAAAACTGTGGTTTAATTTAAAGTGGCGCTGACAATTCCACCCTGTATATTATGATACTTTTTTCTTATTCTTATCCAGAGAAATGGCAGAACCGGCAATAGCAATGGGTGGTCTAAGCGTAACAGGTTGCTTAGCGGATTTCTCCGTGTATATATTCCATCCCTACGGCGGCAAAAAGTCCAGTTTGAAGGAAGCTCAATGGTCCCCCCTAGCTGATACAGAGAGAAAAGATTCACTATCAATTAATGTGGAGTTTGTGAAATTCCACCTGTCTAGATTCAGGAAATTGGATTTTCAAAGTGATCAGGATCACTCGAAAGCGACTGTTAGATTTTCTAGTGAGTTTCCGATTTTTTATTTCCTTTTAATAAGCTGAATTAATTTAAGAAATTAATTGAATCTTATAATTGTTTGGTTGGAACATTGTTACTAGATAATGATAGTAGTGTATAGTGTGGAATTTAAAAGATATAACCAAAAAAAAGATAAACCTTTTCTCTTGCTTATGAGACTAAATATTAATTATAGTTATATTGCTTAGTAATACAGTTATATTGCTTTTTTTTTCCGTTTTATACTACCAATAAAATACAATCAACTATAAATATCAATTTGGAAGTTAAATAAAAAAAGTAAAGCTAAAATTAAAATTATTTTTATACACTTAGCCATCGTGGACGTGGGCTCAGCGTGGTTTAAGTACGACATGCGACGTCTCAGCGAGATCCTCGCGTTCCCTAAAGCATGGTACAGGCGGAGTATAGTGCGGCGACTGTTCCTCGGAGATGTGAGCTTGCAGCATCCGCATCAGCAACATGGACATAAGTGAGAGGGAATGATTATTAAAGAATGATTTGTTGAAATTCTATAATGTTGAATATTATTTTTCTTACGACGTTGAGTTACGCCATTTAACACCACGGATTGTCTCGATAATTGTGTGGAAAATGTTGTTAACATTGAATTCCTTCTACTTACCCTGCTTTATCAATATTTTCATCTTTGTTTTATTTAAATTAATTTATTTGAATATACTTTAATAATAAATAAACTTTACACATATATTTTTGTTTTAGCTCAACCGGCAATAATGTGCCGGTATCCCCGGTACTTCCACAAAGAGAAAAAACTAAGACTGCTGAATCACAGAAGAACAAAGGTAGATTAGAAAATATCGTATGCATTGCATTTAATGTTACTTGTTTGTAGTAAAATTAATTGTTTAGATTGTTTGTTAATTAGTTGATTTGCATGGCAAAATTTTGAATTGAATCTTTGATGGAATGGCTAAGTGCTTAAAAGCTTATTATAATAAATAAAAAATAACAGTGTGACTTGTAGAATACAGTAAGTATATTATGATAAAAAATTTAGAACAATGCGTGTATTTTGCTTAAAGGATGTTTTAAAAAAAATTAAGCAAAATATTATATTGATTTATATTATAAAAATGTTATTCGCGCTGTTTGCGTGGCCCAATTGTATTTCTAGTTAATCACATTTGTAAGCGTTATGTATGCAGCATATTCTAAGTGCTTGAGGTGACTCCCTCCGGTACAGTGGGTTATATCGAAATAAGGAGATGTAATATAGTTCCTCGTTAATGAATTACCCACAGAGAGCAAGTCGGAGGGCGCGGCGTGGGAAACGCTGGTGCTGTTCGCGGTGAACTTCGAGCGGCTGAACGTGCACATGAACATGGGCAACGTGATGGGTAACGTGAGCTGGCAGTCGCGATCGCTAGGCGCGCGCGGCCGCCTCAGTATCGGTAGTGCGCGCCGCCGCCAGGTGGGAGGCAGCGTGGCGCTGGGCGGCGCGGCGCTGGAGGCGCGCGGCGGCATCGTGGGCGGCTCAATCGCGCTGGCGGGCGCGCGCTTGCATGCGCACCTGCAGCAGGAGCCGCCCGCGCACGTGGCCGCCGCGCGCCTGTCCGCGCTCGAGCTGCGCCTCGACTACATGGGCGCGCCCGCGCTACTCGCGCGCCTGTCGCGCCCGCACGCCGCGCTGCGCGATCGCTGGCAGCCACCGCCCGCCACGTTACCACCGCGCACGCGAGCGCACGGTACGTACATAGGTTCGATGTTCACTCAGACGGAAAAATCTCCCCGCTCTGATAAAAAAACAAAGCGCAGTAAATTAATATCTCTTTACAGAGCAACACTTTGATTTTTTAGGGTTCCGTATCCAAAGAGTAAAACGGAACCTTATTACTAAGATTCCGCACACATTATATATATATATATATACTAGCTTACCAAGTTAATATTTTTTTAATTACAGGTACCCTCACCTGGCAACAGCTTCAGGTGCTAATGAGTCGCAGCACTACCCCCGATCTGTTAAAAATGCAACTCAAACTGGAGGAGTTCTTCACGCATCAATTCAAATCCGGCAAGCGCGTGTTTTCTTCATTACACTCTACGCATCATAATGGACAAAGTTATGCACATCGGAGTAAAGATAAGAGAGACCGTAAGTAACTTGCTGAAAAAAATGCAACTATAATTTTATGATGATGTAAAAACCAAGTTATTGTATTATTAGGTTTTTTTTTCGAGCTTAATTAATTTTAGTCGCCGTAGGGATACAGAATGTGACTGTAAAACCAACTGGTTATGGGTTCGATCCCCACTCGAGGAGATGAAATATTTATTTAAATTTATATTTCCATTTCTCCGCTCTGGTGTCGAGGCAAAGCGCGGCGTTAAATTCCCTCTGCCTACCCTGCTGTGTGTGGGATACAGCGTAAAGCAGATTTTTTTATTTGCTTTTAATTTTTTGTCATTGTTTTTTTTTTATTTAAAAATATATTATACATTTATTCTCTTCAAACTTGCCTACTACGAGACGCTACACGAGAGGTTACTCTAATTATCTACATACAACTAGATGGCGCTGATCGAAAGTTCTTTGTATCTGAATCACGCTATCGACTTGTATTACTAAAAGCGTAAGAAACTCAAAAATCGGAAATTGAAGTTATCTCTGGTTTCCCTTCATGACGCACAAATCTTTCGCCTTTTACTAAAGATTTCCGTGGAGGGGAACACTCAAATGAGTCTTTCATATTTTTGAAAATCTTGCTTTATAGCAAGATTGTAAAATAATTAATTAATAATTGTATAATAATATATATTTACTATATAAAAGTAAATATATTTAAAAAACAACTTGATAAAATTATGTAATTGATAACAACTTACAGAAGCACCACCACCGACCTCTGGCACTGGTAGTAGCGGTACTAGTGGTGATGCCCCACAATCAGAGCTCCGCCACCACCGCCACTGGCAACGAGTGTTGCAGCTGGTGGCTAACGCCCCACCACATCTGTATAACCATAGTCATGGTAAGAACGGAACGGTTTAAGTTCAAAGTTGGGCAAAAAATTACTCACATTACAAAGGATACAGTTTGTGAGGATGGATACTGCTGAACTGATTTAGATAGAGAAACTTTATAGTAATATAGTTCTTATATAAAGTTACGAAACTTTATAGTATTATATTTAAGAATTATACATAGACTACAGCTTAATTAAAAATCAAATTTAATTAATAATCATAACTCATAAGCCTTCATGGCGTTTCAGTGCAACCAAGATGATTCTGGGTTCGATTTCCATTCTTCTAAACTAATTGCTTTCGTTTCCTCGCTGTGATAACTTCCGAAAACATGCAATATATTATATAATTGTGGCGGAAAGATGAGAACAAAATGCTTTTACACTGAATTTTCCCCACGCACCCTGCTCTGTGCAGGCGTACAGCAAGTTTAAAAATATATTTTAAAAAGTATTACCATTTCATATTTTTTCGTTAGTAATATTTTTGTTACAATATAAATAGTACATACGTAACGTAATATTACGTCTAATGATTCACATTTTTTTACACGGGATTAAATGACACCTGCACAAAAGAATCCAACCCACTATATCATTAAAGATCATTTTCCTTCAGGTGGCACTGTGCTAGGGGGCACACTAGAACTTCAAGGCTCTAACATATCACTAGCGTGCTTCCACGGGAACAGTCTAAAA
The DNA here is from genome assembly GCA_016802625.1 of Heliconius numata. Lineage (NCBI taxonomy): Eukaryota > Metazoa > Arthropoda > Insecta > Lepidoptera > Nymphalidae > Heliconius > Heliconius numata. The sequence goes on from JAEBDU010000036.1 coordinate 749,744, forward strand.
GCCAAGTCGTGGGCACTCTTCAGTCTAAAGGACCCGTGTATCAGCTTTGCCACTGAAGCACAGCAGATTATAAATGATGAAGGTAATGTTTATAATATGTTTCCCGCTTTTTAGTTCCCCTGTGGGAAATTTTGTATTGATTAGCAGAATTCAATAACTTATAAAGGAGGAAGTATAAATGACTTTCTAATGAAATAATTGTGTTCAGCCGTATATATATTGGAACAAAGTTGATCAAGTTAAATATAAAATTTTTTGGACAGGACAGTACACAGACAATACACAGGATATAACACAGACACTTTTTGTGTTCCTAAACACAACAAGAAGAATAATAATTATTTTTATTTATATCAATAATTTAGGACCGTCGTGGAGAAGCAATAGAGCTTCTGTGTGTGTTGTGGTGATGATTCTGGGGTCAAATCCTACTCGGGGAATGAATTATTTTCATTTCCTGGCTCTTATAAAGCACGTCGTTGAGTTTAGCCACTCAACACGCATTGTCCCAAAAATTAAGTAGTGCGTGAGGAACGCAGTGTCTTGTGACACTAGGTCCATAAATCTAACAAAAAAAGAAAACAAAATTACCAAGATTTCGACAGAATATTTATTTCGAGACAGAAACTTTCTCAACGCAATTTACCTTAACAGGATCACCTGAAGTGCACGCAGTACAAACCCTTACAGCCAGTCTCGGTGGAGCCCTAAACACGGAGGGTACTCCCGGCGCCGCGGGTACAGCGGGCACTTCGGGTACAGGCGGCACCGGCGGCACGGGACACCAGTCGCTGGGCACGGTGTGCCGCATGACCCGCACGGTGCTGTTCCCGCCGCAGTTCAAAACATTGCATGAATGGTTTCATTATGCGTTCGCTGATAGTGAGATTGATGGTAATTGTTTTGATTCTTTTTTTTGTGATTTGAGAGATTGATGGTGGTTATATTAAAAATAATGTCAATCACACACAAGCAGATAAAAAATAACAATATATTAGAAACTTAATTTTACTATATTTTCTTCATTTATTTATATACATATGTATATATTTAGATCGTTTTTTTATTAAAAAAATCCACATTTCATATTTTGTATCAAAAATCAATGCTAATTGCATTAAATGTAATTATCTAATAACTTTACCAATAAAATTTAATAAAATGTTAACTCTATATTTTACTTCATTATTTTCTTAGCCATCGATCAATTCCCGTCACTGGAACGAGAAAACACGGGCACCACCGGCAGCACCAGCAGTGCTGGTAGTGCAAGCACAAGTACGACGGGCACAGGTTCAGGTCCCGCATCGAGTACGATGAAGTCGACAGCTCAGCACACTAGGGAAGTGATATTTGCATTGCCCGCGCTGCAGATGCATCTCAGGACAAGTCATCTACAAAAAGAACATCCGCCCACTGAGAATGGTATGATGAGTTGCTTTAAATAAACTGAACTTGGAATATATATTGTTAATTTTTTTATTAAATAATAATATAAATGTTTTAAAATACTTTATTTATATTTTGTTGCATTGGTTATACACATTTGTCTCAATCAATCAGTTTATCATTGTTCAATATAGTTGCTTAGTGAAAAACAAAGTTTTTTTTTTAAATATAACAATAATATTTGTAAGTTTCTATGTTGAAAGTAAAATGCCATGTTCGTTTGTTTTTTTAGTTTCACGCTACACCGTGACATAAAGCAGACCCACAAGTTGTAGTGTTAGAACATTCCATTCCCCACTCACCATTTAATTTTTGTGATTTATTTTTCTCAGACGAGAAGCCAGTAGTGGAATGCAGTTTCATAACGGAGTTTGAAGACCATATATTCGTGTCGGTGGATGCTGAGGCCTTCCTGTTCTTACACGATCTCATATCATCATACATAAAGGAAAAAGAAAGATTCGTAAGTGATTTATTGTATACATGCTATTTTTTTAAAATTAGATAGCGTGTGATTAAACTAAACAAATACTGTTGCTTAAATAATAAATAACAATATACATTTATGATTTTGTTCTATTAATTATCGCTGTATTGTGTCATGTGAGTCCTATCCATCAGTTGTTTATATTCATTTAATAAATCTTCATGGTAATTAATATGAAATACATGAGAATCTTACTAATCCAGCAGTATTAAATACAATAAAATCGAATTATTGGATTTTTTAGGTTTTTATCTTTATCTTTTATTAAATTACTTACTTTATTAAATGTTATTGTCCAAATTGTTATCCTTGCTTAAAAAACTATTTCTCGATTCTTTGAGGTGAGAAACGATGTATTATTTTTCTACATAATACTCAACTCATGTTTAACTTTTCAGATGCCAGGCCGCGCCGGGTCGGAACTGCCAGTGGCTTCTCCTCAAGACTATAGAGACTACCGCTGCCACACCTGGCACCTCGAACCTACTGTCAGGTATATATCACTGTACTAACTTAACACTGTCCAATCGGGCTTAACTTATAATTATTAGTATATCGACGGACCGTAAGTAAAGTATCGAAAGTGAAAAATTGCGTATTACTTTTATTGCTCTTTTGAACTACTAACAAGGTTTGATTACATAACCGTTTAAAAAACCATCGATAAGTTAAATTATTTAAAATATATTATTTGTTAATAATTCAATATCTGTAATTTTTTTATATCATTTGTTTTATGTAGTTATTATCAAAAATATTTCTATCTAATTTTCTATCTCTCTCTCTTTATTTAACTGTATAAAAATATATATATTCAAAACTACATCTTTATATTAACATATTTCTCAAATTTCAACCAGATTATTATCCTGGGCCGGTAAGTCGATAGAGCCATACGGTGTCGACTACATACTACAGAAATTAGGATTCAGTCACGCGCGCACCACCATACCGAAATGGCTGCAGAGAGGCACCCTCGACCCCGTAGATAAGTTACTAGCGTTAGTACTGCTTAGACTTGTTACACTTGTGCCACAGAAAACACTTAATTCGTAGGTTTATACATGTTTGACCACTAAACCCTAATTCCTGGCCTATGATAGAAAGTTGTTGTAGTATGTCCTAAGTAAGTATAGCTTTTGTGATTTGTCGACCGTGCGTCGCATACAATTACTGACTTAACCTGGAATATAAATATACTACTACTGTCAAGTAAATTGTGGTTAGTTCTAATTCTAAGATATAGTATTATTTGCCAATTTGTATACATATATGAAAGTTAGTGAATGTAAAACGTTAGATTATACGAGTATATCCAGGATATCAGACTTCGAACTCGTAACCCCTTCTAGGAAGTTATCTAATGTATATAAACTCATAAGGTGGAATGCAGTACGATCGACATGTCGGTTTCTGAACTTATACGCATGCACAATGCGGGGAGAAATTAATCAAAAGGAAGAAAACTTGAGGAAAACTCATAAAATCAAACCTGCGTAAAAATCTACGGCTAGGGCGGCCACGACTCGTTGACCTTACTGTAGCTAACAATGGCACTGCTAGACATGTTAATCTTGTGCCACATAACTGGGTAACTCTTTTAGTTATTCCACCTTATTGACCTTTTCTGAAAGGTAATTTTCTGATTACAAATGAAAAACTTCGAAATATTATGTAATAGCTCTTTTTTATATTAAAAATTAAACTAAGGGCAAGGAGAATGTGAAATGATGTCCTATAATCCCCAAACTGTACTTTATTGTAATATTAATTTATGCATTTATGACTTAATTGATGAAAATTTTTCAATTAAAAGGATTTTAAACTATTTTCTTATTTGAAACAATTAATCTATTGAAATTTTAATAAGCAATTATGTTTATTACTGCATACTCATTTATACACAACAGTGTTATTTTAATTATTTATAAAAAAAATATTCAATTGATATTAAGCCACGATTAAAACCTTTTATTAAATATGTTCTATAGAAGGAACGTCAAAAAAATGGGAGACAAATGATTCATATTTGATCATGAATGACCAATTTTGGTAGACATCTAGAAACGTACGGAAAGACATCAAAATGTTACCATATCTGATATTAGGGGGATCCGTCGGTTGGAATTATTTATTTCGCTTATTAATAAGATTTTTTATTATTAATTTTACAATTTTTATAATGTAATCAATTAAATTTGAGAAAAGTATAAAAATATAATCCCATAGATACTATATAGACTTTCTTTATAACAAATATAGAAGAGCTTCGTAGGTGTAGACGAGCAATTATTAATAATTAAATCAAAGTTACAAATAACCAAAACTTTCTTCATTTGGTTAAATTTTTCAAAATAATTTATAATTTCATAAAGTTTAAATATAGATTCAAATTTTATTTAAATTTAATAATTAATGATTTTATTTTATACGAGTACAAAATGTGTAAAACATTATTTTCCATTGTATATTATATATTTTTTAAGTATACAGCGTGTTGTAAAATATACATTCAGAGTCTTTTTAAACAGAGTGCATTATTCCTTTTTTTTTCTTTCTGAACTGCATATTAAATATTCAGAAAAATAAAAGTAATTGAATTTAACAATTTGCCAAACTACACTCAAGATATATTATCAAACATTAGTGAAATTCAAACATTTTAAGTTCAACTTAAAATTTATTATAAGATTATTTCGTATTTGTAACTACCGTGTAGTTTATTTTAGTTTTTCTAGAAAATGAATATTTAATTTTCCTCGTTCTGCGAACGGGGCAAAACGCGGCGTTGAGTTTTTTGCGGCATTCAACACGCAATGCCTCCAGAATTCGACGGAAAGTAAAGAGTGAAAATGTCTTAATGGGAACGGATTGTCTTAACATTAGGTTTCCTCTGCCTACCCTGCTAAAACCAATTACTATATTTAAGACTCTGAATGAATATTTATAGTTTTAATAATATAATTTTGTAGAAATGTTTTCATTGTGATGATAATGACTGTTAGTTTAGTTTTCGGTGTAGGAGCGTCTGGTTGCGGCCTATTATATTTAGCTTATTCCATATTTTAGGGCCACTTTGAAGGTACATACGAGTATATAGGTAGGAAATAGACGATTTTATATGTAGAATTTGTTATCGATTAACCAAATTCAATTTTGTTGTTTCTTTCAAAGGAAAATGCTTACACTTTATTTTTTATGTATTTTTTACAAAAATGCTTAAAGTTATTAAATTAATGCGATCGTTTCCTCAACATTGTTGCGGTACAGTAAAAATTTAGTCAATTAACAAACACCTTTTGTATTTTGAGGAAGAATAAGTGAAAAAAATTGTTTCCATATTCATAAATTTAATGCAAATGGTGCATGGAGATGAAATAGTAATGTCATTAATTACGCAAATTGGCGAGACCTAAGAAAAATTACTTACCAGTTAACCAATTCACTGTATTATTTTTCTTTTTAGTAGTAAAGTTGTTTGATCCACAAATTCCTTAATACTTTTTATTATTAGGCAATATTCATACCTGAATTAATTTATTATAAGTATCTTTATTTAAGTAACATAAATGTTATATAAAGTGACCAAAAAATTTATAATTCTATTATAATATTATTGTGTATATTTGAAAGATAATTTCTGAGTGGAAGTCGTTAATTTTTGTATGGAAATTTTATAATTTTCAATTTAATGTTCTAAATTAAAATTAATTTAGTCTAATTATTTGTATTCAATGTTTTATAATGTAATAGGGTAGTTTTAGAAGTTTGGGCTTCGTCGTTATATTTTGGTGTATGATATATTTTTATTACAGAACGTGATTTGTACATAATGAATGTGATATCAATAAAATTTATTAATACAATATATATTTCGTTTTTTTTTTATTTCTACTATAATATGTCTTGTGTTCATATTAATCCTACAAATATCTAAAAAAAAAATATAGTCGACATATCGAAAATTGAGCAATCCAAAGCCTCACGTACACGAGCTCTGTAAAGTAGTACGCTGTGTTAAAGCTGCGCAAGCGCAATCGACAACGATTTATCTAATCTAAATTAATTCTAATAGAAATAACAACTGCCTGTAAGATAATCTGCAGTTTTTATTCTTCAAATGTAATATTATTAAGTATATTTAATTTTAAAAAAATCCTTATTAGTTTTATATGAGAACGAAGACTTTTCTCCAATTTGTGTGACTGTTTTCAAAGTCTATACTGTTAAAGACTGAAATATGTGAAACTATTTTTAACAGTTTTAAAGTGTTATTCTAGACTTAGGAAAGAAAAATACATTTTAGAAAACGTAGCCATACTTTCTCTGAGAACTTAGTGGTTAGAGCGCTTGGACGATTTCCAACAGGCGCAGGTTCAAATCTCGCTACGTCCAAATTTTTATACGTTTTCTAAAACGTATGTGAAACTAGTTTTTTTTTTTGTTTTTATATGTAGAGGACAATTTTAAAAGTGAAACAAATTCATTAATAGCTGCAAAATAATTTATTACAAGAGACACGAACAACGACATTGCAATAACAAATGTAGCAAACAGCTAGCGTACATAAATGCTTTACTTTCCCATCCATAAACGATTTTTTTTCTTAATTCAAGAAACAAAAAAAAATAATAATATACAATAAGTTTCTTAAGCAAAATATTATTTTTTTAACGTATGACTTTAAAAAACACACATTTATTTAAAATGAAACACATTTATTTTTCATAAGCCATTCAATATACGCGAAAATTGCGGCCGTGATTATAATTATTCAATAACCTATTTACATAAAGGCGAAAGCTAGCCTAAAATACAAAATATAGCTATGTATATAATATAAAATTACTTTGATAATAAAAAATTTGAAGTTAATTTAACTTAAAGAATTGATATATTATTCTTTTTTTTTTTCATACTCTCAGATACTCATACAAAACAGTTACATTAAATGATCACTAAATATTTTGCTATCATATTCCTTTTACTCAGAATCTAGTAAATGCTATACAAGAGATATTCTATTTTATTATATATTAAGAATCTTTTTAGATTTTATAGCTCGTCATAAAAAAAATTGTCATATTCAAAAAAAAATCATGATAATTTTTAGTGACATATAACTCTCTTTTCATTTTCTATTCTTCTGAAAACAATATGAAGAAATACAACTATAAAAAATCATAAAAAACCGAACCGAATCGACATGCCTTACCCAATACTTTCAATTTCCTTTTCCTAAGTATATGAGTAATATGTTAAAAAAATGTTTTAAAATCCACTGTATTAATTTAAATCTACAATGCAATTGTTGGTACGTTCCAGCAATTGGGGACTATTCTGGAAAAGATTTTTTTACAGTTATTTTATAACTTTATTTATTTCCTTAGTACGTAACTTGTTTTTGTTAATAAGTAAGCCAAATCAATTATTTAAATAATGTCAAAGAGCACCTTAAATTTTTATTAATTTTAATTACGACCTTCCAGTTCCGTGTGTGCGGGATACAACTTGAAGCTGATTTAATTTGATTCTTAATTTTTATATTTTTTTATTCATCCTCGAATGGAATTTTCCACCTTTGTGGTTTTGAGTCTCACTTGAAGGTGACAAAAAGAAATATCAAAACAAAAAAAAATTGAAACTAAAAAAACATCTTTAATGATTTTGTTTACGTTTATAATTTACTTAATTGTAATGGTGTTTGCTATTTCAGCGACAAGAACATAATATGATCGACACTAATTCAAATATATTTATTAATTTTTATTACATTTTTTAAAATTTTTGTTGAAGTATAAGAGAAGAGTAGTAAGCAAAAGTAGCGTTGTGCTTTACGAAACTTTTAAATATTTATAAAACGAGGAAATAGGCTAAATTATGGCAAAAAGTACTAAATTAATTGTACTTCTCATAGATAGTTTTAAAGTTTTTTTTATTATTTTATATATGTATAAAATTGGAAAATTATGTAAATTGTAATGTATATGGTTTGTTATAGTAAGATTTAGATTTTAATATATTATTGAAGTTGTATATTTTAAAGATATATTAACAAATATAACATGAGTTGAAATAAAGAATTACATTACATTTTAAAGTTCCACTTTAAGAGTATAAAATAATCAATATATTACTTAACTTATTTATTATAATTATTATTGATATAATTCATTTTGAGTGATCATAAAGGAATTTATAATACAAACGACCCACCTGCACCTTCGCCCGCATAAAATTATTGTATTATACATATTATAGCCAAATTACACAAAATCGCTATGTAAATTGTATCTACGTGACTCTGATGCATAAGATATATAACTGTAAAGTTTCATTGAAATCCATTCAGTAGTTTTTGCGTGAAAGTGGAACAAACATTCTTCTCATAAAATTTGAAGTTGAATAGTTTGAAAACCATTTTTATCAGATTAGATGCCAGTCAGAATTTGCAATGTTATGTGACAAAATAATGTTATGGCCGATAGACTTTTTCACTAAATAAGATAATAAGGGATTCATAGCATATAATTTACATTAATGCAATTGTAAGCCACTGACCTAATTGTCAGATAGGAGGTATAAATAATTCTATTTTAACATATTAAAACTATGCATGGCAATCTTATTACGAAATTTTACGTTTTCCTCCCAAATAACTAGATTACACACATATGTACGTATTTACACAATCCTAATGGATTGTGTACACTATAATTAGTGTACTTACGATAAAATAAAAGCACTTGAAAAGCACCACACAAAAACTTTAAATATTTTTTTTATGCTAATTTACATAAAAAAAATTCAACCTGCTGAGCTAATCCCGTGCGATCAAATATGATTTTTTAAGCGATAACATCGATATCTCACGCAAAACCATTACATAGATATATTCAAATAATGAAGTAATGAAAATAATATTAATGAAGTTGACATATTGAGCCTATTCTATGAAAAAACTTGAAAAATACATTTTTATGCTAAAATCCATTATAATAAGCTTCAATAAAAAATCTATTCAAATTGTAGAGAGAACAGAGTTTAATTAATTGAGACATTTTGTGTGAAATCGTACTCAACTGTGGGTATAACAGTTTGCACGAACTTCAGAAACACTATGAGATAGGAGTGAACGCCCAGCTCTCCGCCACTCTCTGTTACGGTCTCTATTATTTTCTTCATTACTTCCGCGTGTCTGAAAAATAGGAATGTTTATAACACAAACCATTTTTTTATAAAAACAGTGTAAGTTTCAAAAAGGGATAAATGACTAATTCTGAAGTGAGAATTTGATGGGTGGGCACATGTTTTCAGTACTTTATTAGTCTAAACTAGGCCAATCCCTCAGAATTGCAGTAGTTATATATAATTTTCATCAAATAAAAAAATGAGCTTCTAATAAAAAGAGAAGAAAAATCAGCGCATATATAGATCCCCTTTTTTGCCAATTATTTTTAAGCAATGACGTATTTGTGTCATAACATTGTATAGTTGTGGAACTCCACCACGCCCTTTGTTTGAGTAGGGCTATTGCATCATTGTAGTCTAATGGATTTGATGATTATTGTTATTTTAATATATTTTTTATATTGTATATCTAACCTGCAAGGATGTACGGACGCCATGCTCGGTCCGGAGACGTGTGGGTGCGCTTCCATTGTGACAGTTTTCTTTGCGTGGTCTTGAGACACGTCCTCGTACATCGCATCCACACTGAGGAGATGACGATCCTGGAATTACATTTAATTAAAAAATATATATATGAAAAAAATGCTACTTCACGAAGAGAACCTAGTGTTGAGGTACTCCATGATCAATTCTTTGAGACAGTGTGTGTTAAGTGGTGGAACTAAATGTAAGGAAAACAAAATAATATATTCCCCCGAGTGAATCGAACGCTGCGCAACGTTGACCTCAATTCTATACCAAAAAAATGAGATATCGAAATGTTGTATACTTACATGAAAATATGTGGGAAACTTAAGTGTAACTTTATTATGAGAGATTTCTTTAGGAATATTTTGAATATACAATTTAATATTTAAAAAAAAAGTATAAGACAGACAGTTTTATTGAATACAAAACGCTATTTAAAATACAATATAATACATATTTATTTCGTTATTTGTTTATACGTATATAGAAGCACACTTGATTTTTTCTTGTAGGTATATGTATTTCACAGATATTACGTGTTGGTCTAGTTAGCCGGGATTAATGCCAGGAAGAAGAAGAAGCTATTGCGTTGGCTGACGCGTCATACAAAACTATCATTCTACACCAGGGAAAAAAAAAAATATGAACACTTCAATTAGCAAGCACTTCCCAATTCTTCCATAAAAGCGTATTTTTTTAGCTTCACCCTTCATCCTGCACATAGCAGGGTAGGCATAGTCAACCTTTAGTCTAAGACAATGTGTTCCCATTAAGACACTTAATATTTTTACAATTTTTTTTTGTGTTGCAACATTTTTTATGTTTAAATAACTATTGTACTATTTGTTTCTCTTAAAAAGAAAATAAAATAAACTATTTTGCTACAGAACTCACCTCATCATATCCAATAAGCCACAACCTCGGTGTCTGATAATATTTGTCATATGTAATATGCAGGTCGTAAGTTCTAGTCTTAACTATTTCGTCGCCGTCCTTCTGTCTCTTCTCCTTGGGCTTGGGTTCTTTGCGCGTTGCCAACGCTGTCGACTGTTTATTTAATGCTATTGACAATTATTGATAGGAATTTACAATATAAAAATAGATATAATTAAGTATCATTTTTGTTGGTTTCGTTTAAGTTTCAAACTGCGTTATGCACTGTAACCTAGTGTGGAGACATTAGGTATTGAGTGGCGGAAGCCAACGCCAAGCTTTGGCTTCATACCAGAGCGAAGATATTCAAATATTATATATAAATAATTATAATTATATAAATAATTATGTTTCGAACCAACAACCGTTGCAGTTACAGTCAGACGCAATGCCGCTACGCCATTACGGTCAATGTTTTCTTTTGTCAAAATTAATCGAAATCTAATGACACTCCTTTTAATGAATATAATTAAAGTTACTAATAGTTACTTTTATTTAATACTTAAATTGGGAAATCACTACTATTTATTAAATTCAAACATATAATCCCTACACAATAAATCATTACTAAGTTCTAGTATTATAATCCCATGCATCATACAACTTACCGGATCCACCTCATCCAGCAGCCCCGACTCCTGGAATTGCTCCATATCTTCAGCTTCTCCATCATCATCGGCATCATCATCATGGTCCTCGTCCTCACCCTCGCTGTCGGCATCCGCTGCTTCGAGAGTCATTTCACATACCTGGATGAAAGAAATTAATTATATTAAATTCTAAGCTTGCAACTGCAACTGATTGTGAGTTCGATCCCCACTCGTGGAAATTAAATATTAAATTTATATTTCTATTCCTTCGCTCTGATGTTGCGGCAAAAGTGCGGCGTTGAGTTCCGTCATTTAACACGCAATGCTTAAAGAATTCGGCGGAAAGTAGGGAACGGAGTGTCTTAGCACTAGCTTAGCATGAAGCTCATTTGATTTTTTTTATATATGCATCTATTACATTTCTAAAATGTTAAATATGGACATTAATATCAGATAGACACCATTAATAGAATAAGAGTAACAAAACACGCAAGTTCAATGTCGTCGATGAACCCATTAAATATAAATAAAAAGTTATTGTCTGATAAGTGTTTTGTTACCAATATTTAAGAAATTCTTCAGCCATATAATATTAATATAGAAATACAGATTTACTTCAATATTATTTAAGTATGTAACAATATAATAAGAAAAATATTAAAATTTGTAAATGTAAAAACAAGATCAATTGTCAAAACAGTTACAAACATATTGTTCGATACACAATAGTACTCTACAAGGCCAGTTCACAATGTTAATAAACTCGCTATGTTTTTGTTATCAAAAACTATTGTTGATAAGAATACACTAAAATGTGATTTCAAGCTACAGTTTGGGAGTATACATTATTATAAAAGGAAATTAGATTCCAATTATCATTTGCCCTCACCTTATTTCCAACATTTAGTGATAGGCAAAGACAAAACTTTATCCGAGCGCATTTTCAAGTCCTTTGATATAAGGCTTATAATAATGAAAGTATGCTCTATATATGGCTTGCAAGTACTCTCTGTATATGGGCTTACAACCAAAGAAATTATTGGGTGGTGTAAAGAACAACAGGTGCGTTCTTCAATCTTCCACTTACCTTGACATTGTATCCTCAGCGAGGCAGCCAGAGAGAACAACCAGTGAAAATAAGCTCTTAAGACTCTCTATTTCCGACTTTCCACAAAATTTTCGAGAAATTTTATGATAAGTGGCTGCTGTACTCAACCTAAAACTTTGTCTATCAAAGCAAGAAAATGAAAATAACTTAAATAATTATAAGCATTCTACTTACAAAACTTGAAAACTTTGTGAACTAAAGCTAGATGATTGAATGTTTCAACCTATTGAAGTGTCAGATTAGTGAGATTATACTATGTATATTAAATACCTTTTCCTCAATATTAGGCGAGCCTGGAGATTCATAGTGGTGTGTGTCCACCCAACCTCCATCCCCATCTTGTTCATCCTCAATCACTTTTTCATTATCCTCACAGTATTCAATCTACAAGTAAATGTCAACCTTAAAAATTTTATGCATTGTGCTTTTTTTTCTATTAGTCTTTATTTGTTCTTAAATAATGTTTCCCTTACAGCTTCACTTTCTCAGATTACAATAATTGTTGTATGCATGTTCCTTTTTTTACTTCTAGAGGCTATGAATATGTTTTTTATCTTTTATTATATTAAGTATACTTTAAAACAAAACTTACTTGTTTGCAACGTCTATAACATGGCACATTTCTAGTGATAAGAAACTGTTTATCTGGTGGTAGGTATGGTCTAATTTTGGATTCTTCCCCTTTAGCCCATTGCCAAGTTGGACAATGGTGTACTAAGTGATCACCAGCGGCAACAAACTCTTCAGGAGTTAATACTCCAGTTTCATGAAACTTTGATTCCTAAATACAAAATTGAGGAAAACTATAAAATTTATATGATACTAAGAAAACATATAAATTATTGGCTAATTAATTAATCTTCGCATAAACAGAACAAAGGCATAATAAATCATAATAATTATGTCAACAAAACTGTTAGGCTTAGATAGGTTGATTACACACAATTGTTGCTTTCAACCTCATAATTAATATTATATAATTAATCTTTATACATTGTTACTATTAATTTGACTAAACTTTATACCTTGAGTACAGGAGTTAAGTATCCCGCAACCCCGAGGGCGGTCCCTTTAACGGTGTTTATAACACTTTGCATGTTTAAGATGTGTTATGAAAAATATATAATTTCTGAAGAAAGCTACTTTGCCGCAATTTATGTAATAACAATTATTTTACACAAAGCCGGACAAAGCAATCTAATAAAGATCTACCTTCAGGACAATGATATTTAAAATTATGTCAAAAGTTAAGCCTCTAAATGTCAGTCTGACAGAAATAGTTTATTATCTTGTGTTGACTTCAGTGATAAATTTAATCTTAATTACATAAACAAATTCATGTTTTATTTCAATATTCAATTAGATAAAACATTTTTGTTTTGTGAAAATGTTCAAGAGATATTTTTTAACAAAATAACATGTATTTTGAAAGATTTGTATGAGAAAAAAAATTGTTGGACTTAATTAAATTTAAACAAACTTATTGAAATTATAAACCAGTACTTAATGAGCGATTAGGGTATATTTATTTTATATATCATAGTTTATATCGTATTTTTTATTTTTACGGAAATGCATGGATTTTGCGTCAACAGATAGTAAAAGTTTCGTTACAATTACAAATTACAATCATTGATTGTCAAATTACAAACGTCAAACCCTTGTCATAAATGTTTCTTTAGTAAATTCACGTCAATTTTGCACAATAATTTAGAGTTTCATATAAATTGTTATAAAGGTCGAATAATGAAAATTGATTTTACGCTATTTAAATTGAAGACGAATACTTAATTTTTATATAACAATGGATGACGTATTAGATGAAATAGTATCCTCAGAGGATTTGGAAGTAAGTTACGTGAGGTCATTTAGTCGTGACTCATTGTAATGCATTATTTTGTTTATATACTTATTGCGTTTTTCTTTTAGAAATTCGAGAAAGTATTCCATGAACAACTACATCAAGGAAATGTGACGCCTAAAGCGCAATTTGAATATGCATGGTGCCTAGTACGAAGCAAATACGCAACCGATATAAGAAAGGTCTGTTTTAATGTTTGCTTATTTTAAACTTTAGTTAGTATACATCTATATATTACCATTGTAACTAATCGCTGTGTGAAGGGACATGGAAGATATAGGAGAAAATCTATTAATGTAATAGACATTTTTGCACGCCAATCTCAAAAATGGCATAACCAATATAAAACTATTTGTTTTATTTGAATTCATTCATAAATAAAAAGATATCCCTTTCAAGCGTCCAAGTCTTATCAAGTATGGCATTGATATTGTGTAATATTTTAATTTCACTAATTTCAGGGTATTCTCCTCCTCAAAGAACTGTTTAATTCCCATGTAGAAGGCAAAAGAGACTATCTATTCTATCTTGCTATTGGACATGCGAGAATAAGAGAGTACAACAAAGCTTTGCATTATGTAAAATCATTCCTAGAAATTGAACCTGCAAACCAACAAGTGCTGGCTTTAGAGGTAGGTTTATTAAAAATCATTATGTTATAATAATACCATTACTACAGTTAGAATAATACCATTTTTATTTTATTCAGTCAACTTTGGAGTCCATTTTGTAGAAACAGTTTTAGGACAGCATATATTATCGGCTTGTATCATTGGAGCTTGCTGAGTATAGCCTACTAACCAAATTCTCAGACAGATTCAGAGACAATAAAACTTTTTAAAATACTATTAGTATATTATTTACAAGGTTTTTACAATTTTGAATATTGATTTGTATTCTCTACTGTATAAAATAAAATAACAGTAGATTTTGTATTTTTTTTTACATTTTCAAATGATGATGTTGATTCTTTGATTATGGTGTTCTAAACATGTCAGTTGAGCACATATCACTTTGCCAATTTTCAAATGATATAAAAATGTATGAGTACATAAGAAGACAAACAGGCTTAGTTGATTTACTCTATGTTGACACTAAGACTGTAAGTGCAACAGTTGTGGGTTCAAAACATCAAACTACACTCTAAATAATGTATAATATTTTTTTCTTGTAAGATTTAATCTACATAAGGTACCTTCATTTAACATTCAAGACTTGGGTGAGAATTGGGTGCTTTCTTTCTATGAAACCTTGATTAATCCTAAAAAAAGTCAAATGTATTCATATAAAAATTAATGTCATTTTAAACATAATAAAACCACATTCATAAGTTTGTATAATTAGTTTTCTTGCAGATAAGAATATAAAAATGAAAGTAAGTGAAAGTATAAAAAAAGAAAATATTATATTTATACTGTCATCATACTGTTCCTTTAAAAGTTATAATTTATTTAAATGTTTTTTATTGCTGAAGATTTCAAGATTTCACTTTCAAACAAAAGGAAAATTGTGGCTAAGTGCCAAATCTTGACATTTTGTATATGCTTTTTGTTGTTACAAAAAAATAATGCACATTTCATCATGATTGTGCAACATTTTTATTCAATTACTATTAAATAAGTGTTTCGAGAGTGCCATGAAATGACTTATTTATACTTGCTTGTTTGATATAGGGTTTATTCATCAGACTTAGGATTTATTCAGATAGGAATTAAAAATGTTTTTATATGTTTGAATCTATAGACCTATCCATATTAATTCTATATCAATTCTATATTTTTTCATATTTTTTTGTTTGTTCTTAGCGTCAAATAAACAAGCGTATGGAGAAAGACGGTCTTCTCGGCATGGCGGTGGCGGGCGGTGCAGTTCTCGCTATCGGCGGACTTGTCGGCCTCGGCATAGCTCTGGCTAGTAGCAAGAAATAGCATTTAGCTTTCTTGTAAGTTGATGTCTGTATTATTGTTTTAGTAATAGTTGTATTTTTTTGATATTTTGGTGGGATAGAGAGTGCAATTAAGTGCAATATTTATTTAATTTTTCGTTTTTGAAATATTGTGTATTCATTTCGTGATTAATGAACAACTTTTATAACTTGTATGGCGGCACAGCATTTGAATGTAAATGTGACGGTCGTGGGTTTGATTCCGAATGGGAGAAATTTATTATTTTCTTGCTCTGGTAACAAGACAGTGCGGCGTTGACTTCCACCACTTGACACTAAATATTTCGAAAGATGGTAAAAAACTGGGGAAAAGTTTGAAGCTGTTTTCTTTTATTATTACTTTTAATAACTTTTTAAATTATTGAAAATAATAATATATTTTTAATAATTAATTTTATATTTCCATTTCTTATCGCTGGTGTCAAGGCAAAGTGCGGCGATGAGTCCCACCACTCAATACTTTGCCTCCATAATTCGGCGAAAAATGGGAAAGGGAATGTTTTAACACTACCCTGTTCCCTCTAACTACCCTGCTGTGTGCGGGATACAGCGTGAAGCTGATTTATTTTATTTATTCTGAATAATTTTTCAAAACTTGTCTCATATTGTATTGCTTACTCTCCTTCCAATCCTAAGACATTGCGTGGTGACGGAACCAGAATGAGTTTTCCAAGTGGAGATTAAACTCGCAAACTTTGCGATAAAAATAGAATAGTTAGATTACTATCATTCTTTCGTTATACGAGATCTATATAGTATATAGGTATATCTCGTATATAGGTATCTAGAGGATTGACTCATCTCTCTCAGCCCGAATTTTAATACAATGATTTAATTTTTCAAAATAAAACGTATTATTACAGAATGAACGCTGTATTAGGTGTTCATTATCTCCTAAAAAGGAAGAGAAACGAGCGAGAGCGGGAAGAGTAAAGGAGTAATGCTTCAACACAAACCAAAATGTTATTACACAATAGATGTATCACTGTACAAAATTTAGATCTCTTAAACGAGTCTTCTAGGCTTTATATTCCAAAAATATTTATTATTAATTATTAAAAAAATTATATATATATGATTATTAAGCTTTATTAATAAACTAAAATGTTTCTTTCTTTTATTTTTCTTTTTTTTATTAAGGTTCTCAGGCTAGCTCCCAGACTATGCTGGTTGTAGAAAATAAAAATCTATCAATATTAAAATTTAATTTAAAAACAAATTAAAATGTGTGAAATAAAAATTTCTTCTCCTGATTTAATCAAAATTATGCGTAGAAATGGTAGTTATTATAGTAGTGTTCGGATCCTCTGAAGATCGCCCTGAAGTTAAACATTCGGATCTTTTGCGCATGGACTACTCGGGAAGAAAATAATCAAAATTAGGTAAAAATATCTAAATTCAAGTCTGCACCACCTATAGCTAACTTCAGTGCGGCCACGAACCGACTCGTCCATCGTATTGTAGCTATTACCCTGGGGTGTGTTCAATTATTATATAACGCAATCTTTCGGGAAAGGTTTAAATAAATGTATTGTAAAATATTACCATATGTTACAGGGATGAAAGGGAGTCTGTGGACTAGGCGTTATATTGTTTCTGTTTCCTTACTTTACTGTCGACAAGCCTTCAAGCCGAGCCCCCCTGAAGTTAGCTGTTAGCGTTACGTAATCCTTGATTGGCCCCTCGGCCTCTTCATTTATTTATCCTAAATGTGTTTAAAGCAACTCCATTATTGTGACTATTGTTTTGTTATTCGATACTAATAATTTACCTATAAGCTTAAGTTTTTATATTAATTTTTAAATGCACTACGAATTTTCTGTTAAGTCTCTCACCAAAATATTAGACATGTATATTTTGCACATTTTTTGCATTATCTGCACAGGTGTATAAATATGTATTGTATACATAGGAGTAGATTTAGATTTCTCAGTAATAACAAGTGCTTATAAAGAAAATTGTTGCACATTTCATACATAGTTTCATTGTGTGTTAAAATTAGATAAAATATATTTGCTATATGTTGTATTAAATTCTTAAACTGTATTAGTCGTGTATATTTAGTTTTGTACAATTTTGAAAATTGACGTTGGAAACCCGACGAAGAAATATTGTGCAATAGGTCGTTGTTGAAGTTAAACTGAAGTGGAATTCTGGGTGTGAATATGTGGGCAGTGTGCAGGCCCCAGACTACTACCAACTTCGGGTTTCCAAAAATGTAGAATAACATATAATACTAAATATATGCAATTGATCCGGTTCAAGAATTTCAAATTGAATATTTGTATGTTGTTCAATAGGAAGTCACCTTTTGCATATCTGTATTTCTTTCATAACTTTTGATGTAATCGTCACTTATTTTAATAAAAACTTGGAGCAATGCATAAATAATAAATGTTATATTTAAATTGTATCTCCAAGTATAGTGCAGGTCTTTGCTGTGAGTAATTTATTTAGAGTATTTTTTCTGTTAAAAATAAAATATCTTAAAATTTCAAAACAATTATTTTTATTATCTTGTTTATTATGATAGTGAAGCAGCATACATCTAGTATACTAAAGTACAATGGCAGAGGCGTGGCATTGATTTAAATAAAAGAAAACTTAATTTTTAAGAGTATTATAACACCTGAGATTTTTTTTAAATATTTTATTTTGATCATGGCAACACATAACAACGCCACAATAATGGTAGATAAATAAAAGTTACACCTTATAATTTAAATAATTTTCTCTTTAATAAACGACACTGAAAATATTTATTGAGTACCGAAACTAAAGTGCTTAATTTACAACAATGTTGGAAGTCTATAGGAAAATAACAACCTGTTTTTGATGTTTCCTCTAATAACTACTAAGTACGCAATTTCAACAAATTTTGTGCTTTCTATTATAAAATATATTTATTTTATTATGTCCGTCCATTCACCCACGTTTTTCGCTAAATATTAAAAATTTAAATAAATTTCACAGAAACTATCAGGTTTTATGTCTACAAAACAATATAGTGAGCATATTTATTCTGAATCTTTTGTCATAAAATTATTTAATGTTATTCATTTAATTTATTGCTAACACGACAAAAGATGCACAATAATGGCTTTCCTGGTACAAAGGAAGAATCTTACAAGTTTAATGAGGTATAGTCGGGTGACTAACATAAAGAAGAATTACTATTAACGAACTTTCAAAGTTCAAAAAGGTAACTAAAAATACTTTTTACACAAATATAGCATAATGATCGACTTAAAGTCCTAATTATCATAATCTTCACTGGTATATAATATAAGTATCAACAACGTGGAGGCGGCGCCGGGAGTTGCGTGGAAATATGTTTCATCGTATAACAACAAGTTTTTAATCCAGAAATTTTAAATTAAGTTTCATTCCGCTCAGAAAATAGCCTCATTTATTTCATTAATTCCTCATGCAACTCCATCGCCGTCTCATATATGTATGTATTTAAATTGTGGTATGCAAAGTGTTTGAAAAAATATATATAACATTTCTTAATCACAATCTGGTAACTGACTATTGTAGAGTGTACAGTGCTTCAACTATGAATCTGCAAATATCTTAAATAAAGTCAATCTTCTATAACGTAATGAGAAAAATAAGCACACTTCTAAACAATCAAAACATATGTACAGTCAAAAATAATTACTTACTATGGCAACACCGTAACTGTCAACAAGATTATTGTTTACGCAAACCAAACGACGCAACCCGTCAAATCTCACTAACACGCTAAAAATAATCAATCAACCCGTAATCTTAAACTATATTATGTATGTAGATGTATTTGTATTACGTTATTACAATAGTTTTGTCGTGACCGCTCACTGACACCTGTCAAGTTAAACACATCGAATGCAGTGTTGCAACACGACAAATAAATTTTTTTCATAATATAAGGTAAATAATTTAAAGTGGGACAATGTACTTCTGGTGTACTTCTGATAAGTATAATTGCTATAACAACTCCTTTATTAAAATTAAATGTTTTTTTTTTAAATATAATGTGATGTAACCAATGATTTCAACACCACAAGTACAGAGTCCTAATCACTTTTATTTCACATAAAAAAGGTAAAATGCTATTGCTCTATACTTATCGTTAAATAAAGTGATTTCTAACGTTCGGGAAGTAAATATTTGTGACTTGCTTACTCTTAACTTACGATATACTAAATAACTATAACATTGTACTCTAAAAAATATGTATAATTATTGAAGGCTAATAATGAGATTGTAATCACAGTAATCATTATTCCAGCGTCCAGCCGAGCAGATGGCGGTCGGCCGCCACCCTGTAGGTATATACATACACGTACGAAGGCAACATCAAGGTATACTTTATTTATTGCTTTTGTTTGTTTATTATGTACTTTACATATCACCACATGTTTATATACAAGTTACAACGCGTCGCTTTGACCAATTTGAACTTGAATCGCTTAAACCCCTGAAAAATCAGTCTCAAGGCGGAGATGTCAACTTTAACTTATTAAAATATCCGCGATTCTTTGTACGCACATCGATAAATATAAGTTTAAGCTCTGGTATGTTTGTTCGTATACAAAGATATCTTGTTTCTCCTAAATATAGGTGCATATTCTTTCAATATAAGGTAACATTACTCTACGGTAGTGACAGTCTAATTCATCTCTAGTGAGTGCGCTCTCTATAAAAATAAAACGGTAAGACTACGGGCGGGCTCTGCCGCCGACGACTCGCTTTATATTTACCTACCATATACTCTATATAGTATATAAATGCAATCTGAAAAATGCATAAAACAACAGTTATTATATCTATAAATTGTATAAAATATTAAATAAAATCTATTGAAGTGAGGTAGATGGATGGAATTTCACAATTTGTGTGGATTTTTTATTACAACGTTGCCGTATTGGCCCGAATGTTGAGGTAGTTGGATGGAGTTACTATGCGAGTCCGCCGCAGGGCCGCAGGGCTGCAGGGCTGCGGGGCCGCAGGGCCGTAGGGCTCGCATACGATAAAGTTACTACTCACTAGTTATTTACTACTAAACAATCTCACAGCTAGTGTGGACGCGGGTCACGCTACGCCGCCGCCCGGGCGACTCTATGCTTCAATACAATACTTAGTATACAATATCGGTTAATGGCACCACGATACACGGGTCAACAACAAATCGTTCAAATTGAATCAGCTAATGACGTAACTTAACACTCAAGCACCGTTTCATAAACCATCAATCAACAAAACATTCTCTTAACAGTTTCACTTGCAACTAATTACGCGGCGAGGCTTACATCATTTCATGAGGACACCGTCTTGTTGTGTTCGTCCTCGGAGTAGTCGCCGTCGTCATGGCCGCTGTGTTCCAGCTCTTGCTCCGAGTGTAACCTTCGGTCGTCATCATTATATCCCTTGTTATAATAATCCTTGTTCATATCTTTGTCCATGTCTTGTTTGTCGATTTCCGCTTCGCTGATGCTGTCGTTTCTCTGTCTCTCCTTGCCGAGGTCCAAGGGTTCGTCGGAGTCCCGCATGATGTCCGGCTTCCCCATGTTCTCTGTGTACTGTCTTTGCATTTGTTTCAAGAAGCGTTGGTGTGCGAGGGTCGTGGGGGGTGGGGGCAGTGATCCCATTTGAGGTGAAGGCTCGTCGTAAGTTTTCCTATCCATGTGCATAGCATTCATTTGTGCAAGTTTCGCTGCGTTCATTCCTGGAAGAAGATATTCACATTAAAATAACTTTTTTTATTGTAACTTTAATCCAATTATTTTAGGAAAAAAGGCGTATTTAAGGAAATCTCACCAAAAACATTTTCTCCTATATACTGAAGGTAGGTGTCCAATATTGCTGAACCTCCCCCGAAACCTGGCGGGTAATCGTCGTGTTTCATCCCAGATAAGCCATGTGGTAAATTTTCAACAGCTTTGGCAGTGACTGCTCGTACTGCTGGCACTTTTGTTATGGTGGTGTTTGTCAAGTTGTTTATGTCTGGTAAATATTTAAAACAATATCATATAGATAAATTACTTCATATGGAATAATGTTTTTACGATTAATATTAATAATACTTACGTGGCGGAGAAACAGGCAAAGAGTCTTGGTACTTCGACTGGCTGAGGTCGTCGTCGTTGTCACCACACAGCGAGCTGTTCTCAGAAGCGGCTGATTTGGCATCCAGTTTTATATCAGAGCGACGTGGTCCAGTGGGAGATGCCCGCGCCCGAAGCTGCTCTGGTGATACTTTTACACCAGCTTTGGCTAATAACCTGAATTTTTATAAGGATTTCATGATGAATTACTAAATAGTCTAATGGAAAGAATAAAAAAAATAATCAATTTAGGTAATGTATTGTAGGTATGTGTATTTTTCATTTTTCATATGTCTTTTTCTACACTCTGTTAACATTCTTTCGGAATGGTCCTTTACTGTTTTCTGTTTAAAAAATGACTTTCCTACAATGTCATCATAGAGCCCGTCGTTACATGTTGGGACAGCCAAACGTGATACTTGTAAGTTCAATCCTCACTCGGGGGAATGATTATATTAAAGTTATTTTCATTTCCCTGCTTTGACCAGAAAGTGGGGATTGGTGTGTTTTAACAGTAGTCTCCTTCTGAAGAGTGAAGCTTTGCCAACATTAGAAAAATCGTATTTCTCAGGGTTACATATATGTACAATATATGCAATAAGTCATACTTACTGGCTAGCGAGTTCCGGGTCAAATCGTGTAGGCATTTGCAGTACGGGCAGATCTTTAGTAGAGATGCCGCGATGTTGCCGCGACATATGTGAGTGCAGAGAGTTCCGTGACTTGGCCACTGTTCCACATAGCACGCACCTGTTCAAAATATATTAAGTATTATTTGGCACGAAATAAACTCTATATATTTTATTCTCAGTTATACCGTTATTAAGGATACAGATTGGAAAGACTGAATGTTGTGGATTTAATTGTCACATGGGTTGTGGAAAAATTTTCGAAGTATTAAACATTTCTTATTTCTCAATCAATTACTAATTGATTCATTTATACAAATTGCTATCTTATATCAACAAAATGGGTGAAAAAGGATATATCTTACCGGTATCCAGGACACACAGTATGCTTGTCTTCAAGATGAGTTCTCAGCGTATGTGCTGATCTATAAATTTTGCCACACTTCGGACAAGGCCTTGGGTCGGTTGCTCTGACACGGAGTAGGTCTTGGGTTCGACGACAACCTCCTGGCGATGGAAATGATGTAATTAAGAAATAGGAAATTTAACAACTACTTAGTACTTATACTTTTATATTTTTCTTACCTGTTTATTAACTATTTTTTGGACATAATGAAACAGTAGTTTGTTCGTTATTAGAAAAAACTCAAGAAATCTACTTCGTAGTTTTATTGTTTATGTTTCATATAAGCAGACATTTTTTTTTCGGGTAAAAATTAAATTATTACGTATATATCGTATCACTAATACAAACGCCACTAGAATCGTTTACTCACATTGAACATTTGGTTATTGAAATGACTAATTACATTTTTTTACTTTACGCTTACAAATATTTATAATATAAAGATTACGACATTGCCTCTCAGGCGTCAGGAACAATTTTAACTACACGCTAATTTTTACCAATATTCTTTTAATCGTTTCCGAGATCTATTTGCCTTCCTATCGCATATATTTTGGAGGCGTACGGTGGGCGACACAGGTGGTTGTGGCATGGGTGTACACTAGCAGTCTATACGAATGCCTATTGTTGCATATATATTACAAACAACTGTGTGCCCCATTAATCTATTTATTGTGTATATAGTAACTTTACATTTGAGTCAAAGAATTTAAAGAAATAAAGGTTATGTATGGAAAAGTTTGAAAAATCAGGCCATTTAGCTGAGTTGTCAAAGCGGACTTGATTTAGGCTTAGTCCACATAATTTAGACCTAATTATCGTTTTTTACATAATGTAAAAATATATAATTTATTATATTGTTTGGTGTATTTTTCTTATATTTATTTACTCGTAATAAAATATATGCGAATGGAACATGCAATTTTAATACATGTACAATAAATCCTCGTATCTTCTACTATGACTAGATATGTTTTTGATTGTGCTCTCTGCCTACAGGGCTCTAAATTAATAAAAAATAATACCTATCAGTTGTGAACGTATTACTATTGCGTTTAAAGGCATTCGATTTCATTAAAATCTATCTCGTATTGTCTTATCTATGGTCGAAAATATACATCACAGAGCAGCCTGCGGCACAGAGGCATCACATGTTTTCTAGGCACTTCGTAAACCTGACTCTACTAGAGACTATGAACAGTTTCCTTAATCGTTTTACTATTTAAACTAATGAGCCAAAACTAAATTTTATCGTTTTAAAACTAATGGTTCGCGAAGCCTCTGTGCTACTTGCTGCTTATATCTACACCGAACAGTTGTACAAGATGTCCTGATCATCATAGAAGTAAACAAAATGGTTTCCAAGAATATTCAGAAAGCAATAACAATAAATTGTGCGATAAAGTTGAGTGTATATAAAACGAAACGAATATTATAATAAATATATGACTCAGGACAGTAACTAGAAAGGAAGACTAATAACTATTGACAGTACAAATACAAAGAACTACACAGAAGTAATAGCAACATTGGAAGTTAGACACATTCAGAGAGGAGAGAATGGTCGTACCGTTTAGTTGCACTTCGTAATCTATCAATGGCACCAATCATCACAAGTCATAATGCGCTTTACAAAACTAATGCTTAAGTTACTCTGTAACCGAACCGCTCCTTAGACTATTTTTTATTAGAAAAGATTTTTATATAATGAAATCTCTTTACTTAAGTACGTCCTCGCCTCGTAAGCGTTGTGAGCGACTCGCTGCAGAGTTTCCCAAGTTATACTTAAATAATATCAGTCTATACTACTACAAAAATAATTTTCAGTCGATTTACCCTACTGGTTTATATATCGTTTACGTACGAATATTACTGCTGAATATGAAAAATGCATTGTGGGGATCATTGATTTCTGGTTTTCTCAGTAACATATAAAAGCCCCACTCGTAGTTCCGATTCACAGCCGTTTTAGCTAGTTTAGCCGAATGGCGAACGAGTTGCCGTCTTCGGTTTTTCTATTTATGACCTTCGCTAAGCGTTAGTTGGCCCACCCGCAACTCCATTTCAACGTTTTCATTTTCTCCCACTGGCGGCGGTGTTTTATCCGCATGTGGTTCCGTACTGAGTTGGGATGCGCGAAGTACCGCGCGCAGGTGGCGACGGGACACACAGGACTGTCCCGCGGGTAGTGTGCCTCCAGGTGTCTGCGCGCCAATGCTAGCGAGTCCAAGCTCATGAAGCACAACGGACACTGGAGTCGTTCGCCGAACACCGCCTTCTTGGCCGATTCGTTTCCCTCCAGATACTTTAGCAACTCGCTCCCTCCATCCTTCCCCTCGACGAAATCGCTCGTCGCCGGCTTTGCCAACGCGTCCCGCGCCGCGGCATCTGCAATGCCGACAGCACCAAATTACTCTACGTTATGAACGGTTGGCAAATCCGACGGCCGGCGCTAACTATCCCTAACGACGTTCACAATAAACGGTCTAAAAATATTATGATATATCAAATATAGTATATTGGTAAAGAGTCCGATACGCGTTCCCTATGGGTCCATCGTCATTGGCACTAGTACCGCTACCACCAGGCGTGATGCGGCAGGGGCGTGGCGGGCGCGGCGGGGGAGGCGACGGGCGCCGGGGGCGGCTCGGCCGCGCGCCGTCTCTAAGAGTTCTGTCGCTGGCGGATGCCATGGGCCTGCAGCTGATGGTTGATGAGGTAGTGCTTCGTTTTGCACTTCTTGCCGCAGTGCTGACAAGGGAACCACTGGTCGCGGTCGGTCTGCGAGTGCACATTGAGCATATGCTGGCGCAGGTTGGAGGTGGAGGAGTAGACGCGGCCGCAGAGCGGACACTGCGGCCGGTAGCCCAGGGCCGCCCCGCCCGCCAGAGCCGCCCCTGTAACACAGAGGCGGCGGTTAGAACAAGCGAGTCGCTTAAGCGCTACTGTAGGTGTGTCGGTCGGGGTCGGGGGCGGGGTCGCGCCGGCTTCTCTGCTTCACGCCGTGTATGGAGTTCATGTGTATCTGCATGTACTGGCGCGTCTTGAAGCGCTTGCCGCACACGGGGCAGGCGTGTGACAGGTCGCGCGCGGCGTGCACGTTGAGGATGTGCTGCTTCAGGTTGCTATTGTTGCTGTAGAGCTTGCCGCACTCGGGGCAGGCGGGCCTGGCCGCCTCGGGGAAGGCGCCTCCTGGGGCAGACGACTCGCTTTCAGTTCGCCTTAGTTGTCACTCGCACACAGTACTTGCCAACTCTGCGTATGGCTTTCGATACGATACGTTCACATTCAACATGACTTCCATTGTCGCTATTACTATCGGATTCTCGATTAAGGGGACATTTGTCTAATTGTTCAGTTTAATGATAGATCGTTCGGTTATTTACTAGATATTTAATTGTTAGTGTTATTGAATATGTGCTACGTGTATGTGACTCCGTAATGTACAATTAATGACGCAAAGTTCGTTAGCAATGAGCTAAAATCATTAACTTTATTTGTTACAAATTACTTGTTCTGGTCGAATCTAATTGCATTTATATCGATAGATGTCATATTAATTATCGTCATTACTGAGTCACATCATCAGAATGTTAGTGCAATAAGTGGTGGTACTCACCGAAATTATCTGGTATTCCGGATGGTCCAGGCAGGCCGGGAAATCCTGTAAAATTAAATTTAAATGTTAATTTATATCACCTTTTATTTAAAAAAATATGGTCAAAATACAAAAGAGCAATAAGTGACCTGGTAAGTTGAGAAGTCCGGGGAAGTTGTGTGGTAGCGCTCCATTTGTGTTTGCCATAGTAGCGGGGTCGTCGTAGTCCACTGGTTCTTGTTTGGCTCGGTTATCACCCTCAGTGTCGCTCGCGCCCGCGTCTGATGAAGATTCTTCGCCATCCCCAGACTATTAACAAGAAATATTATTATTATAATTACAAAATTATTACACGTAATCTATCAAAAAATTTTCAAATTTTAAAACTATTGTTCTCATATATCTCACCAAGTTATTGGAGACTCCAGAGAGATGTGGATTTTGTGCATTTTCAAGAGCCTGGCTGAAGAGAGCCAGTTCGTGGCCGTTTGTGCCCATCCTCTCTGGACTCGCGCCCTGCGCCGCTAGTAGCTGTTCCGTCCTACACCAGTTATGTAAATAACTAATAAGTAACAAGTCATTAAAAGTTATAATAAACTGTTCACAAAAAATAAATTTATCCATAAATGTTAACTATATATTTATATATCCATGATTTATTAATTTGTTTGCTCAGTTGAATTAAAATCAAATAATAGACTCTTCGATGAGATTTCTAGCAAGTACAAAGGAATTAGTTCGTCAAGTTCATTTACCTATTGGCAAAATGGTATTTGGTATTTTAAACCTGTTCTATTCGAGTTTACGTCATTCTTTGTGTGATTAACATTTTTTATGTTCGAGTTTCTAGTATTTAACACAGATCCTTATAGAAAGTTGACAATTTTTCTGCGCCATTACCGATTAGTGAATCAGCGAGGTAATTCGCGTGGACCATTATAGGAGTTGCCTAAATACAGAGACGAGCTGATTTAATGACACTATATGGCAATACCAATTTGAATTCTAATTTCTATCTATAGATGGTCTTTTACAATTATTGTACCGTTTTGATGACGCCACCTTTTGCGAAAATAATTTATTGTTTACATCATCTTAATTTAGAGATTTTTTGCTATTGTACTTTGATGGTAAAGCAATTATAATCAAAATGTTATGGAAAATATGTTAGAGAAATCAAAGAATAATTCAATAGTAGCAACCTGGTCTTCATTTGTGCTTGATAGAGGTCTGAGGAGCGAGCGCGCTTGGGCGGCGGTGTGCAGGGTGTGCCCTCGTCGGGGCGTCGGGCACGGCGGCCTTCGCGCGGCTGCGGCTCGCGGCCTTCGCGGGAGCCCCCGCTGCCTGTCTCCGTCCATGATGATGCTGACTACGCATTTTAAATAAAAGTTAATATCCTTAAGAATTAAATTTCCAATGGCTCCAATGGTTAATCGGAACTTTAATAATCTAAATATTTAGATTTGGGATTATTAATTCAAAGCTATAGTGTACATGTAATGATTGAGTTAGGTACATGTTTTCACATTTTTTTCACAGCTTCACGCTTTATTCCGCATGTAACAGGGTAAGTAGAGGGTGCCTAGTGTTAAGTTAAACACTCTGGTCTCCACATTCCGCCGAATTTTGGAACGCGTTGAGAGGCGAAACTCAACGCCGCAATTTCCACATTTTACGTTGATACATACTTGTGATATGTAAATATTTTTTTTCCTGAAGTTTATCTTATTTAACTGAGTTTTTGTTTCGCTTACCGGAGACGCTTTCTGATCGAGTGTAGGCAAAGGCGCTGGCGGAGGAACATCGGTTAACCCTCGGACTTGTAGAAGTTGAGCGGCTCTTAGGAACTCTTTTAGTTGCTCTTGTCCAATGTGGACTTCACCCTGATACATAAACCTGGAAAATATTTGAGTGTGTATTTTTCTTAAACTGTTTGTCTTTATATTTATTGTCAATTTTTTATTTAAAAGCATAAAACTAAAAAATAAAAACATTACGACTATCGTATCACTGCGCCAATGTGGCGTCGTATTTGTTATGTATTATGCTAATTAAGAGACAATATTTGGCAATATATAAGTATATGTTTTAGTGTTTCCGCCAAAAGACCATTTTATGTCATTTTATAATCTTACTAATGTGAATTTGGTACGTTTATAAATATAACATATTTTTGACTATTACATCGTTTCGTTATAGTGCTAAACTATTACTGATAACTTCACATTCAAATTCTTATTAAACATAATGTTGTTCATATAAAATTTACTTTTTAGCTTTAGACTTTACTAGTGTTGTGACATTCCGTCCCCTACTTTTTGTCCAATTTTCGAGATATGATATGCATTTGGGTTTCGAAACTGTAACCGTTTACAGTCAAACGCTAACAAACTAAGCAACGAGAACCTCTAAATACTGACAATGTTTTTTTTATAGCTTACCTTAACAAACTCTCCATATCCTTATCGTGCACATCTCGAAGTATTACAATAGGGTGTTGGCACGGGTTTGCTTTTAATAATCTTCTGAAATATGGACTGCATGCTGATAGCACCACCTAAAGAAACATTTTGGTTGAGAATAACAACGCCAGCCAAAAAATTTTGCAATTAAAATTAAGGATACAGGATTTTATAGAAATCTGTACTTTTGCTTAAAATAGTAACGTACTACTTCCACAATAGAAAGATGACTGTCATTGATGTTGATAAATGTCAGATAAAATTCTTCTTACATGAAAAATGTTTTTCTAAAAACTTCTATAAAAAAAGAAGAAAGAAAGACGGATTTGAACTCGCTCCTCTTGGAAATGCTATGCGTTCAATTTTTTATGTTTTCTAAAAAAGTCTTTTTCTTTCCTTAGTTATAAATCACTTTAAACATGTAAAAAATATAATCATCATTACCTTATGTGCTGTAAACGTTGCGCCTGCGCAAGCCAGTGTGACATCCACGAAGTCCTCCTCGTCCCTCAGCCGGCGGAAGGAGGAGACCATCGCCGAGTGGAAGTCGTTCCACCGCAGCGAGTACTGCTGCTCGCCCGCGGCGCCTGCGTGCAACCGAGCTGTTAGACGCCCGTCATAATATTATGTTTATTTGTGTTTTTTGTATAATTTTGGTTTGGTCTGGTTGAGGCAGGCCGTCGTGGCGTAGGTTGTGGGTTCGACCCCCACTTCGGGGGTCCACTTGGGGGATTGAAATATTTAACCGATGTAACGGAAGTGCCTTAAAGGGAGTGGAGGGTCTTAACACTAGGTTCCCAGTTACCTTATGTCTATCCTGATAAGTACGGGATATAGCGTGAAGCTAAGAAAGAGTTTTTTTTCATTTTTACCACTGATAAATGTATATTGTCGTATATACAAGAAATATATGTACCTATAATGAATTACTTATCAGTGTAGTTTTATAGTAAAACTACAACTTTGACCACGGTTACGCTTTATCCTTACTGTTTACGCTAACGCGTTTGAATTCGTCATCTAATAGGCACTGTCTTTATGAAATTATAAATGTACCATTTGAAAATATACCGACTGTAGTCTCCTGGCACTACTACTATAAGGGAAACGGCGTGAATCACAATAAAATAAAAATAAATTCACAAACACTTAGTAAAAAGTCGTATCTACAATATAGGTACAGCTAAGAGCGAAGTTATAGAATAATGTCACCTTCACACACCTTGGAGTAAATTCCAATGTACTTTGTTGACCTTTCAGTTTAATTCAACAGCGCAAAATTTCTTCAAATAAAATCAATCCAAACTTTTTGAATTTGAAATCTCTTTGAAATATAAATTATTTATAAAGTTGGAATTACTTATCGGGTACTTGCACCCGATGTCCGGAGCGATACAATATCGATTAGGTATACCTACCTACTACTAGGTAGGTAGTACAGTCTACAAACGACGGGATATATTTGTAGAATTATATATTTCAATTCTAAGTGTTTTTTTATGAATTATAATATTGTAATGGGGAAAATTTTGTACAAATTTGGTATACTTTCTTTTGTCTCTCGCGCGCGTATAAGAATGCGAATTTGTGGTGAAAAAAGCTTTAACTGCAACATTTTTCTAAGGAAACGTATAAAAACTTAAACGTAGCGGGATTTGAACCTGTGCCTCTTGGTTACCATTCTCAGAAGTGATTCTTTCCTACGTGTCAGATAATATCTAATTGTTATTAACAAGAGGAAGATTTTTCAGAATTTAAAATGAGAGTTGGGAATACTTATTTGTAAAGTTTAGTCAAGATTTTCATACGGATCAAGAAAGAAATCGTGGAAACAAC
This sequence comes from Heliconius numata, assembly GCA_016802625.1. Lineage (NCBI taxonomy): Eukaryota > Metazoa > Arthropoda > Insecta > Lepidoptera > Nymphalidae > Heliconius > Heliconius numata. The sequence goes on from JAEBDU010000036.1 coordinate 780,799, forward strand.
TTTGATGGGATGAGCAACGATAGTATTAGGATTTGAGAAGCGGAGATACTGAGTGTTGGATGGCGCAACTCAACGCCGTGTTTTGTTTCGTCACGAGAGCGAGGAAACGAAAACAATTCGTTCCCATCAGTGATTATCATTTTTATCACTTTTAATTGGTATCCAATTTAAAACGGCTCAGAGACGACCGTTAATTTGGCAAAACTGTGAAATGACTATTACAGTAGGTAAATCTCTCATCTCTTGCGATTTAATTATAACGTACTCGTTATTAATTAAGTTCGTTAACATTTAGTGTGAATGCACCCGCTCGTCTGTCTCCCTAACAGGGGGTTAGGTGCCCGTGGTCGGCGATGCGACCGCATCGTACCTTGTATTATAGATGTATCCTTTGAAATTATAATTTATATTATATAAATTAAAATATTTAATTAAAAAATAACCTCGTGTTGCAGGATCGATAGAGGGTATGATATTCCCTTTAAGTAATTCGTTTCTAGACATTGCGTGTACAATGGCAGAAATCGCCCGCCGCTAGTATAATTAAAATATATTCATTCGGTCGAGAGGGAATTGAACACATAGTCATCGCATCTATAACCAGACGCGTTCCACTGCGCCAACACTGTTATTATTATAAATATATGGAATAAATGAAATTTATATTTTTTAATACATATGTATTAAGTTAATTTGTTCTACAGTCATTTTCAGATATTTCGCAACTGTAGTGTTATATTTCTGTAGGTATATTATAAAGCTCTATATTTTTTTTATGTTTGCTCTTTCAGGTATATTTGTTGCACCTGTTTACCCGACAGTTGCTGGTTTGATCCGTACTTCAGGGAATGTTTAATTTATTTTCATTTCTCTGCTCTAGTAGACGAAGATCGTGTCATAACACTAGGTCCCCACTGTCGGGGTAGACAGTTATGCAAGGGAAAACGTGAAACTGCTGTTATTCAGAAGTTCATGTACTACATGGTTTTTCTTTACTTCTATTCCCAATTTTTTTTCTCAAATTTTTATATCCAAGTAATAGTTTATTTTGCTTAATTCTAAGCTGAATACAATCGGGTCGGTTTAGATTACGCTTATAATATAAAAAATCGATGCCTCTATTAACTATATTTTAGTTGTAACTACCTATACTAAAACTGTAATTATTTTATATATTTATTTATAAAATTTATTTAGGAATATATTTCTTTAGACAATTGCTCAAACTCCTATATAAGGAGATATCTAAAGGTACCTATCTATTTAAAATCCAAATAATTAGCATAACGTTATGTCTGGAATATTTTAGAAAAGAACAAAAGAGATTGCTAGTTGGAGATCTCTTAGTAATAAGAATTATTTATATTCATGTAAGACGGTTTTCTAGTACTTAGGTATAAATACAATTTCGTATTAAAGTAAATTTTACTTAGTAAGTGTTAAGTGCTTCACGCTTTACGTCTGTCGCACTCGCCGACACCCTCTCAACCCTTTCATTGATTTAACTTCTTTACTATATAATATACCTACTAGGTATATGAGCCTTAAGGGATAGTAACTTATTTTAAATTGACATTTTATATATACATTTATAAGAATATTTACTTTCATTATAATGTTATTATTAAATTTTAGTTTACAACACGTAACATGTAATTTTGAATATGGTTATAGGCTTCTTATTGAAGTGAATATTTCATTAACTATGCCTAAATGTCAGCAACATATAAAATGAAATTAAATAAGTAAATAAGTTAGACGGACGATAGGTCCCTATAGGGGACTAACTATATAAAAAAATATAGATATATTAAATATAAGAAAATATATTAAAAAAAAGTCCAACACAAAAATATAAAATCCAAATCAAATAAATCGAAGAGTTTAAAAAGAAACGATAAAGGAAATACATTTAAAGAACGAGAAAAATATCGCACTTCGAAATAAAAGCGACGTCATTAAAGCTCGCCTCCCTTATCCTGGGATCCTGGGATGATCCCCCCGCCCGGGGGGTGGCACTGGGGGTGAATCAACGAACTCATGTAGTCTCTCATATATATTGTACTTGTTGGTAAACAATTGCGTATCGTATAGTATAGTACTGTATGGGTATGAGTACGAATACGCAACGGAAACTTTTGATTTCGTTGTCAGTTAAAAACTCGTCGAGCGGCTTACGAGAGCTTTCAGGCCATTGATGGGACTTTCGATTATTTCGTGCATCAATGGGACGGTAATGAATGTTGTTGTTTATTTATTTTTTAAATTTAAATGTGCATTTTTGATTGTGTAGATTATGAAAATTTTGTAGATGTGGCATGATAGCTATATTGTTTGGACTTGGGAGGCTTATCAAATGTAGATAATAAGTACATTTTTATTTTAAGATTTTATTATTTATTTTTCTTTTCTTCTTTCAACCTAGGTTAAAATTACATAAGATAACGTAGTTTATTCCTAACTAACCGTAAGGTGTTTACTAATTAAACTTGGCTGTAGTATATTTTTTATTTAGTATATTCATATTATATAGATTGTGAATGATTTTCTTTTCGATAAAAAAAAGAAAATGAACACGCATTGACAGCTGGTCACTGATTTAAACATTTCACAAACTGGAATTGATAAGTGCTGAATGTGTAAAATGTTTATGTAAATAAAGTAGGCAGCTGTTTTTGAAATTTGCTGAATTATCTACAATAAATTATTTTTTATATTTTGCATTAAATTTCAGACAATCTTAACAGAAAATATTAGAATAGAATCTAAATCAGAAATTATCTTATAAGACGCTAAATTGGATGTTCTAGCCAAAAAAACGACTTTTCCCGTTACTTTTCTGTTCATAGGTAAATTTAACAATTATATAGTTTGTTATGAGTATAATGACAAATATGATGGGTACTCACCGGTCTCGGTCGCCATGGCCGGCTGCTCGCAGGGCGGCACGGTGTCGGGGCGTGCGCGCGCGCTATACAGCTCTCCCGCGCATTCCACTCGACCCCCAAGCCCCGCCACTTTAGCGATTGTCACTTCTGCCGATTTTTATATTCTATGACCCTATTGGGCTTAAAGCTTTGGTTTTTTTGTTTGCCTGTAATGAGAGATTCGTGTTAGGGTGCCGATTGTTTTTAGTCTTAGTTGGAAATTATTCTTACAATTATTATGATTTTAATTTAAATTTGATAAAGAAAATCCCGAGGGTGAAAAGCGGCGTGTATGTGATATGGTTGCAGGATAGTTATTTTAAAACTTTCAGTTTGTTTTAGAATAATAAACTTTATTTTTATCTAATTGTTCTGTTTATTAAATTTGCTTTTGGATTTTTTAACGGACATTACTATTTATTAGTTAACAATGACATAATTGATTCTTAATACATATTTTGAAAACATTAAACAAATCATTGTTTTTGTTTAAAACTAAAAATGCAATTCACTTTTAAAATGACTAAACATTAAATGCCCCAATCATTAGCACCGATCAAATTAAACAATACTTACAATGAAATCAAAATATAACACAAGTGCACACAATTGCATAACAATACAATTTCAAATAAAACAATCTAGTTACAGCTATTTATTCATAGTTTGGGCAATTTACAAGTAATTTAGGTAATTTTTTAATCAATTAATAAATAATTATGTCGTATTAATTATTATTATTGTATTTCGGTCGTAAAAATCCAAGCGCATACTATCCACGTGACTCGGGAAATGATAACTGAACACAACACGCACTATAAATCGGACACTTGGGCAAAAATCTCGGCTAGGGCCAGTCGGCGACCACGGGGTGTTAATTTAGGGCCGATGCAACGATCGATGGCGCGCCCTGCACCGCACAATGAGGGAGGAGCGGCCAGATAGAAATCAATACGGTGTCCATCATCGCCTGCACCCCCCGGCCCGGCCCGCCCGCCTGCGCCTTGCACCCGGGAAATGCATTTTCCGCGTTCCAATCGCTTTTCACCCGGAACTTCCGCTTTGTGCTCACAATAGGGTATAACTGACGGTAGGACTTTTTTTTAAAAGTATGAAATAAATCGTACAATAGGATTTTACGTGAACGTCCGGCGTACGAATGCACCTCGGTGTTTTTGTTTGTTGTGTGTGTTGCGGGAACGCGCGTGCTATCGTTTGCGCGTCACGCGGGCGACTGTCGCCCCGCCACTGGGCCGAGAATAAACAGGGGGGTGGGGGGTATAGTGGAGGTGGGGGGAGTGCGCGGGGGTCCAGGGGAGAGGGGAGGGCGGGGGCGGTGCAGCCTGCACGCCCACCGGCCGCCCGCGCCGGACACACGGCCGGTGCGGCGCGAGTGCGGCGGATGCACTTGTTCGGTAGTAGAAGCGGGTAGCTTTAAGATCGAGCTTTTAAGATGAAGCTTTATGAGTTTTGTTTTTATTTGTAGAAATTTTAGGTTTTTTGTTTTTTATATTATTATATATGTAGAATTTTTTTTGTCATAAGCCTTGGTTATTTTTGCAACTCTAGGTATATAGTTCATATTCTATTTGATATACTATATTTGTTTTTTGTTTAAATTTATATTAGACGTTAAACTATACATTTACAGGAAGTAATATATGTAAAGTTAAATTATGATCATATAGTTAGTATAGAGGCACCAATAAAACTATTTTGTACTAATGCTTTATATCAGCAGTGATTAATCATTGAGTTTAACTAAAAATAATGTTTTAGAGGAAACTTTTTTTTGTCATGTACTCAAATATAAAAAAAAAATCTTATTGAAAATTCATAAATTTATACTACGTATTTATAAATTTGATTATTCTCATTTAATTAATGCGTTTATAAGAAAAACTGTAATTTACATATTATTGCGAAAAAAACTAAAAACACGAGCTTACAATTATAGTCTTAATTATTATTGATTATTACCTACTAAAAATACTTGTATTTAGTTTTTTATATATTATCTATTAATACAACTATTTACAATACTTATAACAAATAAAGTATTTTTATAACTATTCTAAGTAATTTTTACAACTAAGTATATAACTATTTTGAGCACTTATCTCAATACAGCGGCTAAAGCGTAGGCTACAAACAAAATAGAAATGATCTGTAAAGGCCGGCCAATAATTCGTCAAAGAGGGTTGTAAATCTCGGGGGGTGGGGTAGGGTGGTCGAGGTGGCGTTACGTAACATCAGGAAGTGCGGATTAGGAATCAATAGTGGCCATAATGATAGTTGTAACGTAATAGATGGTACTGCGCCGTTTGCTGCGCGTTTGTGTTGGAAGGGGGAAATGCGTTTTTTTTGGGGGGATTTTTTTATTTTTTGTTAAAAAATGTATTGTTTTAATATAATTTTGGAGTAAGAGAGCGAGATAATTTTTTTTGTAGGTATTATATTTTTATTGTTATAACTATTAGGTCAGATAATTTTGATAATTTTAAAATATAGCTAACTCGTTGAAATGTTACTTATACTCAAAAAAAATAATAGTGGGTTCGATCTCCAATAAAGGGTCATATTTATTTTCATTCTCTCACTCAGGTAAAAACAGCACGGCGTTGAATTCCGCCCCTCATCACGCAAAACCTCGAGAATTCGGCTGTGCATGTGGAACAGAGAATCGTAACATTAGGTTCCCATTGCCTACCCGGCTAAATGCGAGTAACAGCGTAAAGTTAAACAATAAACAAATTTACCCCCTAGCACCTTCCTAATCCTCCCCTGACACCCCCTGTCATTGCCTGCGGTCATCCGTCATCGTGTCAGGCTCATCTAGTTTGTTTTGTACGGAGAGTGAATCAAAATAATAGTGTATTGGACACAATTACATTGATCTATAGTTATAAATTTGATTTAAATATTTACATACTGATCCGTTACATATTAAAGCTATGTTATTTAATTCATTATTAATAATAATATTATTATAATATATTCCGTTACATTATTTGTTAATCGTGAATATTTTAGCTACATACATATATTAGAAAAAAGACAAAGCATGGCGTTAAGCTCTGTCACTCAAGACTCAAAAAATGTGGAAAAGAGTGTCTTAACACTATGTTTCCTCTGCGTATCCTGTGATATGTGGGATACAGCGTGAAGCTATGATTTTTTTGTTTTGCTTAGATATATGTATACATAGAACAATATTAAAACTTCGCGCTGTACTCAAACACTTCGTTCCCTTCGTGACGATTTTTAATATGTAATTTCACTATTTTTTATTTTTTTTGTAACTTACAAAGACAGTCTAATAATATGTTTTAATATAGGTATATTATTTTGGTAGGTTTGGGTAATTCGTGGGGGGCTCCCTAAAAAAATAATAAAAAAACCGTCTCGCTTAACTTCAGTGAGGCACTGTACCGCTGCGATAGACGTGTACTCACTAGGTACACATTTCTTACGAAGTACGTAATGGAAATAAACTAAATTAATTGATATATAAAATAATATGGAAAAAATACCATTAATCAATGATAAAAACATTATTATTATTATTTATTATAGGTTATATTTATATTGAATGACAAAAATAACAGTGTTGGCTCAAATTGTATAACCATTTGAAAGTGATATTTCTCTCTTCATGCATTTACATCGATAAGTACTTGCAAATCTAAGTATTATCTCCATAATAAATCTAGGGGACCCCCCTGACCCCGCATTGCTCCCTGTCGTCGCTCACGGTCATCAGTCATGGTATACCCCCTCTTGCAATGGCTTTTGTATTACCGCGAGTAAGAATAGATAGATAGACTTTACCTGTTATATCTTTAGACTTATCTTTTATTCAAAGCATTTTTTTTCACATAGGCAGAGGGAACCTAGTGTTAAGACACTCTGTTCTCCACTTGTCGTCCCATCTTTGACATATTGCATTAAAGGGCGGAATTTGACGCCAAAATATCTTTAGAGCTTAATTAAGGAATTAAGTATTTTCATTTCCGCGCTCTGATGAGAAAACCAAACGCGGTGTTTAGCATTTACCCCTATTCAACACGTAATGTCTCGAAAATTAAGTGAAAATGTGGGAACGAAATGTAAGTACAAGGTTCCTTCTGCCTACTCTGCTATTTGCGGTATACCTACATGAAGATAAAGAAAAACTATAAATAAATCTTTAAAATGTTAATAATATAAGTATTATTTGAAGGAAGTAGGTACCTTCCTAATTATCAACTTAATCAAGTATGATTAAAAAAAACTGAGCACATTATCCCCCTAGCGTGATCCGTCACGAGGCCGGTGTCGATGACAAACCCCCTGGTCATTAAACTTTTAAGTATTTTAAAAATCCTACCCTCCCAATGGGATGTTTCCATAATAATTTTTTGTATAAAAATATTGTAATTTCCTTTCTTATAATGAGTAAGTAGTGTAAGACGTATAATTGGAAATATATAATATCTTTATTTTTTGCCTGGTATCGAGGTAAAGCGCGGTGTTGAGTTCTGTCACTCAACACGCAATGCTTACAGAATTATAAGCATAAGTTTAAGATCAGTAAAATGTTTATTAATTTAAGTTAATATTTTAAGTATATTTTAACTATATCTTAATATAGTTTTTTTTTATTTTTGTGATTGTTCAAATGTCGTTACGTTTTTTTATTTCTTTATTTATTTATAGAATAAAGAAATAATTTAAAAAGCATGAAATGTTCATGGATAGCAAGTCGCGGTCGCATCATCATCAAGGTCAAGGTCATCGCAACTTCGCCTGATTCGGTTTCGGAAGAACCTTTGAAATTTCAATATAACGGTTTCCTTTATGTCACATGTCAATACTACTCTTTAGGGAGGTTTATGTAGCTTCTCACCATATACCACATATAGGAGAGTAAGCAGAGGAAACCTAGTGTTAAGACACTCCGTTCCCCACTTTCCGCGGAATTCTGGAGACATTGCATGTAAAGCAGTGCTTTATCGATCAGAACGTGGAATTTAGAATAATTCCTTCTTCAGAATGTGGATCGAACATATTATACCCATCGCGCTTACAGTCTGACGCTCTCATACAGCCTCGAATGAATTTTTATATTGTGCAATAATTACTTATACTTAATTAACTAACATTATATCACAATTGGATTTCCCAATGACGTCGAAAACTCTGAATACCGATACATATACTTACTAAAAATATTTAGTAAAAGAGAAAGGAAGTGTTACTTATTACTTTAAGTTGAAATTACGCATGAAGGCACTCGCTACGTGAATCACGATTTATGAAGGTGAGGTAAGTACGTGGTGAATCATAGACCTCAATGAGAAGTTTGTTTTGAGAAAATCTTATTGGTCCATTTTATTTAGTTATTTCATTGTAAATAAGCGGTGATGAAAGTAATTAAGGAGTTTTTTGACAAGAAAATATAGGCTGAAAATTATGATAGTTGAAGAAATGGTTATATAAATAGTAATTTAGAGTTTTTTTTAAAATTATGAACTACTAAAGCAATATTACTTAAGGCTGATTTTGAACGTGACGGTTGTAGGTTCGATTTCCACTTGCTCTGGCGCGGCTATGACGCTCTCAAAGTGCCATGTTGAGCTCCTCAACTCAATATGTAAATCGTTTAGAACATCTGACAGAGTATTTGAACATTAAGTTTTCTCTGTCTTCAGCACTCAATACGCGGGATTAAGCTTGAAACTAAAACAAAAGCAATACTAAATAGGAATTTCCCTTCAAAAAAACACTAAAAAACAAACAAAAACCCACTTTTACGGTTTCATAGTCCACACAAACAAAGATGCGGGCTGTAGCCCGTTTGCAACAAACCATAAACAGTCATCTACATCGTATACATTAATTCATACATGTAAATTGCAACGTCAGATGCACTCTAAAAGCGATACTATCCATTATTCTATAGATTTGATGGGTAAATAAAGGGGGTGAGGGAGAACGTCATGGCCCTCCCTAATGAAGCTCATGCTAAAATAATTTATATTCCGTTTAATTTCAAAGTTTAATTGAACATTTTATATTCTTTATATACTTTCTATTTTTTTATTTAACGCACAGTGTTAAAATACTTAGTTTTTCATTTTCTGACCAATTTTCAAGACATTGCGTCTTAAGTGGCGGCACTCAACGCCGAGATCATCTATTTCCGGATACTATGTGTTATTTATTGAAGGTTACAATATCTCGAAGACTGGCTCCTGGCTGGTCCTAACCAAATCTAACCCCTTGTTTTGTCATTACTAGAACGGGAAAATGAAATCAATTTAATTTTTTCGCTGTCCTCGACGTTATTTTAGCAAGGTGATTACTGGTAGCTGTTTCACATAAAGATGTCTATGTTGTGTCTTGCGCTTCCCACATCTGCCAATTTGGTCTGATCGATCTTGAACTGATTTTGGGTGGACCAAGTTTTTATTCAGGGTAATATTGTAAAAACATTACCCTAAATCAAATGAGAAGTGACAATCATTGCGGCGTTTAACTACGTCGTATTGCTTAAATTACATTTCGAATTCACTTTTACCACCATTTTATTTTTGCAGTAGCTCTTTGTTTTTTAGCGTAGCGCCGCGACGACGCGCCTCGCTCGGTGAGGTGACCGCGTAAACAAAACAATTAATAGAGAATTGCGAACAATATCAAAAACAACATTAGCAAGGAGCTAAGGCGAGATTTTCTTTTGTTTTTTCTTCCTGAAATCAAATATCCACTTTCTTTTTTTTATATCTGACTAGTCGTCGCTCGCAATTTTCGTTTTTTTTTCTCGAAAATATAGCTTTTTCGGATAACATTTTTTTTCCAGTTCTACGAAGAATTTTGGTAAATTTTTGTAACGCGGTGGTTGTGGGTTCCATCCTCAGGGAATGAATTAAGGGCACCAAGGCAAAAGTCTTCTGCCATTCAACACGCAATGCCTAGAAAAATTCGTTTGAAAATGGAGAACGGAGTATCTTAACACTAGGTTCCCTCTGCCTACCCTGCTGTATATGGGACGCTGCTTAAAGCTGATTATATTTTTAATATGTTATGATCATTTGATATGACCGATTGATATATAGTAGGATTATATATTTAAACCTTTAATAATTTCAAACTAAGTAGATACTAACCATTCACTAGCAAACATTAGTATTTAAACAGGGTAGAATAAGCTTTCTATTATGGAGGAACAATGATGGCAGACGAGATGTCTGGCTGTCTGCATGTAACGCGGAACTAAGGTGGGTGTGATTAGTACAGGATGTTGTTATAGGTTCAAATATCATTGAAGGTAAGGTAATTGTAGTAGAAGATGTACACCTAAGTTTTCAATCTGCTATTTAATAAGCAGTAAGTATCTCGTACTTGAAAAAAGAAAGGATAACAGAGAGTAGAGTCACTAGATTGTATCGATTAAATCGTATTACTATTTATATTTACCATTTAAAATACCAATATAATTGACCATTTGCTATTTACTATAGCGTAATAGCGCGTATTTTCCGTCTCCATACAAACAATGTTTCCGATGCGTCTCACCCAGTCTAAATATAGCTTTTAGGGGTAGTTACCACCCCTCGCGTGATGCGTCTCCAAATGTATTGCCATTGATAATATTAGAGAATAAGTGAAATTGTCTAATTTTATTGTATTACACCTACTTTTCATATCTCTGTGCTTTTTTTACTAAATATGTAGTCTATGTAGAAGAATAAAATTTTCTTTAAAGTACTCTATTTTTCGACGTCGAAATACTGCGTGTTGAGTGGCGGAACTCAACGTCGCAATATTATTAACTATTCTTAATTTGATTGTAATACACAGATTTAATTTACTTACATACTTCTAAAAGAGAATTTAACTCGTGAATGGCGTTAAGGAAGAAAAATTTTAATTCCATCGATTAGGAATCGAATCCAGAACCGTCAAGTCAGACGCGTTATTGTCGTGTTTCTACGGTTATAAAACAAATTATAAATGTGAATATATATAAATATATTAATATCTAAAACACACCAGCGAACAATTTACCCGATGCGTCTCCCCCTCCTTTCAAGAGGGTGGTCAATGCCACCCCTTTTGCTGTGTGCGAAACTAAACATATCCGTATTCACTATTCTCGTCGCTAGATATAGATATAGATATACATACAATATATCAATCGAGATAACATATAGAATCTGCAATCGAGCTTTGAAAATATTAATTTAGGTTAAAAGTACCTCGTGGTATAAATGTAAGGGTTAATGTAGACGATAGTTGTGGGTTTCTTGGAAGAATGGTCACATTTTAAATGTTTTAGATTCTCTTATTCCATTTAGTTGTAGTATTGCTAAGTTATTATCGCTTATTCCGGCTTCTGTTACAGAGATGAAAAAAAAAACATGTTAATTATAGCAATGTCTGATGTTCTTTTAAATATATAATATGTATGTTAAAATATAACAATATAAACTAAGAAATTATCACATATTTCAAAATAAATATAAAAGAATTGTCTCAAGCTCGCTATCTTGCAATACAAAATATTTTGCGGCCGCACTTCCGGTCACCCCGTCTAAATATAGCGGCGGTGGTCAACCCCCGCGATGAGATCAAATTTGTATGCTTTAGTGGTAGTTGGTTGCTATGAGTAGTTTGGGCGATCTTATTTCCGTATTTTTTTAGCTTCGCTCATAATACAAAATAGATAGAGAACGTGTTTAAGACACTCTACCTGCACTAGAGAGCGAAATCCATATCTTTTTGCGTACTTAAATAAAAATAAAATATTTTATAAAAAATTGTACGTAGCAAGATTTGAACCAGCGCTTTTAAAAGTCCGTCCCACTACACATAAGCTAAACGTTTTTATTGCCTTCCATATTTTTTATATGGTTGTTAGAATTTTCGTTACTAGCACCTTATAAGGACAAGGAAAGGCTAATGCTACTGACAAAAACATATTTTGTTAATTTCTCCATACCTAAAATTACTTATATTTTCTAATTTAAACTTGCATAAACTTAAATAATTATCCCCTAATTTCCTTACCCCATATCAAAAATTACAAACCCTATCGAAGGTACGATCGATTCATAGTTAATTCGGGGTTTAATAAGACCACATACAAGTTGTTATTTAACTCTACGCTTACGATAATTGCGAACAAGGCGCAAGGCACGAGGTAGTAGGTAGTGGGTAGTAGGTAGCGGGTACGGGGTCACGCAGCGCAGTGCCAGTAATTACACAATTTAAGGGCCAATGATGTAAAGGGTAGCGTGCGCTCTCTTACAACTAATAGTATTATTTGGATTCTTTGTGAATTATGGAAAAACTATAGTTGTAGTCTTAAGTTGTTTGGTAGGGAAGGTAGGTCATTGTATACTATTTGAAAGGTGTATAATATGTAATTAGATTTTTTTTTAGTCCTTCGTGTGGTAGTCGAACCCATTATGCTCTCGGAAGCTTCCAAGGTCTTCCATTGTAACTTTTTTATTGTTATTTTGTCTAGCCATCGTCGATAAATAGACTACCTAACATCAACAATAGGTTTTTAATTTAAACCAGTAGATTCTGACTGGTTTTAAAATGGTACTATGTGACCTATTTTCGATGTAACTTAATTGAAAATCTAGTTATTTATCAATAATTTTAAGTAAATTTCCTAAAAGGATACTGAACCCTTAAAAATTATAAGCCTAGTGTATAGTCGCGTGACGTTAGCGTTACGCGCCTCAGATTGCCCGACATGACTTCTATTTGCTTCCGCCACTAAATTACCCAGCGATTGCCTGCATGGAAAATAGTTCACCTTACCCTTATTTAGTGAAGGGATGTGTTTTTTAAAGGATTTTTATTTCTTATCATTGTTTTTTTTATCGTTATAATGATATAATTTTCTATTAATTAAATTTTCACGCTTTGCAAGCAAGACCAAAAATGGAAAGCATATTGTCTTGATACTCTCTATCTCTAAGCTCTCTTCCTGTCTTGTCTGCCTACCCTGATGTATGGGAAAGAGCCTAAAGGCAAGTGTATACAAATATAGGTATTAGTTGCAGTCCACAACTTCAATTAATTAAATTATAAAACGTAAAATCTCGTGTTTTACTGTTCCCGTAGGAATTTCGGGAAATCCTTTCTTAGTGCATTCCCCAATGACTATAAACCCCATAAAACCAAATTTCAGCGTTCTACGCCGCGTTGTTTGAGGTTTCCGTTGTTTCACAGTTACTCAGTAACAGAAGAATTTTACATATAAAAATTTAAAATCCATATCATTATACAAATCAATTAATTTGTATGCTTTTTTAATACAACTAATTATATTTATTTTCTGTTATATTAGCTTGTTTTCATCTAATTCACATAAAAATGGTAGTTTATTAAGCATTATTTAAATGTGATAATAGTCTAATAATAAATATTAAATAAAATACAGTTATAAATGTATATGGTAATTGTTATCAGTATAAATCTATTATAACTAAAAAAAAATCTATATATAGATATACATTACATTTTCTCGTACATTTTCTCCCGAACTTCCTGTTGTCAGTTGTTAGCCACCCAATTTCAGGATTCCGCGGAAAGTGGGGATTGATAGTATCTTTATGAGAACGGAGTGTATAATACTAGGTTCCCAAATTCCCTCTGCCGACTCTGCTATGTTCGGGATGAAGTGTGAGACTAAAAAAACGCAAAGAGTTCACGAAAATTGAACTAATAATAATAAAAACAATCAAAAACAAAATAACGAAAACTAAAATATAACTAAGAAGCCATAAGTGTATTACGCTAAAGTAGTTTATTTGATAGAGGACACCAATTACTAACGGGTTGTATATCAAAGCGAGGGTCATCAGAAATTTGAGATAGCTCAAAACAGATCGTCGAATCGCTTTGTGTTTGTGCAACATTATATCAGCAAAGTACAATTATTCTAGGTGTCCGGGATGAGCCTGATTAGTGACGGTCAGGTGGGCGCGGTCGATACCCACCCCCTGAACATCTACCCTGCAATAAACAGGGGGATGATAGCCTCAACTTAAGTATTGATTCGCGCGAAACGTGATTTGTACGCACTCTGGAGTTACTGTGGCATTTAGATCCACTTCCGTATACATTGCTGCTTGTTTCTATTCCGCCTGTCCATCTTCATAGTTGACAGCAAATGGTTAACTAACATTGCGTTGTTTTGGTTATTTTGTATGTAAGTGTGAAGATTTTCGGTTGTTCCTAGTGAGCCGCGGTCAATAGGCCTCACCGCACCTTGTCTTCGAAATGCTCGTCTGTCACGACATCTACCGAGTTATCGCTGGTCTCCGCTGTTCTATATACTAAGTGCTTGGTCAGTGGGCGCTGCCTTAATTGAGGTTATATTATTCAAATGGCGGCAGTTGTTAGTGTTTTATTGAACAACTGATTTATGTGTTACTAAGGTTTTCCATTTCCTTTACTACTATAGAATATTATTAGGAAGTTAGATCGTTTTTTTTACAATTGAATACATATAAAGAAGATTTTTAATGCTTCACTCTGTGTTTCCCTTATTGCAGTAGGCAGTGCTGAGACACTTTGTTCACCATGCACTACCCAACTGTCGAGAATTGCGAGTTAAACGACGGACCCCAACGTCACGTTTAACCACGGCCCGAATAGGAATCGAACCAACAACCGTCGCTAAATAAAAATGTAAAAAACAAAATAGAAGTAGGCAATATAAAAAATTACATAATTTAACTAAATAACAGTACTATCTTAATCTTAACAAATATAATCAAATGATAAGAAAGAAATACTTGCAAATAGAACATAGAGTCAATTTTAGAATTCATTAAAAGTATATCACAACCAGTTATATCGTTAAGTATGTGAATAAACCCCAAAATATAATTACATCGTTAATGTACCAGTCTAGCTAATGAGTTGGCCGAAAATATGTAAGGCCGTGTACATCTAATGAAAAAAAAAACTGCAATTATTATTAATACCATTATTTATTGTTTATTTATTTGTGAAACTAAATTAGAAAAGTACAATCGAAAAAATGTGTTTGCAATATTGTGTACTAGTCGTCGCCCGTATCTTTGTTTACGTCGAATGTCTCAAGACAGTAAATGGAAAATCTAGTTATTTTCTGTTCCCGTAGGAATTTCGAAAAGAGTGTCTCGAAATACACGCAATGTCTTGAAAACTGGACAACGGACTTTCTTAACACCAAGTTCTGCCTACTCTTCTATGTGCTGGATACAGCGAGAAGTTAAAAAAAGTTGTTTTTGACAGTCCGGTTTTGCAACGTTTTTGTACGTTATTTATTTTTTCCAGTCGGGTAGGCAGATGGAGCCCAGTGTTAATCTTTCCGCTCGCTAATTTACGCCAAGTTCTGGCGTTATTGCGTGTTGGGTGGCGGAACTCAGCTCAGCGCTTTGCCTCGACACAAGAGCGAAAAAATTAAAACATTTAATTTCATATGTGGAATCAAACTCACAACCTGTCTTGTTTATAGTCACATGCTTGTGGCCTTGCGCTACATCTGGCATCAGTTTTAATAGATAAAAACTTTAAAAAAAATCGTGTCAATCACTACTTTTAAGTTGAAAACAAATGTTACTGCGGTATTATGTCACTACACTCCTAACAAACAAATGCTAGATTATTGGAAAACCTATTATTTAATTGAAATTACAATAAAAAATAATATATATTTTTTAAAATTTTAAATGAAGTGTATGTCAAGTGTGAAGGCAGCTTGAGGCTAATGTTTTAAATAAATATTTTTGTGTGAAAGGCACGCCGTCGACATCTGCCCGTCTATCTAGTTAGTTGGTGAAGAATGCGATCGTCGCTGTACAAACATTTGTGTGTTATGCAAATGTGCAAATATTATAACCAATTTTAGTCTCTGAGAGTTAGTTCGTTAGAGGCCGACTTAGCTGAAACAGTGTCTGATTGTAAACGCAAAGGTTCTGGGTTCTATTCCTACCCGGGATAATTAATCATTTAGCATTGCCATGCTCTTTGCTTTTTTGCTGAACTTTGCGTCTAATATTTGAGATATATAATGTCTCGAAAATTGGATGCAAAGTTAAATAAGTGTCATAGCTATGTTTACCGTGTTTGTGTTTTTTTAATTCTTTCTATATCAGCACTATATTTAATATATATTAAGTACTAGCTTAGTTACTATCTTTTAAAAACGCCTTGCCTGCATGATCAATTGAAAATAACTTAGAATTGTATATATACTCGTATATTCCAGGTTGTGGAACAATTTGC
The DNA here is from genome assembly GCA_016802625.1 of Heliconius numata. NCBI lineage: Eukaryota > Metazoa > Arthropoda > Insecta > Lepidoptera > Nymphalidae > Heliconius > Heliconius numata. The sequence goes on from JAEBDU010000036.1 coordinate 797,004, forward strand.
AGATCTAGATGCTCTCTATACGCTATAGATGATGTGATATCACCTAGAGTTTACCTTAATAAATGGTAGTTAAACTACCCAAGAAAAATAAATCTATTCGAATCAGTAGTTCTTGATTATTGCGCTCACCCAAACAAACTCTTCATTTTTATAGAATGAATATATCTCTAGAATAACAACATTAATTCTTTTATTAATTAACAAAAATATATATAAAAAAAATATATAAAAAAATGGGCGTCATATAACAATTTTATAATGAATACAAAGTTTTAAACAAAAAAAAATCGCTTAAAAGCTAAAATTAAATACAGCGAGAGCAATTAACTTTTATATTGATTCATTCTCTAATCGGTAGCGGTAACACGGGAGGACCATGAAACTGGTAGACTAGACTGAACTTTTAATAATAGATTAAACAATTATTATACAGGCTGCATTAGCCGTAGCGGCGCGGTGAGACCATATCTAGATATATTTTCTAGGGGTCTCATAACCTTAGCTTTGAAGTAATCTTTTATTAATATGCTATTTTTAATTTCCTTTTTGTTAGTTAAAATTCAGAGGTGGGCACTAGACTATTATGGGGTAGGCACCAGGATATTCTGGGGTGGGCACATATAATTTTTTTACAGCTTTATAGCTTCCTGCCTGAAATCAAGGTATCATATAATTTTGAATCGTGAAACCCCACGCCACTATTATACTCGTATGTAAGTATACACATAATAACTATTATATGACTTAAATGTAACTTGAACCCAAAACAATCGCATTTACTGTAAACTGCTGGTATTTTTTGGCCATGACGGCGTCAAAAGGAAAACTATATTGTCCATTATAATAGTGATACTTAGAGCGGTCTCGAATAGATAGAGCGAGTTTCTCTTTTCTTCATATAGCACCGGAAACATTATGTTTTTAATGAAGTTTAATTGGTTATATATTTTTCATTTCATCGTACTACTTTATGGTGTTTCTGTCGCGTAACGGTAATCGATGCCTATGCCCCTACTATTGAAATTTACTATAGTTCTTAACGTGTTTTTATTTTTTCGATAGTTTTATTGTAGAGAGAGGAGTTTGGACCTTGGTAGGTTGACAGTTTCAGGCGTTGCTACATACTCACCTTGCACCCCGGTGAACATCCCAACATGAACCATTAGGCGTATCCCTGAATTGCGAGTTCAATTCTCACACAGGGAAAATCTATATTTATCTAGTTTTTTTCGTTTTCTATGTAGACAATAGACAGCTTTAGATTCTGGGATCTCTTTGAACAGATATTTTGACTATTAGATTCCTTTTGTCGTATTAGATTTTTATGTTTATTTATTTGAGCGATTTATAGCAGAAGAAACGCTTTTTCGAGAGTATCTTATATTAGTTTTACAAGGTCTGTTTAACTCTTACGAACAAAAGCATTATTGATCGTTAGACATAGCCCTATTCGATAGAGACAGTAGTAAAGTATTCAGATTAAGGTAAAAATAGTACCTCATGTGATCCCCAGTCTCAACTAGTTTAGTTTCGAATTCTATTTTAATTTGTTAAGCTCAGTTTATGGAAATTATTTTTAGAACAATTAATGCATGTAAAATAGTTCACTATTTTAATTTAAAAGCTGGGTTCGAAAAAGTAAAATCAAATTAGCGAAAACTATAATGTTTCTAAGCTTTCTTTGTTCTTTTTTTTCAGTATCCCAAACACAGCAAGGTAGCAGAGGAAACGTGGGAACCTTAAACCTTAAAACTTTATACATTCCGTTTCCATTAAGACACTTCTGTTTCCCACTTTCTGTCAAATTTTCTAGGCATTGCGTGTTGAGTGGCGTGCTTGAGCGCGCTTGGCTTCGTCCACCAGATAGAGAAAATAAAAATATAAAATATTTTATTCTCCCAAGTAGGAATCGAACCCACAACCGTCGCATTTACTGTTGTACACTTGTGCCTTAATCCATACAGCCTCTTTATTTTCTTTCTAAAAAAATATTTACTATTACCTACAAAATGCCTCCTCATAAACACAAAACAATAGCTGTATCGTTTTAATTCACTTTCATGCTGTATTCAGCATACAGCAATGCCTTTTGCTGCCTAAGCTTTTAATCTCTGACTCTCCTTCTTGCACTTTCCACCTAAATTCGAGACATTGCGTATAGAGTATCGGAACACTAGTAACTGCGTGAGATTGTTAATACAACAGGTTGTAGAATCGTTCCTACTCGAAGTTAATGAAAAGGAAGAAGTCTGAAGCCTCAAAAACTTAACATCGTAGCCTCGTTACTAGAGTAAGGTAAAGAAAATATTGAGTATTTTGTAGCGGGAATCAAACGCAACAATTCACTTATTCCTAGCACCCTGCTAGCCAGGGAAAATGGAGAGCCGAATGGTACGGGTAAAAAATAGGCTATGGTGTAAATAAAATAATATACTATATAATAATAAGAAAATATATAAAGTCGAAAATTAAAAAAGATAACAGAAAATTCTTCAAATCAAGATAAACCATATAAAAAATAAATACATACATATACGTATATAAATAAATCTAAAGCGGATTTCTAAAAACTTATATGATGAGCTCAAATTAATAGCGACCAGTACGACCGCGGCTGCGCAATAAAGTGGAATGGAATAAATTACCACGGACTCGTGTGATTGCGATATACTGAATCGTAAAAGCTGACTTGTTTAGTAATTAAATAATACTGAAGATGACACCATGTTTTGAATTGTATTGAACCGGATGTTCTCTAATTTGTAGCTTTATTCTGTATCTTGCGTATAGCATATCTATATTGTTAAGACACTCCGTTTCTCACAAATTTTCCGTTTAATTTAAATGTGGCTTACGGAGTGATAAAACACTAGGTTCCCTCTGCTTAGCCGCAAGCGCAAGATCAATAAGCAATACATTTATATAATACTAGCGGCCCGCTCGCGGTTACACCCGTGTGAACTATGTTATTATTAATTTTTGTCTCCATGACTATGTCATAATGACGTCTATGCAAAATTTGAGACTCCTAGCATTTGTAGTAACGACGTTTCATACAAACTTTAGACCCCAAAAACAACCCCTTAGAAGTCGAATATTGCAAATTCCTCTTAGCGAGCACCTACGTCCTATAAGTAACTCCTATGCAAAATTTGGGATTCCTAGCACTTGTAGTTTCTGAGATTTCGTGATGAGTGAGTGACCTTTCGATTTTATATATATAATATCTAAACAGTAGAATCGTATTGAAATGACATTTTGCTATCATAAAGTGAATCTCAGCAATAGTTCAGTGGGGCCGGCACGCTACCCCCAGGGGGAAGGGTACATGATATATAGCATCATTAGTCCCTGAGACAGTGACTGAACGCCACCGATCTGATGGTGGTCGATGGCGGAGTGATCGTGTCTATTCAAATTTTTCCATTAAACAAAGTTTTCATTAGGTTAACTTTGAATTAAATTGCTTTATTTAATTATTGTAGAGGCACAGTGAAAGCGTTTGATTTCATGCAGAGTGGCGTAACCGAACGCCACGATTTATCTTGTGGAACTGGGAAATGAAATCAATTTAGTAACCCGAGGGGGATCAAGCCAACAACCACTGAGTTACCAGTGAGAAAAACGATAGGATTAGCACAAATATAGCACTCTTTTCTTTTTTTAGCTTCACTCTGTATCCTAATGTCTCACGTCACTCCACACTTTCCGCCAATTTTTTGAGATATTTCGTGTGAGTAAATGAAACTAACTAATTTCTCCGAGCTTAGAAGCTGTACGAAGCTGTGCAGCTGCGGCAGAACGGCTTTTCAAGCGATGTAGTATACAGTCGATATCCCTTTTAGATAATGATCAAACCTACGACTACCAGTAAATAACCACTAAACCAATCAGTCAAATTTGAATCAGAAATCAAAAGCTAAATAAGGTGGTTAATTTATTATTTTTCACTCAAGTGATGGGTGATCCCAGTCACTTTCTTCTTTATTTTTAACCAAATTAGAAATACCTATTGTGCGATAAATAAAAGATATCAACGTCTTACTTGATCCTTTCAAATTAATCAGCACGTATCATATATAAATAATAATAATAAAGTACAAAAGCAAAAAAATTATAGTAATCTACACCAATTAACGCCAATTAATCAATAACACATTAATATAATGACAAATAACATTTATCCATCAGGTTTCATTAACGCGGGGGCGCCACCGCCGGCCGGCGTCCGGGCGCCATTGCCGATCAATATCCGCCGAGCACCCCCGAGCCCCTCCGAGTGCGCCCGAAGGCTCGCGATTTCCCCCGATCGTTTCCCGCACATGACAAATGTCAGTGATATGCCCTGCAGTTTTCGGGGCCCGTGAAAATCTAGGAAAAAGTGCAATTTTTAGACTTTTCAGTGCTAAATTGTTGTGTTGTAAAGGTGTTAAAGGAACATTTTGTTTGTTGTTTTTTATCAGGATTCATTGTTTAGTGATTAGTGTAAGTATAATTTACTGTTGCTCTTTGTTTATATTGCTTTAACATGAATGTATACTTGATGTTAACTTAAGCAAATAAACTGTGTGTAGATATTAATTTAGGGCTTAATAAGTTTTAAGTTTAATATGCTTGGTTAAATGGGTGGTTCTTGGAAAAAAATCAATGTTTTTGATGCACCACAGGTACTGTTTCTGTTGTTCGCTGACAGATGTATGAAAAGAATAGTTGTATGTAAAAATACTGAAAAAGAAATAAAATAAGCTTGTATTAATAATATTACAATCAAATATATATAAATTAAATGGTTTTCCATTTGAAAAGGTGTATTTTTATAATAATCACGTTAAGTTCTCGCCAATGCGCATGCCCAGTACAGGTGCTTTGCGTCACTCGTGTTTGACAATAATTATAAGTTTAAAATGCAAAATTATGCTCATTTATATGAAAAATAATGCTCTTACTAATTAGTTAATGCTTATAAATTATTAACTTGTAAAATCTCTTTGAAAAATTATTGTAAATTTATAAATTCCTGTACATTTGATTTTATTGCATCTTAATTAATACAAATGCACAGTTTTTATGTATTGCAAAAAACAGATAAAAAAAGTTGAAATCCAACTTATTTTAAGTTATTAAAATGTCGCATAATAAGAAAAATTGTAGCGTCATACTCTGCAGGTCTTTCGACCTTGACCGGCAGTCGTGCAGTGGATGCAGTAGTTTTCCACCAGCATAATTTGATCTGCCCAAATGTTATCAAATTTCCCGCTTTCTGCTCTAAGCATGCGATACGGAGGGGCGGGGGAGGTCTCTGTTATTGGTTGTCAATGTGACACCTGACAGGTGGGAACAAGACGAAACGTTTGTTTTGTTTTATTTTTTTATTATAATATGTTGGTTTTTTAACTTTAACATAATCAATATATTGTCTTAATTATGATATAGTTAATGACAGTTGTAGTACCTACTCCTGTCCTAATTCATAGTATTTAACTTATTCTAATATTCTTCTTATTACTAGTACTAGTGTGGGTAGTAACGAATCTTCTGTCCAAACCAAGACGTAGCGTTTTGTGATGTCTTTTAATATTATTATGTCATAAAAATATAAATACCTTGCTTGCTGTATTTATTTTTTTACTGACTCTACATTTCCCTCATTTTCTAAATGAAATGTAGAACCCCTTCTTTTACTTTATAAATCTGTTTTATTTAAAAAGATAGTCAAAGCGCCTACTTTCTCAATCCTTAAATTTTCTGTCTTCCACCCAACTAAAGTCCATCATACGACAGATTGCGGAACTCAACACTGCGATTTGAATTTAGAACCATCATGGTTAGAATACTGTAAATAAAATTTAGCCATGTCCCAAGTGATACAAGATATCGTCTTTTTGTTCTCATTATTCTATTACTTTGTACCGTAAAAATGTGATTTATTGGTAATAATACTATTTTAAAAAAATATAACTGCCTCACCATCACTTGTTTCACCTTAGACCCAATGGCAATATGTCACGATGACCGCGTTGCTAGAAATATTATTTACCCACATTGAAAATAATTTAGACAAGTTAATATTTGGGTTATGGTAATCATATTGTATTCAAATTATTTATACTGGTTTTACGACAAAAGAGAGAGATTTTATTATTTTTTATTTAGCGTTTAACAGTCTTTAGTTATCGTACAAATTAAGCTTTTCCTTATTCTTCACTTTGCATCCAGTATAGTAGAGAAAGGAGAAATGTTAAATTTCTCCATGTTCTAAGTAAACTGTACCATATCATGTTTTGGCAAATACCTATTATTGAAATATTAAACATTATTCTTACATAGTTAATATTACAATTTTACGACGGTATCAATTTCAAATAAAAAAATAACGTCTAAAAAATTCCATCAAACAATCGTGGGTCGAGTTTAAGTTTATGTATGAAACAGGTAACAAACATAAATTCCGCTTTCACATATCAAATATACATTGCGAGGAAAATATTGTATGCGTAAATATCTATACTAAAATTTAAAAAAGGGTTTGTTTGGTTGAACGCGTTGATCTTAGGAAGTATTGGTAAGAATTTAAGAAGTCTTTGCTTTTTGGATCGTCCAATTATAGAAGAAGGCTATATAACATGACATCAGAGTTAACTTGGCCATTTTGAATATGTCATACATGACTTTCAGGTATTCCCATTTGACCACGTGGATGAAAGTATTTTTTTTAGCTTTGCACTGTATCGCGCATGTAGCAGGATAGGAATAGAGAACCAGGTGTTCAGACACTAAGACGCTCCTTTCCCATTAAGAAGTTCTCTAAGTAATCTTTAAGCCAAACTTAAATATCATATGTCTCCGTAAAAATAATTTATAAAAGTAATTCCACGGGCCGGGCATCGAACCGGGTGCAAAGGTTAACGGCTGCTACATTTGAAAGTTGTTTGTCCGCATGTGTATTTGTGCATGTCAACGCGATCTCGGGTCACGTATTGGTGACGACGAAAAATTATTATTGAGCTATGAGTATCTACTTTATTTAAATATGTAAAGAATGTGTAGTATTTTATATGTAACGGTCGTAAGTAGTTTTGCGTAAACAGTTGTGGGTTCGATCCTCACTTGGATGAGTGAGTTATATCTTTGAAATTTGTCATTAAACGAAGTGTTTTTGATTCGGGTGGAAAACGGACGGGTGGACGGAGAATGGAGTGACTACACTCACTAGCAGTACTACTTCACTAGAATTTGGCTATATCTACCTACTCGGCTATACGAGTATGTGGTAAATAATGCATTGTGTAAGAGGTAGACTTATCATGTCAAACTAGCAATACAGATTTTCAGTTGATTAATACATATGTTTTCAGCGCGCTGGCGCGTTACCGGGCATGCGCCGCGTAGCATGAGCGGTGCGCGCGCGCACGAGCCCCGCGACCCGCCGCGCCACCACCGCTCCCACCCGCACCAAAACCAGGTAATATATATTTATTTACGTTGTATATATTAATTAATTTTAATTAATTAATAAAAAGTTCGGAAAGTAAATATATATTTTTTATTAAAAAAGTAGTCACTTTTTTTGGGTTTAAATGCCCTATAGGTAGGGATTAATTTTACTATTACAACATTTTAATATCTTTCTAAAATTTAATTTAAATGGAATTTTAATTGGAATGCAGTGGAAATATCGGTTATATTTTACATTTAAATGGTTTTCGTCGTATCTCAGTTAAACAAGTATAAAGGGAAAATAGGGACACTCTCAAAGTATATATAGAATCACTAAGACCTATAGATCTTCTAATATTAGTTTTAATTACAGAAAAATGCAAATTATGTTAAATAGAAAAAAATATGCTAACAAAAAGTACGGACTATGTCTACATTTATACTCGCAAACATGAGGGGCAAATAAAGCAATACAAGAATCCATATTCTAGTGTTTATAGATTATAGTTTTTAAATATATTAAATTTAACAAAAAAAGCGTTTTAGTTATATTTAAACGTGCTATCTAAACACGTAGAAATGATTTCATCGCAATCCGTTATCCCGCGATCGAGCCTTGCTCTTCTAATTGCAAAATATAAGCCAATCTATGTCCATCTCCATAGTAACTTAATTAGTGTTATTAATGTTGGGAACAACTAATTTTTAAATTACCTAAACGGTCGTTTTCGCCACCCACACACTTGTTGTTTTGTTTTAAGGAGTAGTGCTAGTTTTTTTTATGTCTTTTAATATAAGAGTTTCATGATTTTTACCGCATATAATGGGGTAAAGAGAGGAAACCAAGTTTAAAACACTGCCTCCGTATGTCAAATTTTCTCCCAATGTTCCTTTCCTTGGAAGTAGGTTCCAAGGAAAGGAAGACATTGCTCAATTTCCTTAATTTCCGCCGACTTTCGAGACATTGTCTGCTTAGACCAGCAACGCACCTGTAGGTCCTCTGGTGTTACACGGGATTGTGGGCGGCGGTCACTTACCATCAGGAGACCCATACGCCCGATTGCCTTATCTTTTCCATAAAAAAGTGGTGAAACTCAACGCTCAACTCAACCATTGTGTTGCTATATGATGAACATCATACATTACAAACAAAATTGTAGAGTGAATAAAATTCTGTCAATTTAAACCAATTGCCAAAATAGACGAAAAATCTAAATCCTTGAAACAATGACGTAAGTGACCTTTCGATAGTTATACAAAAGCATCGCCTTAACACTCAAATATAATTACTTAGTTGCGAAGTAATTATTTATATACGTTTTTATTTTTGATTTTGCGAATTATATGTAGGTACAATTGTGGCGCGGTTGAGTAAGAAAGCGATATATATGAGTTTTGTCCCACTCGAAATAATTATTTTATTTATTTCCGCTCTCTCCTAATGATAGAATGCGGCGTTCAGTTTCGCCTTTCGTCTCGGTATATCTCAAATTCAAGGGGAGAGTTGAGTGAGAAGGATTGAGTGTCAATTTATCTCGCATTACCTTGCTAAAACGCAGAATGCAGCGTGAAAATTAAAAGACTATTTGTTAAGTACACTGTACGTTTTCGATATAAAAGTGCAAAAGGATTTTTTATTTTCTATTTATTTTTAACTTTACGCTGTAGCAGGGTTGGCAAGGGGTAGTATTAGGCACTCCGTTCCTTCCTTTCCACCCAATTTTTGAGACATTGTGTATTCCCCGAGCTGGAATCGAACCCACAACCGTCGAACTTACAGTCACACACTGTACCGCTGAATCTTAAAGAAAGTTAATTAATGTTAAAGTATAAAGTGAAATATGTCCAAAGATTACATTTTTATTGGTAATCTTGGCAGCTTATCTTCTGGTATGCGGTCATACATAACTTACGTTTGCAGTAAACGTCGGATTTGGTAAGTTTTAATTGTGAAAGTTCTTAGTTCTATAATATACTCGTATGTTAGACGCGTAGTAAAGGTCTGTTTCGATTAGATTATAATATTCTCTTGTAATTTTTTTATCTACTGTAAATTATATTTTTGTAGGTAAGTTGAGTGGCGGAACTCAACTGTGCGCTTTGCTTCGTTACCAGAGGGAGGAAATGAAAATATTAAATATTTCATTTCCTCGAATGGGAATCGAAACCACAACCTTTTGCGTTTACAGTCACACACTTTTGGCCCGGCGCCATGACTGGCTCGTTTTCCTTTCTACAAATGACTATGAAAATTTAATAACTGTGAAAACTTTTATATAAGCTTTTTCACGTATTTTTTTCTACCAATTAATAAAAAGGCCAATAATTTTTGTTGTTCCTCTTAGTTCTAAAACATAATATCCGAAAATAAGTAAAAAAATATTCTTAGAGTTTCGTGATTTTATGAATGAATGGATTTTGAATATTATGAATCGTCTTTATTGAGTCATCTCACACGTTTATACCGTAACGATTTAGCTTCGGCGATTGACCTTTTACCAGGGGCGTCTAAATCTAGTCTATTTTGTTAATATAATATTCCCAAATTAATATTATATGGCTTTGGAATATATATATAAAATGGATTGGCTTCTTGTATTAGGTATTTAAAAAAAACAGATCATTATTTACCAAGAAAAATCGCGGTGTTGAGTCCTGCTATTCAACACGTCTCGAGAATTGACTGGAAAACTGGGAACGACGTATCTTAGCGCTAAGTTCGCTCTGTCTACTCTTTTATGAGGAAAAAAACGTGTAGCTTGTTTTGGTCTAAACGTTTTTCTTTTCTCTTCGGCTTCAAACTGTTTTCCGCAAGTAGAAGAGAGAGTAAGTAGAAGAACCTAGTATTAAGACACTTCGTTCTCCACTTTCGACTGAATTTTGGTCTCTCTTGGCATTGCGTGGTGGAACTTAAAGCTGCACTTCACCTCGACACCAGAGCCATGAAAATGAAAGTATTAAATATTTCACTTCCACGATTGGGAATCGAACACTTAACCATCGCGGCTACAGTCATTATATACCAGCGAATTTGGGCCAGGATTGACCTCAAAAAAAAAATGCATAAAAAAATCAAAGTTATAAAACATAAAGTTAAAAGCAACGTTCGCCTCCAGTTATTTTTAAGACTGTGTACATATTTGTAGTTGCACAGAGGCCGAGCTACGAGTGTCCCATCTTAGCTCTCCAGCCTTCAAATAGATCTGGGTCATGCAGTCCACGTCTATCTGACCTGGTTTAATAATTTGCTCTTTTATACTTGGATTCTATATAAACGGACTACCTATATTTGTTGCGTTTATGTAACACAACCCCGTTTTTAGAAATTATAGTGAAACTAGCGGCCCGTCCGCGGCTTCGCCTGTGAACTACCTTATTATTAATCCATAAGTACCTACGTACTATAAGTGACGTCCATGCAAAATTTGAGATTCCTAGCATTTGTAGTAACGAAGTTTCATACAAACTTTCAACCCCAAAAACAACCTCTTAGAAGTCGAATATTGCAAATTCCCATCTTAGCGAGCACCTACGTCCTATAAGTAACTCCTATGCAAAATTTGAGATTCCTAGCACATATAGTTTCTGAGATTTCGTGATGAGTGAGTGACCTTTCGATTTTATATATATAGATTATAGTTAGTAGGTAACAAAAAACGTCATATCCGTTTCCTACATATCCTGCATCATAAAAGCGGCAACAGCCATTTTCCTGCAGGACATAGAATCAGTTCCATCAAAAATACCAGCTTTCTAAGACCAGTAGGATCGTTGCTTTGTCTGTCAGTTACTCGGTACCAAAAGAGCTATAAAGAAATGGTAATGTTAAATAGTTATCTACAAGTTAAAGTTAATTACAAGTGCAATATTTCACTTCTTCGCATCGAACCCACAACGTGTCGCGCTTACTGACCCACGCATGTGCCTCTAAGCCACTACCGCCAAAAACCTTCATATAAAACTTGATCAATATAGATTCCCAACACAGGCAAACACATTATCTAGGCTTTAAGGTCTAAAATTGAGCTTTACATACATTAAAATATATTCAGTATAGAATAAGAAGCGTGGTGTTTTCATTTGGCCGGCGGGCGGGGGGCGTGGCCGCGCCTTTCCCCGAAGCACCAAGGCCGTCTGACCGACAGTTATCAGTTATATATATTTGTGCATTATGCGCGGGAGCAACTAATGAGCGAATCTAGAGTCTAAGCTCATTTTGATACGATGCCTCCATTTTTGTTTTTGTTTATTTGCAAAAAATAACAGTTGTTTAGATTTCGGGTTAGTTAGAAGGGGTTTCAGTTTAATTTACCGTTGGATGAAGAAGGTATGATTGTGGTGGAAGGTTCTGGTGGTGAGGATTAGTCAATATATGTATTTTTTTGGGTTCTGGATTTCTATTTTCACTAAAATTGTTAAGCTTAAGATTTTGTTTGGTTGTACGTACTGAACTCGGGAACTATGGGTACGATTAAAAGCATATGTTTGTGTTGGATATCTAGTCTATTTTTCCAGAAAGTTTTACTGGTCATGTTCTTCCTATGTAACCCACTGTTTCTTCAATCAGAGTTACCTCAGGCTCAGAGAAAGTCTCATATTTCATAGATGAATCACAGTCACTACTCTTTGACCTAGCGGGCGAAGCCGCATTTGCAAGCTAGTCAATATATGCGCAGGAGTAACCAATGAGCGTTTGCAGAATCCAACCTTATAATGAAACGACGATTTGATTTTTGTTCTGTGTATTTGCAAAAAATAACCGTTCTTGTTTAAATTGGAGGTTTCTTGGGATACAAGATTTTTAATTTAGGTAAATGTACCGTTTGGTGAGGAAAAAAGGATTTAGTATACTTCTGGCATCGATTGGTCAATTATATATTTGTATGGTTTTAAGTTAAATAATACTTGAGTTTTAAGCATATTTTAGTAATGTAGCGTCATATTAAGTTTTTACAAATTTATACATGTTTACATACATAAACGATGTTACTTTAAAAACTGTACCACAGTGTTTTTTCTAACTACCCTAAGAAAAAGAATGAAGCCAACAAAGCTATCTAAAGAAAAATAAATGCCAAAATCAAAAATTAATATTCCCACTATAAATAGAATCTAAATCCTTTGTCCGAGATCCGTTACGATTCAAACTATTATAACCGATTGACTTTTTGCCCGGCCTCGGGTTACGTAAGAATAACGAGCATAACTGTGTCGGCACCGGGAACAGAACGTGCATACCTCGCGGCCGCCGCCGGTATTATTCAGTAGTTTCTCAGAAGAATACACGGGTGTATAATAAATTTTGGGCAACGCAGCCTCATTATGCCGTACGGCCTACATTCCGCCGTCTTATATATGTATGTATAAAGCGTCTTGTATATAAAAAGTTTGCTTTGTTTCGACTATTGTCTTAGCGGGCGAAGCTGAGTGAGGTTAGAGGAGGCATTGGAAACGCAATTTGTGGAAAAAGTTTGCTTTAAATTATTGGCTCTATAGTTTTTTTGTTTTGTTAGTTGTTTTTTTTTATTAAACTTAGCTAATTTATATAGAGATGAGCTACTTCGTTTTATAATCTGTTTGTGTTAATTTTTTAAGATAATAATATATTTTTTTGCTTTAAAACAGAATTTAAATCCCACTCGAGGGATATTTTTTATTTTTTTCGCTCTGGTAACTAGCGCAGCGTTTAGTTCCGCCAATGCAATGTCTGAAAAATTGGGCGGGAAATGGGCAACGGAGTATCTTAACACTAGGTTTCCTCTGCCTTAAACCACGAAAAGGTGAAGGTTTCTGTAGTCTGAAAAAAAGAAAAACAGAGTGACTTGAAACCAAGCACTCTATAAGCTCCACAGATTATAAAAATAAAATAAAATTTACATAAATATCGTCCGTCCATCTTCCCCACACACGGGGTCAAACTCGTTCAATTCGCCGACACTCGCCCAGCGAGACAAAATAAAACTATTCAGACATTATTCTGAGCATTTTCTAAGTCAATTATACTCTAAGATGGCCGCTTTTGGAGGTTTTTGTCCAGGTTAAATGTTTTACCGCTATTAGTTACGGTATGTAGGTAAATATTTTTATTGAGAACTGGCGATGTGGATGATCATTTTCCTTCTATTTTGGTTGTATTATTAATATTCGTAGATGTTAAGAAGAAAGAAGGAAAGAAATGAAATATTTAATATTTTCATTTTTTCGCTTTGGTGTCGAGCAAAGCCCGGCGTTGATTTCTGCAACTCAAAAATAGATTCCCTAGTTTTAAGAGATTCCCTCTGCCTATCCTACTGTTTGCAGGATATAGCATGAAGTTAAAAATATTTATATATCTTGGTGGCCAAATTTTTGAATAATAAGTGCCGTTACGTATGACAAGCATAGTCTTTCTAGCAAAGAGCAACCTTTGTATTTTTACGACTGTCTCTAATAGATGGTACTGTCTATTCCGTTGAACTCGACGAAAATGGCGATGGAGGAAAATAAAAAAACATAAAATAAGTAAACGCGGCTGTAAAGGTGCCCACACACGGTCTAATGAGCGAGGGAGATTTATAGCCAATAAATATTGTTAGCATCTTACGATGACCAAAATTGTGTAAAGAATTATGTAGGTACTAGTGCCTAATGTTGAATTTGTTGATATATGATAGATTTTAAAAAACATTGAACGTCTATATAAAGTAATTTAAAATAATTAAACAATTTTTTTATTTTGATGAAAAACATAAAGAAGAACCGATTTTGATGAAGCTTGGACCGTTCCCTAGGTTTAAATAATAATAAAAGAGGATAATGAGGTACCTACTGCAGTATACACAAAGAAAATATAGTAACAAATCACTACGTTCATTAAGAGATTAGTGCGTTCAACCATACTCTCCAAGCTTTATAATATAATATAGATATTCTCCCTAGTGTGAATTGTGATATGAATAAACAACCTTCGTGCTCTGTGATCTAAATGCACTTAACCCTCGATTGTATTTTTTTTGCGTTGCGCATTTCCCGATAATAGCAGAATAGGCAGAGTGTTAACACTTCGTTCTCCACCAGTCGCCTCTTTTAAGTTATTGTTTACCAGGGTTTCTTTGAAGACCTTGAGGCCGTCGTAGCGCAGCGCCATGGAGTACGACTGTAAGCGCAACGATTGTGGGCTCGACTCCCACTCGTGGGAATCAATTTTTTCATTTCCCCACTTTGGTAATAAGACAAAGCACGCCGTTGAGTTGATTTTCATATACTGGGTTGAAGGTGGGGAACGGAGTGTCTTAATAAGTTGCCTTTCCCTATCCTGCAATATGTAGGGGTAAACTGTGAATTAAAAACAACCCGTATTGGGAATCAAATCCACAACCATCTCGTGTATATTTAAATGCTGTCCATCTGTGCCACTATGACCTCAATACTATATTAATATAATATAGAATACATATTTTTCTAATATAAAAGATCAATCATCTTTTGCTAAAGTAGACTAATTACATTTAAAATTGATCATATTACAACACATTGTAATAAATTAGGATTTACTCTCGAAGGTTAACAAATAAATTTAATATACGGTTTTACATATATTAAAGAGGATTACGTTCGACAGGTATTCGCCACGATACGCTCTAAATGACTCCATTTTATTAGGTTATTATTAAGTCGGTTGTGGGTTCGATTTTAAAGCAAAATGATGATACGGAAAGGTTGGTAAAGTAAGGAAAAGTAAGATAAATACGTAAATTTAATATATATACTTCCTGAAGGATGGTTTTTGTTTTGCAATTTCAATTTAACCAACTTCTCAGTGTCCGGCTGAACTGAAATTTGGATTACGACTTCAGTTGTCATCAACAACGAAATTACATTATCTCAAAACTGAAGTCGCAATCGGCACAAAATGGTAGATTATAAATTTTGTACAACTTACCTAGCATTGGTATCATATGAAAGTACTTCATGTGTAAAATACAATACACAAAAACACATAGAAAAGTTTTTAAAAGGTTTTTTTTAATTATTGTTTTCTTTCGTGATGTTTTAGTTTCTCGCCTTGTCTTACAATACACTCTGTTCTTCGTTTTCTCCCTTATTAATGACATTGATTGGTAAGTGATCGAAATCGACGCCAACGTTTTATATTAATCATTTATTAAAATATACTAAAATAATGCTAAATAAAAAAGTTTATTATTGGAACCAACAATTACATAGTAACTTTAAACACCGTCCAAACTCCCATAATGGCTTTCACAAATTATAAATTTAAACAATTGTATCTATCTTATAGCCATTGAGGAAACATAAATAACGAAATTTCATACACAAATGTGAATCATTATTTAGCGGATGCTAATATTCCGCGTCAATTTGGTCAAAGTCGTAAAACGTAGAAGTTCGTAGACCTGTCTCTTGGATACTTAGATAAGAACTATGTATAGATAGATAAAATTTATTCTAAATAAAAGATTTTTAAAGAATAAATATTATGAAATAACATTATAACAGAAAATAATAAACAGTAAGAAAATATTTTCAAAAGTATAATAATGATGTCGTAGAACAACAGCGTCTCGCTTAAACCCTTAAGTTACAATCTTAATCCCTTATTAATTGGATTATTATATTACAATTATTTTCTATATAATCAAAAAAGAGTTCCGTCACTCAGTACACCTAGAAAGCTTATCTATTCTTTATATCGGAACTACGACAGTGAGAGGTGGACGGAGTAACCCAGCACTAAGGTTTCTGCAAACTACTATCCATGATAAACCATGAACCCAAAAAAATATAGAAGTATTAAATTATAATGCTAAATCCTCATAATAGATTGGTTAAGTGAATTTGATTGTAAACATGCGTTGTTACTTACCATTTACTTTGTTCGGCGTGATACATTCTCATTGTGTGTATTTCTACGATATAATTGCCTGTATGACTCAATTATTTAATCTATATGAAAATACCTATATTATAAATTCGAAAGTAACTCTGTCTGTCTGTCTTTTACGCAATCAGGGTCAAACCGCTAATTCAATTGTGATAAAATACTCATACAGAGATACTTGAGGGTCTCGGGATGAACATAGGATACTTTTTTTTCTCATATTTCTAATATTTTCGATATATATTAAAATATTTATTAATTTGACATGCAATTTATTCCGCCATGTTAATAACAACCGTCGCTATGCGACCGTTTGAAAACGTCACCCAAAATGAGCTTGCTTAACGCATCTCTTTATTGGAAACTGAAAATAATTTCATAAATATATTTAATAAGTATTCTTATAGTTCAAGCGGGCGTAGCCGCGTTCGGGTCCACTAGTATGAAAATAAATTGAGTTTCTTACATGTCGAATTTTGTATGATTTGTGTGTCATTACAGAGATAGTATTTAGTTAAGAAGAGAGCAGAATTAGTGTCTAATATGTAATGATATTAAACAGAAGGAACATTATGTTAACACACTCCGGTCTCTACGTGTTCGAGACACTTTAAGTGACGGAACTCAACACTGTGCTTGGTATTGTTACTAAAGCGAATCCAACTCAATCCACCAAACGAGATATCGTCATTCAATGGAATCAGTTCTCAAAATACACAAACACATACAAACACACACTTACGGCGGGGAGCTTTGTTTTTTTTTTTTGCTTTAAAGTTATTTTGGAAGCACTTCGTTCTGTACTGACGCGGGACATTTCACATACGCCTTTGATGTTAATTGAATATAGAGTGAATTTTCTAATGAGTTTTGCCCTTAATTGTATCAGTTTTGGTACTTTCGAGATGAAAGCTGCCATTTGTATCGTGTGTACGCTGAGCTTTTGAGCTTAATTTTGATTTATAAATCTATTTGGATGATCTTCGTGTATGTGAATGATTTGGTTGATTTTTTTGTGTTTAAAGCGTTTATGTTAATTGTAAAGTATGGAATTTCAGCTTATTTTCATATTTTAAAAGAGCTACTTCTCAGCAGAATTACCGCTTTCTCATAAGAATGATAATACTAATATTTTTATATAATTTTACCTTGTAAAGTGCTCGTAGTGCCCTAATTAAATGAAGAATAATTTTATTTAGATTTTTATTTTAGATAGACATTGAATTGAACCTTGAGTCCTATTGTCTTCAGAACTTAATTTGGCACATATATTTATCAAACTCATCTATACTGTTTAGACATTTATTTCTTTTATTTAAAAAAAAAGAAAGTATATTGCCCCATAATACATATAAATTTTCACATTATGCAGATTAATCACACGCGTAGACTAATTCAAAGAAGACGCATCGCGATAGGCGTTTGACGATCAAATATTTTGGGCTTTCTGGTTCTTAAATATTCTTAACTTAAATATGTATATATGTTTATTATTATAATATCTCAATTAGATATCAAGAATGTGAAGTATTTTTATAGTTCCGATAGTTACATGGTGATCGACACGTTGTGTTACAATCAGTTTGTGTTAGTTTATTTCCACTTTCCAATATAAATCATTGATCTATTATATAAATGGTAGAGGCGTCTGGCCGTCTGCTCTGCAGATCGAATGGATTATTGTTATTTATTATTAATATTGCCAAATTTCATATAATTTAAATGAGAACAACGTTTTTGATTTACAAATTTGTGTTAAATTTATGGTTATGTACGCAATAGCCGTGTACGAATTTGTAATAGTAACGTAAATGCTTTAAGTATTATGTTTCGATAGTAATTTAAACTTATTTTGTAATATTTTTTTTGCTGACGATTTAATCCTATTAGGGTAGGGAGAATAGAGCACTAAACCTTTACCTATGTATGTATATTTCTTTCACTCTTCACTTTCACTTTATACATGCCCTCCGGAGAGTCCTCATGCTTTGACTTTCCTCCAGTATCATTGAAAATCATCGTTCACGAAAGTCAACCAAGGAGTCCTCTTGCCTCTCTTACCAATTATTATGAATGGTGAGTATTAAGGCAATGGTCGATAAAAATATCGACACGGCATCTATAGTTTAATAATGTTTTCCTAGGACGACTGACTCTTATGAATTCGTTATGAGTACAATAAGAAAAATGTTACAAAAAAGCAATAACAATATTTTTGAAGCCTAAATATCGATGCTTAATTTATTTATTAATTACTGAAAAACGTCATATTTTCTTCGGGCTGTTTCTTGCTTCGTAGGGTGGACAGCGGAAACCGAGTGTTAATATACACCGTTTCCCACTTTCCATCTGCGGTTCTTCTAACAGCCAAGTGGCTAAACGAAAATATATTAAATGTAATATTCCCCCCGAGTGGGAATCGAACCCACAATCGTAGAATTTACTGTAAAATACTATTCCACTGCTCCACCAGGGCTTCTACACATATTTTTTTCGTAAAAATGTCACTTTTATTAAACGTACGCGCAATCACCTAAAATAAATCTCGAGCCGTCGAAACTAGAAAGGTGCGTTCGGACATAAATCTAGTAGAAAACAAAATAAAATCGGATCCGTATCGAGTTACGTATCTGCGAATCGAGTCATGAATTATTCATGCGATTTATAGAATCAATGGTCTTTGCTGGCCGTTAATCGATTGTTGCCAGTGTTTGTGATACAAGTTTGGTAAATATTTATACTATTTTTGTATATTTGTATGGATTTTGTAAATTAAATTGTTTGTTTTATATGTGGTAAGGTCTGGACTAAAGGTGGTGGTTGTGATTTTTTATGAAAGGGTAGGGGTTTCCTTTCAGGGAAATTAATTATTTTCATTTCTCGCTCAGATACCAGGTCAAATTGTAGCGTCGAGTTAATGGCAAAATGGAAATGTCTTCAAATTTAGGTGGGTGCATGGGGAACGGATTGTCCTAGGTTCCATCTGCCTACTTTGTCTAAGTACTAAGACTACTGTACTAAGACATTATATTTCGAATATTAGATAGTAGTAATAAAAACTGCATCATTTAATGATTTTTTTCTGGATATGAACTGGACTCCTTACCCAAAAATGCTAATAACTAAATATTTTAAAATGCTTCGAGGCCTGAGCGAAACGGGGGCATTTTGCCAATTTTCAATTTAAATTAGCATAATTTTGAGCCATAAATGTTGATTAAAGAATATTTTATTAATCATATTATAGCGTTAGTTCATGAAGATGTACAATAGAAAGTGTTATACCGGAAATATAAACTTAAACTTAATGTTTTATTAGAATGATCTAAAATATTATGTGTAAATATGTATATAAGATACCGTTTGCTTAAATGGATATAGGCAATCTATCTATCTATAAACTTTATTAATTCTCTTTTAATATAGAGACCGTCATGGCGCAGGGGCACAGGGGTGTGATGAGGGATGCTCGAAGGAATGAATGATTATTTATGAATATTTTCATTTCTTTGGGCGTTGGGTGGAGAGCGGACTGTCTTAACACTGCCGTTACCTTTGCCTACCCTGCTATGCGCTGAAAGCTCTAAAACTGATGGTGATGAATCCTTGAAAGTACGGGAAATGATATATTTAATATTTCCATTTTCTCGTTATGGTAACGAAATAATGCGCGCCGTTGCCTTCAGAATTCGGAGGAACGGAAAACAAGCATTACAAAATTTGAAAGATCCTAGTATTATGGCTCTACTTTCCTGAAGTTATATTATATACATACTCTTTTAACTTCGCTACGAAGGCCAAGAAAATCCAAATACACCTGTTAGGTATATTTACTGACAAGACAGGAGTAACCACGTGCTCTCGCATCGAAGGTCCGCCGGGAAGTGGGTCACCGTGCCCTTGACGTAAGCAAAACAACCAACTGACGCGTCGTCCTTGGGCCCCGGTTACATTGTATAGGGTTGCCAGTTTTATATTTATATTTGGCATAAGAGATGCGAATGTCTCATATTGATAATGCTTTTTATTTCTTTTTTTTGTTACTTGAGTAGACAGAGACATTTTAGTATTTTATTAAAGAATATTTTTAAATAAAATAAGTGAACAATTAAATAAACTATTTAAAAACCAAAAACTTTCCTGTGAATATAACTGTGTATGGACAGAGTTTAAATAATTATTAATATTTACATATATAACAAGCGTATCATTAATAAGGAAAAATAAATTTTATTAACTCAAACAACAACAATTCAAGACAACTTCATTATTCTAATAACATGAATTGGTTTCTTGCAATAAAGTGTAAAAATACGAGTATATTGCTTATAGCATCGGGACTCGGGTCACCTCTGCGCCGGCGCATGCTACGGGCAGGTGTAGTGCATATTGCAAATGCGTGGTTTTGTTCCATTCTTTTTTTGGTAATATTGTATTTTTTTTATTGTATATGAATACTAGTTTTTACCCGCATCTTGGATCGCATGATAATTAGATCGCTATCAATTATGGTATAATAAAATATTTGTTACCATTAAAATAATTCCTTTCTCCACTTTGCGTCGAATTTTAGAAGCATTTCGTGTTGAGTGGCGAACCTGAACGCTGCGTTTTGCCCCGTTACCAGAACGCATAAATGGTAAAATTAAATTATGTTTTATTCCTTCGAGTGGGAAGAACCCACTACCTTCGCGTTTAGAGTTGCACACTTGCGCCTCTGCGGCATGACGGTTTCCATGTTATTTAATTGAATTAATGAATTGAATCCACAACCTCCGTTAGGCATATCTCACCTGAGCCACAATGGCTTTACATTACAGATGTTTCAAACATTTTTATACAACTTTTTACGATATTAATATCAAAGATCCCGGCGGTCACCTTCTATGGCGTATGCATTAGACAGGTGTACGTGATTGTGGTGAATCAATGCGGATTTTTTTGTTCCTGTATCACTAATTTATGCTCGCAGCTTTGCTTGCTGACAGTGGCTCGTAAAATGAAATGAATTTATTTCGAGAATTGGGCGGAATGTGTGGGTTTTGACTCTATGTTTTCTCTGCTTACCCAGCAAACCTATGCGAGCTAAAAAGCAACTTTGATCAATTTTTCGTAGAAAGTTTTCAACTATAGTATTCATTTTAATCTTGGGCTGTGTTTTTAGATATTTTTTCTTTATCTGTATTGAAAGTTCTGACTCCTTGCCAAATGTCATAGCTCTAGGACCATCTTGACACACAGACAGAGGAATAATAAAGGGATCCTCTATAAGGGTTCCGTCTCTTTCTTTTGTGATACAGACCCCTAAAAAAATAAAAAAATGAGTTAAATTTAAATGTGTAACTGTAAGTTACTCCCCACCGGGCGACGTGATCTCGGCTGATTAATTAATTTCATTATCGTCTTTAAGCTGACTGTCGTGCAAATATTTAAACTGTTAAGTTGCTTAACAAATGATTTTTATTTTGTTTACAAGAGAGTTATTTTGTTTTTTTTTTGTACAAAACTTGGCAATCCATATTTTTAATTTAGAAATACCTAGATGTTTTTTTTTAAATAGCAAATTTTGCATGTTTATAGTTCAAAATTGGCACAAAAACGTAAATAGCAAGTACTATAAGTTTATGCATAATTATTGATCACGCTCTATACCGCATATAGCAGAGTAGACTGAGGGAACTTAGTGTTAAGACACTCCGTTCCCCTGTTGGAAAAGGCTAGTTCACGAAAACGAAGCTGCGGGCAGCCACTAGTACGATTAAAATTATAATATTTGTTTACTCATATATATTATTTACGTAGGTTTCAAAGAAATCATGAGAAATCGCGTTCATTAAGGCATTAAAAGGATTAATGTATGTATTTGCGTGCCATTGCCGTAGTGATGTAATTAATCGTACCATTTATAATAGTCATGTTACAATATTTTTTAAGAGAAGTTTTTTTACAATTTAAAAAACTGCCGCTACATGGTGTGTTTTGTACTTGTATGTATGGAATGGTGGAGATAATTATGTCTGTTTGTCTTTTACTTTTTTTTCTTTTTTTTTACTTCCTGCTGTAGCTTGTATATAACATTGTAAGTATATTGAACCTGGGAACCTTGTATCAACACTCCATTTCCCATTGAGAGGCTACCATACTCAATTCAGACCTGTGAATTAAAATTTAAACAAATTTCAATACATATTCTTAATGGTAGAAAATTCTTTGATTCACATTGATTATTGATTTATTAAAAGATACTTTATGTAGATTTCTTCATTTGAGACACTGTCGTCGTGCTATCTAATAACTGTGAAAAGTAAAAAACGAATTATCTTTTTGTGTGTTTCCAGAAAATAATATAAAAAATAACAAAAGTCACGAATATAAGTTATAGTTAATAATATTAAACTTATAATGAATGTTGGTATTTATCAATTGAAGGTATAAGCGCGTGAGAATATGTGTTTTTCTTGTATGTTCGTTTATGGATAAGATGACCTTATATGGTAAGAAGTAGCACGATGTCATAAAGTTACTGGTGTTTTTATCAGTTTTTTCGTAATAGCAAATATGCAGCGTTAAGTTCCACCACTTAACATGCTGTATCTCAAATTTGGGTAAAAAACAAACATTTAAAAGTCTGTGTTGAATAATTGTTATATATTATGTTTTGTTGAATTTTCTTTTTTAAACTTATTTCACTAAATAGTTTAAAATATTAAAAATATTATTATATATTTTAAGCAAATTTGTGAAATTATTGCAAAACTTTAGAGTGAAGTACTATCTTCACTGATTCATGAGTAAGAGGCAACTGGGGTTAAATTGACTATGCATGCACCGCCACGCTGCGCGCTGGCCTCGATAATACTTATTTTTAACATTTTTAAAGTGATAAAATAAAGATGGAGACATAAATAAGCTGTTAAAAGCGTATAATCATTTTGACGTACTTAGCTTGATGAGAACGTAGGGAGTTTCCAGTAGGCGCTGGTTCAAATTTGTTATTTTTTTTATATCTTTTCTAGAAAATAATTTCTCAATAATAATTATTATAATAGAAAATGTTTTATATAGGTTGTATAGTATTGGTATATAAAATGGGTAACCAAAGAAGATCACGAATTTGAGCACAAAAACTCGGGCGCGCCTTAATAAGTTCATCTAAAGCTTCTAATGAAATATCACACGACAATGATGAACATTTGAATTTTTGAACGTTTTTATTAATATTTGCCACAGCTCTTATCCACTGGTGATAAGTGTCATTTTCCTTTATAAAATTATACGCATGTAGGTTTTAGTTAGAGGGAAATAAATAATTTGAGTGGAAAGATGGTGCGATAAGACCGTAGTAGGTACCTGAGATTTGAGTACTTATTTAGGGTTGACAGTTCTTTGAATTAAAACAAATTGAAAAATTGTTACATTTCTTTTGTTTTATGACAAGTAGCATGTATTTCATTTTTCATTATAATAATGTCTTTGTGTGAAAATTCGATTATTTTTCTTAATTTAATTGCTTATTAAGTAGAGCTAGTGTAGTAGTTCGTTTTGTGCGGTGAAAATTAATAATCCAAGAATTTTTTACTAAATTTTTGCCTTTTAATATGATGCTTTTATTTATATTCTGCATATTTTTAAAACCTTTCCAATGTATTTCAGTTCAGTTATGATGTTTTGAGTGTGGGTACTAGATAAGCATTAATCACTACGCACATGTTATATTATATGGAGAACGCATGGAGGAGATAGATCTGTAATAAAATTCTATAATAAAAAAAAAAAAAAACAATTAACAACACGCTTTTAATTGGGATGAATTTCGTTTTTGAGATTTTTTTACATAATTTTTTCTTAGATAGTTTCAAAGTTACATAATTAGTCGATCTAATAAAAACGGATTAACTATATACAACAATAAAATATATTTATTAATTAAAAACATCTAACAATAAACAACTTCCATCAATATTTAAAACATTTAATTAAAAATTTAAACGCATAGCAATAAAAAAAAGTCAAATCTGCTTACCCTATTGCAAAATTCGTCAGTACGAAGCATTAAGATTCCCCTCACACGCCACAGTCACCGGCACTACCGTGATTTTAATGTTTTCATTTATCCGCTTATTATTATCGCCCACGTTTGACGCCTGTCGCTTTGTGTGTATACAAAAAAAGGAAAAAAATGGTAAAATTATAAATACTTAAACAGAATCTTCGATATTATAACAGTGGTAGTGGGTTCTGTCAAAAAGTGTGGGTGTAGTATCACGAATAACCCGCTCGTAGAGAGAAGAAAGGAAGTAAAAGTAAAACACTAAAAGAGCAACTGTTGAGTTTCTTGCCGGCTCTTCTCAGCAGAACTGCCTTCCAAACCAGTGGTAGCTTTTGGTTCATATGTTCATTCGACGATTCAAAAGTGCTTATAATAATTGCCTATTTGAATTTGAATTTGAATTTAGAACTTAGTGTTAAAACATTACATTCTCCCTCATTTTTGAAATCTCGACAAGTTGGGTGTTGAGTATGGTGAAACTAAGCCTCGCATTTTGTTTTAAAAAATGATTAATATAAACATTTAATATTTGAAAATAGTGGAAATTGAGTATTGTTATTTTTGCAGTTTACGTAAAGTATTATGTGCCAAAACTAATTTTAATAACGTTAAAAGTTTTTATTTAATGTTTTCACTCGAGTGGCGTGTGGCAGTCCGCAAAGAGCTTTTACTTTGCTTAATATCAATATAATTATTACATACCATTTTTACTCGTACAGAAAATATAAAATTAGATTTTTTTACATATTTTTATTAGGTAGACTTATAATTAACTAAGTAATTATGTAATAAAATGTAAGATGCTGAATTACACGCATTTCTAATTGTTGAATGAAAATTACACTTGTCAATTAGAAGATGGCTGACGAAAGATTGAACTGCGTACTATTAAACATATCAAGCTATTAATTTATTTACATCTTATCTTAAGATTTTTCTTATGAAATAGATATAATAAAAAATATAGCTTTCTACGTACCTATTATTAATGTAAACCTTAAAAGAATATATTGAAATATTTTTTCAAATAAACTAAATCGCTTTATACAAGGACACTGTATACAGACGTATCCACCTGACTCGCCTCGTCCCCGCATCCCGCAGGTACGGATGGTAATAATATCATATCGCCTTACCGTATCTATCTTTTGTTGTGTGCTCGCTTTTGCGTTTGGTGCAAAGTGGATGTGGTAGTTTTATTGTATATTTTTTTAATTTTTATATTAGTGGATATATATTATATCTGGTTTTTAACAATATGTTCAATGTTATAGTAAAAAATAGTGATATATTATATATGATAGGAACAAGAAATAAACATAAGACAAGTCATTACCTCCAAAAAATGTATAAATCTTTTATGTGTCTACGTATATCTTAAAAAAATCTTTATTCAAATAGACATTTGCAAGTACGTTTTGAATCGTCAAATAAACATAAAGCTATCGCACTAAGAACTCGGAAGGCAGTTCTGTTGAGAGGAGTCGGTATGAAACTCATCAGTTGCTCTTTTCAATGTCAATATTATAACTAAATTATTTCATAGACTGGCATCTATCCTGCATGACATTCAATTTATATTATTTGCAATTTTTTTCAAATATTCTTAAACAGTGAAATACTTCTTTTAAAGCTTTACTTCTTAATATTTTTCATACAAGTATTTTAGATTTTTGCAGAGTGATTAGAATACATTGTAGAATTTCCATTAAATTCCACTTGTTGTTTGCTTAACAATTATTTATTGAAATAAAAAAACCAGTCAAAAGATTAAACGACACATCCACTGTATTCCCATCATCACTTCTTGTACTCTGATGCACTTTCGTTTTTATGAAGCCACCAAATTGGTTGTTGCAAGTTCAGTTCAGTGTTTTTTTTTCCATACATTTATATTTATGGTCAATGTTGCATTGTGTCATATCCAAAGATATTTCGAACTAAAAAAAATATAAAAAATACTTATATATGGTTTTTGTAAAGGATCGCTTTAGCGTTATATTGTGGTTACTAGCGAGGTATTGTTAGTTTGTTTTTTTTTGCTGAACTTGTAAAAAAAACAGCTTCACGCCGTATCACGTATGACGGGTTAGAAAGGCAATTTAGTGTTAAGATATTCTGTTAGCGTTACTTCGAGACGTTGCGTATTGAGTGGCGGATCTCAACGCCGCGCTTTGCTTACCAGAGCGAAGAAATGAA
Source organism: Heliconius numata (assembly GCA_016802625.1). Taxonomy (NCBI): domain Eukaryota; kingdom Metazoa; phylum Arthropoda; class Insecta; order Lepidoptera; family Nymphalidae; genus Heliconius; species Heliconius numata. The sequence goes on from JAEBDU010000036.1 coordinate 823,571, forward strand.
AATGAATGAAGGATTTTCTTGTGAGATTGGAGTTTTGGTTAAGTTGTCCGAGATTTGTATCGAACGTGCTATACGTGAAGAACTAAATATATTGAAAATCAATATATAAATATATTTTTAAACATAGGAAGGAATTTTCTCTATTATAAATTATTTATAACATAATCGTTCACGACAGGGACATCGTTAAGAATCTAGTGTCATGATAATATGTTTTAAGTGGCGAAACTTAACACCGCTCATTGCCTTAATACTCTGTTAAGGGAAGTCCTATGAAAATGGGAATAATACTAGAGGTTACTAGAGCTAGGTCCCCCGAGTGGAAATCGAACCCACAACCATCACTTTTACAGTAACACGCTCGTGCCCATGGGCTACGACAGCATCTGTGATAGATTCCAAATTATTATATAAATAAAATTTAAATATGCAATGTATGTAATTCCAGTATTAATTAATAGCTTAATGTCATGCGATACAAAATATTTAGGTAAGTACTTAGAAAAGAAAGTGGGTACATCTATCCACTGGAAGCGAATTTTATCTCTATAAATAATTTCCTATGGACATTATGATAATGAGGTAATAACTTTATAACTTGGACATGGTAATCTCGTGCCCTTTTTTTATATTTAGGTACACGTGAAAAAACACTTTTAATTTATATATTTTTTAATATTTGTGTGAATTTTATGATTATTATTAATTATTCACTGGGACCGTAGTTGCGCAACGGCACTGCTTCTGACCGCAACCGCGATTGCAGGTTCAATTTCCACTCGAGAAAAAAGAATTATTTTCACTTTTTCGTTTTGGTACCAGTATTCTCTACTATTCACCAGTATTCGTTAATCATCTTTTTTAGAATCCAATCTAAAAACTTATTATTTTTACAAGCTATATACTTAATGCGTACTTTATGGGGCCACCAATTAAGGATGAATAATATTTATTTATATCATAATGTTTAATTCCACGCATATCTTTAGTTCAATTGCGCAGTGAAATTCCGCAATATTAACTTTCTTTTTAGGCTAAAAAGGCAAATTAGAGTGATTAAGATGGCGTCCACTCATCAGTTAGATAATCTCGGCGTATTTTTTTTATTCCGCCGTCAGTTTTGAGCTTATTTACCGGCAATTAACCGAAATGCTGTGAATACATTATGAGTTGGGTTAAGTTTGTTGTCCAATGACCAAAGCGATAGATTAAAGTTGATATATATTTAATTGTTTTATAACAATTTCGTACTTATATGCTTACTTTAAAATAATGGCGTATTGATTAATCCTAAAGAATTGTTCAAATTAGTTTTGAGGAATCCTATGCTAACATTGTCTAATGTGGTATCTAAACTGCATTGTATCAAAATGTAGGTCCATATTCAAGACTATAGAGTTAAGTATTACTATTCACTAAGCTTATTAAATATAAATTGTTAAATTAATCGTGTATATCTCAATTTATAGCATTAGACTATAAATTAAGCGAAGCGAAGCGAACAAGCGAAGGATTTCAAGCCTAAACCACTGTGGTACATTAGCACGAACATTGAGCACATCTACTAGAGATGATACTCGTGATGATGTCGCCGGTCGCCATAAATTACGGATATTCAAATAATTCGATACGAATTCGGTACAGCAATTAACGGAAACCGGTTTTTATAGTGATGTTATGTATCGTGCGTTTGGTGAAAATTATGATTGTTTTTGATTATGGCTGCCTTCGTGGCAAGAACAGTGTATGAATGGAATTGTTGTTGATTTTCAATTTTTATTTATATTAATATGCAAAACCTTGGATTCAAGAGAGCAAAGCCATTCGGACGTAAATATTGATGTATACATAGTGGAATAAATAAATATATATATATATATATATGTCTAGCGGAGAGAATGTCGCAACTCAAGTAGAGAATGTAGTAAATCACTTTTTTTTATTTTCCTCTCATTTTAGAGTATGACACGATAAAGCGTAAAACTAAAAAAACCAATGACAATTTCGGAAAACTGTGACATTTTTTATATACAAGCAAAGTTGTAAATAAACTGGTATATTTAAAACTAAAACAAAAAGGTCCATAATCATTTCCATAAAAGTGTAATTTCAATAAATAAAAACTTATTTTAAGTAAAAAAATATCGATATGCACACATTACTATTCAATAAAAATTATATTATCTTTCTAGCCAATACCAGTAATGATACCGATGTACCTACAATGATTTAACAAAGTGTGGGCATGGCCAGTTTTATCGATTTATTTATTTCGAATTCGTACCGGTTCTATTCCGTGTCACCGCACTCTGTGAGCTTCTATTCTTAGTGATGTACCTATTTGAATTGTGTATTAAGTTTTAATTGCTTTGTATGTTTGTGTGTGTATGATTTTTTTTAATTTTGATATACCTAAATATGACGGTTTAAACGATATTTTGTGCAAAGCTGCGGGGATAAATATTTTTTTTCAGTTATAGTTTTAGATCGTGGGTGTTTCCTTTATTTCACTACTATTCCCTTCATTTTTCAACAGAGCTACTATAATACCTACGAATTTATTTATATATCTCTCTCTTCAGTTCCGTTTTCAGAACTATGGGGCGTAGAACGCTGAAAATTGACATTCAAGCTCCTTTGAGTAGTATTGCACGGCATAAGGGAGGGTTTTCTGTAAATACATGCGGGAACGGGAAAAAAAGTTTTCATTACAAAACATCTTAAAATCCACTTCTAGTTTCAGGGGTCGACTAATTTATTTTATAGATTTTGAATTTACTCTACTTTTTTGGCTTACACATTTAAAGTAAGTTTCTCTTTTAGATAAATGTAATAACAATTTTAAGTTCAAGTAAACTCAAACGCTCTTACTAGTGATAAGAATTTATTGCTACACTTTATGGAAATAGCTGGTGGTCATATTTTGATGTACAAAACAAAATGGCGTACGGTACCTATAAACATTAACGAGTTTTGTCAAAACATTATTCGATGTCTGATTTTAAAATTATGTTTTATATTCGGTAGTTACGTCACTACTCCAGTGATATTAGTGAGGTTAATTGGTAATTTGTTTTTTTTTTACGTTGAAGCATTGTATTTTTTAAAAGCTTTTATTTAACTTGCAATGTATGTATGTGGGTTCGGGTGAAATCTTAGAACTCAATTTTGAAGTAGATATCGTCAACCGATTGAGCTGAAATTTTGTATACACGTTTACTTTGGATGACAATGCACGACAAAATATGTGACGTCATTCTAAATGTAATATGGCGGACTGTGCAAGATGGTGGAATTGTTATTTTTAATGTACTTCTACAATATGGGTATCAAATGAAAGAACTCGTTGAGAGCAACTCGAAAAATAATGTGATGTCACTCTAAATCCCATAAGGAGGATATTGAAGATAGCCGAGTATCTATTTGGTCTACTTCTACAATATAGATATTAAATGACATGGGTCGTTGACCGTAACTCTAAAAATAATGTGACGTTATACTAAATCCAATATGGCGGAACATCTAAGATGGCGGAATAGTTATTATTTATGCACTTCTGCAATATGGGTATCAAATGAAAGATCTTGCCGAGAAAAATTAGAAAAATAATGTGACATCACTTGAAATCTAATAGAATTGACACGATTCAAGTTTTTTGTGCTTTCATATAATGAAAGGTATGTTCATACGATTGAGCTGAAATTTTGTATACACGTTTGGTTTGGATGACAATGCACGATAAGGTTTGTGACTTCATTCTAAATACAATATGGCGGACCATGCAGGATGGCGGAACAGTTATATTTCATGAACTTCTATAATATGGGTATCAAATGAAAGAGCTTGTTGAGAGTAACTGGAAAAATAGTGTAACGTCATTCTAAATCCAATATGGCGAACCATCCAAAGTAACAGAATAGTTAATTTTTATGCACTTGTACATTACGGGTATCAAATGAAAGGGCTTCTTAAGAGCAACTTAAAAAATGATGTGATGTCATTCTAAATCTAATAAGGCAGACCATCCAAGATGGCGGAATAGTTATATTTAATGCACTTCTATAATATGGGTATCAAATGAAAGGGCTTCTTGAGAGCAACTTGGGAAATAATGTGACGTCATTCTAAATCCAATATGGGGGACCATCCAAGATGAACGAATAGTTATTATTTTTGCAATTCTGCAATATGGATATCAAATGAAAGGGCTCATTGAGAACAACACGAAAAATAATCTAACGTCATTCGAAGTTCAATATGGCGGACCATCCAAGATAGTCGAATAGTTAATTTTAGTCTACTTCTACAATATGGATATCTATTGAAAGGGCTTGTTGAGAGTAACTCGAAAAATGTGACGTTTTTCTAAATTCAATATGGCGGAACATCTAAGATGGCGGAATAGTTATTATTTATACACATCTGCAATACGGGTATCAAATGAAAGGGCTTGCCGAGAATAATTAGAAAAATAATATGACATCTAGTGTGAGAAACCTTCTTCCCCCTGGCATTAATCCCGGCTATTGCCAGGGTCTGCCTTCCTACTCAACCTACCACTTCCACTTTGAGCGGTCTTTTGCGTCCTCGGTGGTTAGACCATTGGCTCTCATATCCGGAATTACGACATCCAACCAGCGCTTCCTTGTGCGTCCAGGAGGTCTCACTCCAGGAACTGATATAGCAAGGCACTTGCATCCGACATAGTTCTTAGATCGGCGCGTAACGTGGCCAAACCATCTCAGGCGGCGGTCTTGGAGCTTATCCGCTACGTCACGGACCCCAAGACTACTTCGAACGAATGTGTTGCGTATGCGATCAGACCGCGTTACGCCGCACATCCACCTCAGCATCTTCATTTCCGTGACGTGAAGCTCCTGAGTGTGCCGAGATAGTGCTGGCCAACATTCGTTGCCGTATAAAAGAACCGGTCGTATGATGCTCTTGTATATCAGCCCCTTGAGCTTGGCAGTTTTCTTACATAGAAGTATATTAAATATAACTATTCATAATTCATATTATGCATAAGCAGAATCGTGGTATATGTCTCTAATGTGAGAAACCTAGCCAGTGGTAACTAAAAAGAAAAAAATAAATTATAAGCAAAAAATCATTTTTAGAAAAAGCTTTTATTTAAACGCTTTAAAAAGGAGAAAATAAAATTTGTCTTTTAAATTTTAACTATCAACTCATAACCTCATTTTACACAATTTATATGATTATAAAAGCTTGTCGCGTTAATCAATATTTAATTAAATTGTAACTTTAAAAATTGAAACTTAGCAGATTTTACATAATTAAATTAGCACTAGTTTAGTTACACAAGTAAATCGCGCGACAAGCTTTTATGATCATATAAATTGTGTACAATGAGGTTATGAGTTGATAGTTAAAATTTAAAAGACAAATTTTATTTTCTCCTTTTTAAAGCGTTTAAATAAAAGCTTTTTCTAAAAATGATTTTTTGCTTATAATTTATATTAATTTAGTTTTACTTATAGGTTTCTGTTTTAAGAAGGTTATTTTTTTTAAAAATCTGGTACTCAACACGCAACGCCTCCTGAGTTCGGCGGAAAGTGGAGACAGAAACAAAATGTTTTAGGACTGAGTTCCCAGGTACCCTCAGCCTACCCTGCTTTGTACGGGATACAGCGTAAAGCAAAAAAATATTTAAAAAGGATCACTAAAAAAATTAAAGCAAACAAATTGAAAGCGGATATATGTGACCCAGTTATGAATTTAAATATACATATTACGATTTAGAGGTCGGACGATTATTTCCTTTTTTGTTGAAAACTGCTTAATTTACATATACCTTGCAATTTGTTTTGTATGAGGATAAATGATTTTGAATAACAATCATATGCATTTACTAATATAATATAGCTGTAGATTTTGTTTGGTTGAATGCGCTAATCTCCAGAACTCAGAGTACAAATATTTTTTTTGTACTGGAAAGTTATTTTAATTTGGAAGGCTATAGCCATATAACTTATACCATATATTTCAAGAGTAATGAGAAAAAGACATTTTATATTAGTGCGTTTAAACGTACTATGTTTATGAAAAAAACAGTTTCACAATATCTCTAGAATTCGGCGTAAATTAAGGAATGGAAGTGTCTCAACACTAGGTTTCAAATTGAACCCACAATCGCCACGTGTACAGTCAGTCAGTCAGTCAGTCAGTCAAATGCTGTCGGCCTCTATTTCTATACAAAATCCAATAAAAATGCAAATAATATGAAATGAAATAATTTCGTCTCCTAACAGTATATCACGCACACATATGATTGGCACGCCCACGTATTAAATATTATTATGTACCGGAAACATATATTTTGTTGTTTGAATCACTATCAACTATGAAACTTGCTCGATTTGAGGTTGATTATGTGTCTTGTTAAACAGGTGCAGCTTCGAATCCTATATTAAAAAAGTCTATTCTCGTAGAAGGGTATTTCCCCGCACTGATATTCCTCCCTCGGGTAAGGTTCAGGTTCCATTTACTAACGAAGTCGTGGACGGGTCGCTAGTCGCTAAAAATCGTTAAGTACGAACAATAATTATAGTTGTTGATATATTAAATACCTATATACTTATTGTAATATATTTTAAAATAAAGTAAACTACATATATCTGGAAGTATATTTGGAAAAAACGTTACATAAATATTGTGAACAAAAAAACCAAGTTTGCGTTGATTGGTTTAACAATTATTTATATTCTAATTGACAAAATTATAGTGAAGTTTTTATCTTTTCTTTTAATAATCTTTGTTTTATATAACAATTATTGGTTAAAAGTAAATTTACTTTAAAAATATCTTACTAATAAAATTTTACTTTAAAAAATCTGATAAACAAAGAGCGGCGTTAAGTTCCACTATCTAACACTCAATGTCCTAGAATTTAGTGGACAACCAATTGTCTTATAACACTAGACTCCAGTTGTTTTATCCTGCTATATGCGGGATAGAGCGTGAAGCTGAAAACAAGATATGCTCAAATTCCCTCTAAATGAAGAGTACAGAATGATTGTTTCACCGCCCTGTAATGGCTCCAGTAAATCTTCACGTTTACGGCCGACCGTCGCTGACCGTAAAACTACGCACTAGGGATGACAGTTACAACTTTTTCCATTATTTTGTCGTAATAAGCTTTAAATATTAATATTAATTATGTAACTTTGCTATGCGGTCTCTTGACTCTATCGATCTGGATGTCTGGACCAAATGCTACGATGTGAATTTGGATTTTCGTGTTAGCAGAAACTGACGAACTTAGTTATTTCATATGCGAACGCGACGGTTGTGGGTTCAATACCCACTCGGGGTAATGAATTACTGTAAATATCTTCGGTAACAAGACTGTTAGACGTTGCCTCTGGTAACAAGACTATTATTTAGCGTTCCGGCACTCAACACGCAGTGATGGGCAACGTAGTGTCTTAACACTAGGTTTCAGAGTCATTAGAGTTAGCCATACGAGAATAGCGTGAAAAAAAACACTCTAAACTCCTCTAAAAAGATTCATAATTAAAAATAAACTATAATAAAAAAAACACTTCTTATTGAAAATAAAAAATTGACAACCCTATCTATTTAAAAGTTGTCTGAACAGTACAAGTAGAGGTTCAGTCGAAATAGCTCTATCTGCTTAATTGTAGCCAGCTTTTAAAACAATGAGAAGATTTAAACGATTTGGACAAAATATTCTTTTTTGTATTTATAATACAGTAATCCATGCCATCATGGCGCAGAGATGGCATAAGCTTGCGCCTTAAACGCAATGGTTGTGGGTTCGATTTTCACTCAGGGAAATGAAATGTTTAATATGTTCACTTTCTCGCTCTGGTGATATGCCGATCTTTTTTACCTCGCCTTCTCGCTATTAAAAATATTATATTTAATATATTAAAATAATTTATGAGAGCACTGTCAGGTAAAATTATTTAACATGATATTATTTATAATAGAAAATTGATATGATGCTTATTTTTAATGATTACTTTAAAATAATATTTTATTTAATATGTGGATAACGAATTGTACATAAATGTAAAAAGTTATTAATAATGAAGTTAGTAATAATACTTGTATATATTTTTAATTCAAAAATTCGTATATCCCCATATTAATAATTTAATTAGACCTAGCAAGTAGTTTCTAGATGCTTCTAGATGCTACACGATCACACACTACGATGCTTACCAATTTCAAGCCATCAATAGTCACTGCTCACTTAGTTTCATTAGATGTAATTAAATTTTACAATTACAGGGCACTATGATGAACTTTCGAGCTTAAACTGTAAATAAAAGAAAAAGCTCATTCAGCAACTTTTAAAAAGACCGTAAGAGAAAAATGTAACTAGTATTGTCAGTGAAGAATTACAAGTTTCAGCAATTTTTTTTTAATTTACAAAATTGTATATTTGAAACTTTTAAAGCACATTTTTTAATTGATGTTAACTATTAAATTACAAATATATTTTCCACTAAATGAAATTAAATTTAAACGTTACTCCATATAAGAAAGATAGACAGACACGCTTTCAACTATGTCTATCTCAAAAAATATTTAATAATTAAAATTAAGAACAAAAAATGCTCAATATGAGTAAAGCTGTAACTGACAGACAGACAAACATTTGGTTAGCTACGAGTAGTTCCAGCATCGCAGTGTGTGGGTTCCCATTCAAGTTAGGGTGTGCAGGGTGGCGAGCGGCGGCGGGAGTCGGCGGGCCGCGCGCTCTCTGACCCGGACCTCCAGGGCAGGCTCAATCCTGATATCAGCAACTATTGGGTATGTCTTTTGTATATGTATGTATGTTGTATATGTTGTATGTTGGGAACATTATATGTTATGGTCTTTTATGTAATTTATGTATGTGTTGTATGTTGAGAATGGAAAATTACTTATTTTTTTTTTAAGTTATTATGTTGTTTTTCTTTAATGTTATTACCAGGCAGGGAAAGCTTTGTGTTAGAACACTTCGTTCATAAGTATCTCTTCACTTATTTAATTTTTTAATAAGTCATTTTTAATTCTCAACATTTTTTTTTACTTCTCATTATTGTCATTAGTTTCGAACTCGCGATACTTCGTGTAAGCTTTTTAGTTGCATCGCACTATAGAGTAGTAGGCACTGTATAGATAGATGTTTTTAATATATAAAAAATGAATAATTATGTATTTTAATTAATATTTTATTTGAATTTTGAGAATATTTTTGCATGTTTTTTAGCTTAATACTAGGAAAAATGAAAAATTATCTATTTATTGTTCATTTTCGAGACATTGCCCCAAATAATCTTGCAAATTAAATATAAACAATGACTCTCCTGGGAGGATTAGAATCTACCACCATCGCATTCAACCCACAGTCAAGACCTTATCCACTGCGACACGATGGTTTTTATTTATACTTGATTTTTCCAAGCATATATAATATCAGCTTTTGCCCGCGGCTTCACCCATATGTATTGTAAATTCTAAGGCTCCGAAGCAAATCTGACTGTATTTTCCTGTAGTAGTTCCTGAGATTAGCACGGATACCCACCAAATTAACTCTATAGATTAATAATATTAATATAGATAGAATATTTGGTTTCATCTTCCTTACAATAAATCGCAGAACTGAGGTGAACGTACAACATTATATTAATATACCACATTAACAATTTAATAGACGGTCTGTCCGACGTTGTCTAGCGTTGACGTTGTATAGGAATAACATTTTGTTTGTCAGTATTTTATTACATACCTACCTAACTCTATACTTTAATGATTATAATTCTCACAAATGCTAGTCGATTTTATATGATTTTTATTTATTCTGAAGTTGATTTGGTTTTGTTGCGATTTTATAAGAGATTTGACGGCGCGACGGTTGTTAGTTCGATTCCCACTTGGGGAATGAATTCTTTACTCACTTTAATTGCTTCTGTAACGAGAAATTAAATTGTTTTGTGTGTATATATGTATGTCCATAGTAAAGACATATTTATTTTTCGCTAAGCTAAAGTAGTACAAATTAAGCTCAGAGAACATAAGTACATATGCAACACCTTCTTTACTATTTAAATTTTATTTAGAGATCTCGTCGAAAATCGAAACAAACTTGTATTCGAACCTTAACTTACCGTATGAAGATATTTTTTCACGATACATTTAGCTATTCATTTTTCTTTAATATTGTGAGTAAACCGATTTGAGCACCTTTCAAAATTAAGATTTAGCATTCTACATATCAAATGTAAAATACTCAATTCTCAAATTGCCTTGTTTCAACCAATACATATCCGCAACATAATTAACAAACTAACAAAACAACTAATATCTTTTAATTCACATAATATATGTACAATACAAAATCTTGTAATTAATGCGAGATTTAGTAGAGCAAGATATGTAGGCGTTTGTCCTTAAACTTTAAACAAAGACGATTTAAATTACCAAAAAATTATGAAGAATTTTATTACCTATATATTACTTTAGCTTTTGATATTCAAAATGATCTCTAAATATATGCAAATAAGGCCCACTGAGCTCATTACCGCCCGTCCGTCTGTTATTTATTGAACATTGCGCAGACGCAAGTTCCCAGACATTTATTCTAATATAATTCGTATATCGAAATGCCGAATAGCTTTAATAGAAATCACTGACATTGTTTATGTTGGAGTACCGTCTGTGGTGTGCTTCTCAAAGTTTGGTGTTTATTATTTGTGTATTTAATATTGTTATTTTTAATGTAGAAAAGCTTGGAAGTATCTCTTAAAATTTACGTTTTATGGAAGACTAGTCGTCACCCGGAACTTTTAAAGTAAAATGGTAAATTCTGTTTATTTAGTTAGAAGTGAGTCCCGTAGGGGATGTCCTTGCCGCTGATATCCTCCTTTCAGGCAGCCACGAAGTGCATGTGATTTCTTAGAGAATGTATAATTCAGTATTTCCATTACGACCGAAAAAAATATGTATTTTATGCTATGAAGAAAAATTATATGTTAAGCTACCTTGCCATACACGTCTTAAATAGTGGTCAAGCTACCAAGCTTCGCTACGATGTAGGCGTGCTACGTAGCCAACATAAAAAGTTACGAAAGTTTTAGAAGCGCTACCAGCACTATCATCTCTCGTGTTTTATGGCGTATTATGCTATAATAATATTTTTTACTTAGCACATTTGTTTATAGCCGTTTGTGTTTGTATGTGTGCGTAAGTGTGGAGCTGTGTGCGTGATGCGCGGGCGCAGCTCGGCTATAATGGTAAATGTAGGTATTAGTGTAGAATTGAAATGATATCTTGTTTTTTTAATGGAGATTTTCATTTCAAATGAATATGGAAGGAGTTAATTGTATTTGATTTCTGCTTGGTGTTAACGAAACTATTACCAGCACGTGGAGTCACCAGTAAACTATAAATAAAAAAAAAATACATAAGAAATATTACTATAGGCAAGAATTAATTTGCATGAAAGTGCGAATATTGTAATAATTTCGCACTGACTTATTAAAAAGCTTAATTTTTGACACCTTCAGTGCTTAAGTATTTAATTTGGAGAAAAGCTAACTTATACCCTTTTTAGTTCGTGACCTAAAAAAACATACATACATACATCCATATTTATGTACGCCGCACAAGAAACAACGCCGTACCAAATAACGAACAAGATTTTATGTTCTTTCTCAGTAAAGCATTTAATATAAGTTTTTGAAACTATTTGCTAATAGAAATGAGTTTCGTATTTATAACGGCGGATCTTTACTGCGGTCCAATTAGTATTTAGAAATTCGTTTGAACGTCTTTTGTTACGAATGCGAATGATTTACGACGCAGTAGGGTACGAGTTCGAATAACGAAGGTTATTCTCTTATACATTTTAATTTCACGCTTTATCCCGTTTGGAGAAGAGAGTCTGGTGTTTCGTTCTCCACTTTCTTCGAGAGATTGCGAGTGGAGAACTTAATAGTGCGTATTTTTATACCAGAGCGGGATAATGATAACAGCTCTTTCCCCTGAGTGGGGATCGAACCCGCAGTCATATTTAGACGATGATACGCTGACGATGACCTACTGCGCCTAAGAGGTCAGTTATCTTAAGGTTATTTTGCAAAGTCAATTAAAATTATTATTGTTTTAGTTTGCATATAGAATATTTGCAATGGCCGTTTTAGTTGTGAAATTTAAATTTTAATTGATTCAAATTTATAATCAAATTGGAGATGTTACACGGAGTTTCGATGTTACGTCATTCTTTATTACGACCTAATCTAATGTAAAATGTGTAAATAAATGTTAAGAAATTATTTGGTAATTTTTATATGGACCAATTGATTCCTCGTACTCGGGTTTATTTTAATATGTTAATGTATATAGGTGGTGTCGTATTTGAGATCACCGTGGCGTAGTGGAAGCTTTTGATTGTAGATGCGATTGTTGTAGCATTGGTCATTGACAATTTTGGGGATTATTGTCGTTTTTCTATTTTCCCGTCATTGGTGAAAAAATGTCACGTTAAGTTTCGCCCATCGCCACGCAATGTCTCAAAATTTGTAAAAAAAAGTGTAAGTGTTTACAAGCTTCGAAATGTGACGAAAGGAATAAAAAAAGGTTTTTCTATTTAAAAACTACTTTTGAATTGTTTTTATTTAAGTAGACTAGTCAATTTGAATTGTTTAATAGATATTGACAATAAATACCCTCATTACGATTTGAACCCGCAATGATCATGACCGTTTAAGCGGGCACGTTTTCTACATCACAATGACGTCAACAATAAAAAAAAAGAAGTTAAAGTAAGCCATCAAATATTCCATGTAACTTGATAGATATTAATAGGAACGTGTAAATTTTCATCTCGATGGATAAATAACGATCGTTATATTTTCACTTCACGTATAAAGGAACTCCACCCAATCAATTTAGGGAGAACTTTTTTCCAACAGACTGACAATTTTTATAGTTGAAATTTTACTTAATTTCTAGACATTTACTGAAGCAGCACAATTTAAGTAATTTAATTATAATCACTCTCGAGTTGGAATCGAATTCAAAACTATCGCTTGTATAGCTTAGCTAAACACTATTCCACTGCACCACGATCGGCCACAATATAGGCTTTCTCTTTTTATTTATTGTACACATAGAACAAGTAATATTAGTTGAAATATCATAAAATTACAGAACACGGAGGTCCATACATGTTTCTCAAAACAACATTAAATTTACAAAGATAATCTCAGCGTAATAGGCATTCAACAATCAATTAAAAATGTTCTCGGCTATACTTAGAAAGATATAAATTAGATGATTCTGGTCTTAGTTAGCGGACCACACGCGAAGACTCTTTATTCATATTAGAAATTAGGGTCTCATTAATTCATTAGGCTACTTTCTATCTATCGAACGTTCGATGAAACATTTTTTAATCAGATATTATAGTTTTATTTTGATTGAATTGAAAATATTATGATTATTAGACACTATTAATGATTAGTAATCTATGCTAGTTCGCAATATTGATGTCTATAGTTGAAAAGTTTGTTATATTGCGTTAATCTCAGGAACTGTTCGTTCCAATTGATTTTCTTTTTTGTGTTAAATAGTTCATTAATCGCGGAAAGGGGCTATTTTATTTTAGCTTCACGCGTAGAAATAGAGAACTTAGAATCCTAGTGCTAAGACATTCCGTTCTCATTAAGACACTTCCGTTCCCTACTATTTGATGAATTCTGGAGGCATTGCGTGTTGAGTGGCGGAACTCAACGCCGCGTCAAAAAGCTAGTATCATATAAAAAAACTCGACTTTAAACGAACTAGTTAATTAAGATATATATAGATTCCTATATAGGGTAGAGTTTATCCTTACAATTCAAGAGTTACAAATCTTTTTGATAGCATCTTTCTAAGAAGATTTTACAGTTTCGCTATCCAATTATCTACTGTAAATTGAATCGTGCGAGTACTAAGTATGTGGATAATATAAAATGTTTTAAAATATTTAGTTAGTGGCTTCATTTTTGTTTTCTACAAGAAAAACGTGGCGTTTAGTTGCGGTACTCAATATGATGTCTCTTAACTTGGGGACGGAACGTCTCACCACTAAGTTTACTCAGTCCATGAAATAATATACTTTTGTGGAATCTTTTAATATTTTTGATCTCCTTAAATATAATCTATATATTTTTATAAATATTCGCCGGGAAGACTAAGCGCAGTGTTGAGATCCGTCTCACTCAACATGCAATGTCTTGAATTCTGACACAAAGCAGAGATGCTGTCCGAGATAAAAAGTAAAACATTAAAAACAAACCTAACAGATCTTCAAACCTACTACTAAAGTAAAATTTTCACACAACCATTCAACTAAAGTGTGTAATTTAATTCCATATTACTTCATAATTATAAAAAATGTAAGCGCAACTTAATAAACGTGAGAAACGAGAAAAACAAATTACTTGGCTTGTAGTTGTGAAAATTGATTGCTCATAATTATAATCAGATAAGAAGTAAGTAAACAACTTACGAATATTCTAAGTTTCTAAGTAGGTATATAACATATACATAAGTATGTAAAGAATCTGTTACGTAATTATTTTACGGATTCCAATTGATTTTTAACCGACATCATGAGAAGGAGGTTATTGGTTTGACGTAAGTGGATTCCGCGTATAGTAGAGTATGCGTAGATAACGAGTGTTAAGAAATTTGTCTTTATTATTTGCTTATTTTACCATATTTCATGTTCTAACAATATATTTTTTTGTAAAATATATATATTTGTAATGATATGTGAAGCAGAACGCGGCGTTGAGTTCCGCTATTCAGGTCGCAATGTCTCGATACTTGAGCGGTGCGTGGCAGTGTCTTATCACCAGGTTTCTTCTACTTACCCCACTATATGTGGGATATAGCGTGAAATAAAAAAAATATGTAAGAAGTTATGTTATATAATATAGAATTAATTTAGTGATATGAGAACTTTTATCACCACATAACGCGTAATCGCTTGTAAAATACAAATCACAAACGTCGAAAGTGTGAAACTTTTTACACTAACTATAAAACAAGTCGACGCTATCTCACAACTTACCTTTCATATATTACCAAATTTATTAGTACTTTACGGAACTTTTTTATTATACATTTTAACGATTCTAATTTTACTATCAAAATTTTATATACCTACGCCTAGTCGCCTAGTTAGGTTAATTAGCTTCGAGGAGTAATGTTCGATCTGTGATGTTGATGTTGATGGTGATGGTTGGTCTGGTAAGCGTTTTTGTTGGTGGGTTCTGTAGGGAATTTGTTGTGTCCAAAGCGGCCGTCGAGGCACAAGGATATTGTTAGACACGTGACGGTTGTGGGTTCGATGCCATTTGGGGATATAAATTATTAATATTTTCATTTTTTCGCTCTGGTGACAAGGCAAAGCGCGGCGTTGAGTTTCGCCGCTCAATACGTAATGCCTCTAGAATGCTTCTTTTTCGCTTAAGTCTAAAAGAATATTTTACATAAAGAAACATAATTATATTTATTAATATATCTTTGGGGCTATGATAACGCAGCAGCAAAACGTCTGACTGTAAAAGCCATAATTGTTTGATTCCCGCTCTGGTAACAAAATAAAACTTGACGTTAAATTCCACTGTTCAACACGAAATCTGTCGAAAATTAAATGGTGTGTGGAGAATTGTGTGTCCAAACACTAGTTTCCTCTGCCTACCCTACTACAATACATATATTTAATAAGTCTAGCCAAGCTTTCACTAAAATCTTTAGTTTATTAGACCACTATGTACGTATATTAAAACTAACCCAAGGTCTTTCCTACCAACGAACTAATCCCCAAAAATGTAACACATACCCATCCATATCAACTCGGCCGACACCAAACAATTTTAATAACCCATTATCAGTTAGATTGTTAGGATATAAACAGAACCGATGTTTATTGCACTATAATAACATCAAGTGCCTTTTTATTTGCTCCCGTAGCATTTATCTTTGGATCTTTTATATGTATAGTTATAGTATCGAATAGGTATGTATGTATGTTTGTATTGTAATTGTGTGGTTTTATTGCTAAATACTTAAATGTTACGTTTGTGGACTGTTTCGGGGAACTGTGTGTGGTGGTATTATCTGGGTTTACATCTGTGTTGATCTCGGATAGTGTAGTTGTGACGTCATTTTATGGTTATTCTAAGGTATGATACGGCGTTGAGTTCCGCCACTTAACGGACGGTTGGAAGTTATAGATCGTATATAGTTTAGTATATGTATTGGAGTCTTAAGCCTCCAATTATAGTATGAGTATGGCCGTACTAAGACATTATAAAGGGTCGCATCTATCAATATGCTATTTCTGAAATCGGACGGAAAGTGAAGAACGTACGTCTTGACATAAGGTTCTCTTCGCTATATATAAAACGCTATTATACGGGATACACAGTGAAGCTAAAAAAGGAATTAATATATTAAAATATAACAACAATTGATTATTTTTTATTAATAAATTCAATAAAATAAAACTACTTAAAATAATAAAGAAAAAAATCACCAAAAATCTCGTCATTTGGGCATGTTTATTAAAAAAAAAAGATAAATTAGTAATCAATAGAATTTCTCTAAAAGTAGAAAAGTAGCCAATACACGGCCATAAACAAAACGATTCACATACCGTGGAGCGCATGTAACTCGTTTCCCGACAAATGATATTTAATACATTATTTTATTATAGCTTAGAGCAGCTTTTTCAATTCTATTCTCATTGATTTGTATTTATATTATACTTATACAGATAGAACTTAGTGTTAAATTATTCTTTTTAGGGTTCCGTACCTTTTAGGGAAAAAGGAACCCTTGTAAGATCACTTTGTTGTCCGTCTGTCTATCAAAAGCCTTTATCTCAGGAACGCTTGGAGATATCCAGTTGAAATTAAGCCATATACTCAGATCTATGGTCGGTAAATTTCCTGAAAAAATCATACACTATAAAGAGAACCACAATTTGTATGGTACGTCCAGTTGACCTAGAATCATGAAATTTGGCAGCATTTGAGAACTATACATTTGTGGATAAATCCTAAAAATAATAACCTTGAAATGAGGAAAAAAATTGTATCAAAGCCGCTAGTTTAAGTAAGATATCGCGAACCCGACTAGTTCTCACTGCGCGAATATCCCGCATATATAAAGTAAAGAAGAAAGAGACTTAAAAAAAATCAACTAACCAAAGATTATTCCGAAGAATCCTTAATTTATCAAGAGAGAACGCTAGATTAACACTTTAAAAACCCCAAGTAATACAGCTGTTACGTACAACTCAGCTGTGCCATATCCAAACTAATATTACCAGTTTTGGAATAATTCGTATGTATGTATGTATGTGCTTTATACGAAGATTCTTGTTTCGGGCACATCTCGTTATTTCTGTTTTATTGTATGAATACGTAATGTTATTGCCGCGATGGCACGTTGCGACATCGCCAATTGCCGAACTTAACGCTCGCTACGGTAAATTGTCAAAGAGTAGCTGTGTTGTAGATCATGCCCGTATATGGGCATATCGTTAATAATCGATTAAGTAAAATCTTTGGAGCTTAATATTTTCTAGTTGGTAATTATATGTATTATAAAACGTGGTATTTTAGTTTAAAAAAATATTCATTTTAAATAATTGAAAATTAAAAAATAAATATTATTAGCAATTTTGTTCACGGACGCGAAAACAAAACTTATTCAAAGCGAAGCGAGAATAAAACTGCTAAAAATCTTGATTTTTTACCTTATTTTTGGTGTAATCTAATATAATCATTAAATTATATGGATACCTCTATACCTTAAAAAAAGCTTCACGTTTTGGCTAAGACCTAGACAACATGAACTATGTTACGAAAATATATAAAAGTATTTGCAGACTCAATTGTATGGATTAGCGTAATTTTTCGTACGTTTCCTATATGTAATATGTATCATTCATACATTAAAATCTAAATTTGCACTACATTGACTAGTAATGTACCTATTGAAAATCTGTTTTTGTAACTTTTACATATGACCATGACATCTTGTAAGTAGAAACAGTGTTTAAAACGTCGAATTTAGTATTATGTTAAATATCTTGTTTTTTTTTAAAGTTGCTATGTAAAAAATCTCAATTTTAAGCCAATATTCGATAATATAGTGAGTTTTCTCTATATTTTCTATATATTTACTTTAAGCGTATATTTAACTGTTAAAAATTTAGTTATTAGTAATATACTACATGATTACTTGGCCAGTAGTAATATAAGTAATAAAATCAATGAAAAAAAATGCATTAATAAATTCACTACACATCAATAGACTGTCGCATCTACAAAACCATTGATCTATATCGCCATTAGAATTGAATTTGATAAGTAGTTATGTGGCATATGCTTGTTTATGAGAAATCCCATATCTTTATTATTCAAATGTCTCGCCCGAACCGGTCCATTTTAACGTTAAAAATAATTGCGTCGGTGTACTTCGTTTTATAGAACTTAGGTATAATAGTTATTAATATTTAAGGCCATCGTGGCGTCTCGGCGGTACGTGGGTTCGAATCCCACTCGGGGTAGTTATTACCTTAATTTTTTAGTTCTGGGTAGCAGTAGAAAGCGCAGTGGCGTGTCTAATAACAAACAAATTTTTGCGGGCGGTGCGTGGAGAATGTCTTAACACTGACTTTCCTTCTTCCAGTATATCGAGACCAAAAGCTATACTCCAAAACAAAGCTTCATTTAAAACTCGCTATTCAGAAACAACTTTTCTAAAAAAACCCAACAGAGGTTATATTTATTTCACACATTAATTAATTGCAGGTAGATTTATCTATCCATTGCGGTAATAAAATAAAAATCGTACGCGGATGCTGGAAGGTCGTGCGAATTCGATATTCGCGCAATCGCTTCCTAATAGCCTTGTATGGAACAAACATAATATTTTGTATTGCTCATCTATGAACGTGATTGAAGATTTAAATTGTATATCGATAACTATATCTAGGAACACACAATGGGTGTATATTATTTTTATTTCCCGGCTTTGGTAACAAAATGGAGAATTTCAGTAACACTATTAGTTGCGTGTCATGACACACTCTAAGCTCCTTTGCCAATGATAACTCTGAGGTACGAGTACAGTGGGTTACAGTAAAGCAATTAGCGTTATATAATGGAATCTATTATTTTTCGACAAATGGACATGGTACCTATATACGAGTATAAATAAGACCTATATATAAAGAAGCTTCAAGTTGTGTCCTCCTTGTAGCGGGATAAGCAGAGTTGTGCGCCTGTTTTAGAGAATGAGTGTTGAGCTTGAAGGGCGGAACTCAACACCGCGTTTTTCCGTGTTACCAGAACGAAGAACCTGGGCTGGGAATGGAGCCCACAACTGATAATATTCTGCTGCGCTACTACGGCCTATCTATTCATCATATGTTTATATTAGAACATTTGTATGCAGTAGTCAGATCAACCCACGGCTGCTCCGATTTTGATGATGTTATTGCCATTATGATTTCGTATTGCGTTAGCAATGACAAGATGAGTCAATACCTCTTTACTTATATGTACAATATAAGAAGTAGATCTAATATATTTATAAGTTTTGTTAGTATGTAGGTACTGTTACACCCACTTTTTAAAATTTTTGAACATCGCGTGGGTTATTTTATATGAGTAATATTTAAAATTTCTCTTTAAAGTTTTGGCAAGACCAATCGTGGCACAGGGGTATTCCCCTGTAAATGTGATAGGTTGTGAGTTTGATTCCCACTTGAGAAAATGAAATATTTAATATTTTCACTCTGGTCGTGTTGAGTTCCGCTATCCAAAATACTATGCCTTCTAAATTGCTAGGAAATGGAAAAGCGATTTTGAAAGTGGGAAATGGAAGTGTTTATTGAGAACGGAGAGTCTTAACATGCTATGAGCGAAACACAGAGTGAAGCCAAAATGACAATAAAAAAACAAAAAAAAACGTACTTTCGACTACGATTTGAATCCGTATCCGTCCTTTTTAGTATTTACAATAATCTTTTAATAGAACAGAAATGAAAATAAATTTAGAAAATAAATCAAATACACAAGTGAAACATAAAAACAATCTCAAATTATCATCTTCATATATTGCTATCTCTTCTTGGAATATAAAGTAATGAATTATTTATACATACCAATAAACGTCATTGGGACATTTATTAGGCTTTTAATTAAAATAATTGAAGAAAACTCTCTACTACGGCAGCTTGTGCTGTTCTGTGGGAAAATTGTTAGATAATAATATTCATAAAAATGTGTTAATTTGTATTTTTTGTACTTTTTTAAGCTTCACGCTTTATCCAGCGTATCCCCACGTGCCGTCCAATTTTCGAGACATTGAATGGCAGAACACAACGCCGTGCTTTGACTTCGCATAACGGAAAAATGAAGGCTATGGCTAAATACAATCTTCCTTTGATATAAGACCCTGATTGTGACATCTCCTCAAGTTAGGATCGATTATAATTAGAGGTCTGGTAAATCAAAGGACAGCGTAGAGTTGCGCCCCTCATCTCTCGATAATCGAGCGGTGCTTAACACCACTAGGTTCCTTTTAACTTCCCTGCTATATGCTGTATAAAATAATGCAAATAAAAATATCAAAAAATCTATTAAAAGGAGAAGCTGATATCGAAATGGCTAATTTATTTGTTTCTAATTAGTACTTAAAACCATATATTATGTTTAAACAGGAAGTCTTGAGTTGTAAAAAAATAATTTATTCATAATATATTTTTTTATCTTTTTTAGAAAATTTATGGAAAGTGACGATTTATTTCGAGCCACTTCAGTTTATAATTTCGCATTCTGTTTCTTCTTTCTTCGTTCTCTTTGTTTGAAAGGTTTCCTTTTTCTTCTCGTGTAGTTTATGAGGAAGCCACACAATCCACGTCGACAAAGTTGTGGGCGACGACTAGTCAATAATATCAGTGAGCCCTAAAATTATACGTTTCGATTCTTACTTAATTATGTTAATTACCATTTAACAAACATTTACTTGCCAAATAGATATTTTTAATTTCACACTGTATCGTGAGTATGAGACGTAGGTAGAGGGAACTGTTAAGATTCTCCTTACTCATTAAGACACTCCGTCCCATTTTCTGTCAAATTCTGGAGGTATTGCGTGCTGAGTGGAGGTCTCAATGCCTCGATTAGATTATTCGTGATGAAATAAAAATATTAAATATTTCATTTTCTCAAATGGGAATTGAACCCACAATCAGTCGAATTAACAGTAGCACGCTTATGCACCAGCACTACGAGTGGCCCCAACATTCATATTTCTATTTAATATCAAATAAATGCTAATTACCCTCTCCAAGTGCTGCTTTTATCTACTTATTTAGACTAAATTAAAAATATACGCCCATTTTAAAACTATCAATCAAGATTTATGAGATATACTTACATATACATATATATATACGAGTATATGTATGGAAATGAAAATTGCCAACATCTTCACATTAAGCAGTTTTATGTATTTTATAAGGATGTAATATCATTCGTTATATGACTTGAATGCTTAATATACTATTTAAATTGATATCGTAATAGCTAATGTTATCTTTGTATTGAAAAATAAATTTGTGAAAGATATATTAAGAAAGTAATTATTTTTGTTGTTGTGTTTGTGTTGTGTGTGTGTTTGTTGTTGTTTTATATTGACGCCGTATTGGCGTCTGTTTGTGAACAGGAAAGTTGTGGGTTCGATACTCATTCGAAGCAATTTTTTTTTTTTCATCTAAATTAAAAGTCAAACAAACAGGCTTAGTCATTTGATACTGTAGTAAGGTTGTTTGAGGTAGTTTTTTTTTGGGTAAAAATTAACTTATAGCTTACGCAAGTGAAATTAAGTGTTATAACTTGTATAAATATAAAATATACCAACAAAATTACAATGTAGGTACCTCTACATACATTCATTACAGGTTATCACATATTTTTAATTTATTGCCTTATTCCAACTAGTTTCAATTACTATTAAAGTTCTTCATGTAAAAGTTTTCGCCTGGGGCAGCTTTTTGTACCGATCGATGTTAGACGCATATACTATTTATGGATTTGTATCTATTTCCTTTATTATGAAATGACTTGAAATACTCTTAATTTGAGTTGAAACTGATCATATAGTCATATACGGGTCATTTATGGGTTTGATTCGCACCCGGGGGTAGGTTTATATTTAATTTACTTTCATTTATCCGCCCTTGTAGATAAGGCTTGATATTACGTTTGTTGTAATATTCCTAAAAGTGAAAATGCATCATCGTTTTTCTGCTATATTCTTAATTTAGACAAGCCGGTGTGTATATATGTTTTTGCTATCTAATCTAAACATCAAATCAAAAATCATTTATTTGGCGTAAAATCTGAGAAACAAACTAATTATATAATAATGACCTTTTTAAATAATGCTAAACTCATTAAAGTTATAGTCATTTAAATGTTTAAGTTATAAATATAAATGTATTATCTAAAATGCAAATAACAAGATCACTTTGTAAAAAAAGTAGTTTCACGATGTGCTCCGCCTACGCAGAGGTATTCTAGTGTCTAGACACTCTGTTCTCCATTCCTTATTGCCATTTTCAAGTCATTGCATGTAGGGAGTCAAAAGACCCCAAAGCTTAGTTAAAGAAATTGATTAAGCTTACGTGAGGCAAGGCGTGGCGTTGAGTTCCACTACTTTACAGGCAATGTCTCCATTATTCGGCGAAATTATCTTAATGGAAACGAAGTCTCTTAACACTAGGTTCCCAGGTTCCCTCTGCCTACCCTGCTCTAAGAGCGGGATAACTTTGGCTCATTGCTTAATCGCAAACAAAAATATATTCAACAATAGTTTCTACGTAACATTTTTATTATTTTTCTGTATATCTAACTTGCAAATTAGAAACCAATATAATTTTATGGACAAACTGACATTTGAGAGTTTCAATTAATGTCAATGGTCGATCCATAAGGCGTAAGTAGATCAAATGTCGACATATTCAATTTATAGTATTAATTTGTATAGAGTAGAGGTAGAGTCGGCCTTTCACCGGACTTTCCGGATATTTATAGTAAGAAAGCTTTAAACCTCATAAAGCTCTTGGTGATCGAAACTCATCTTTATTGTGACCCTTATTTGTATAAATAGTTCTTTTATGTGGTCATTAATGCTTGTTTTCCACTTAAATATAAAAATTCAAATTTAAATACTGGTCTATTTTGTTTGTCAACATTTCATAATCGAATTTTCACGATTTTTCACGTATAGGAAAGTAGGTAGAGGATATCTAGTGAGGGGACACTCCTTTCCCCACTTTCGGCTCAACTTCTGAAACTCAGCGCCGTAATCTAAAAAGATAGTAATTAGGGAATTAAAAAAATTATTAAATATCCTCAAAAAATTATTATCCATCCTCGGTGGCATCAATTTTCTTGAATGAAAAAAATAAAATAAAAAAAAAATAGAACCGACAAAACAAAATGTCTGTTGTTGTTTTTATATGGTGATATAGCTTACCACTATATTGAATTCGATGTGTCACATTGATCTATAGCATACATCTAGCATTATAAAATTGTTACTTTATTTCCTGTCTACACAATCCATACCTATATTATAAATTCGAAAGTAACTCTGTCTGTCTGTCTGTCTTTTACGCAATCAGGGCCAAACCGCTAATTTAATTGTGATAAAATACTCATATAGAGGTACTTGAGGGTCTCGGGATGAACATAGAATACTTTTTTTTCTTATGTTTGTAATATTTTCGATATATACCAATATATTAAAATACTTATTAATTTGACATGCAATTTATTCCGCCATGTTCCGCTATGCGACCGTTGCTAAGCAACGACTTGCAAAGTTTGTTGTTAGAAAACGTCACCCAAAATGAGCTTGCTTAACGCACTTCTCTATTGAAAACTGAATATAATTTCATAAATATATTTAATAAATATTCGTATAGTTCAAGCGGGCGCGTTCGGGTCCACTAGTATAATATAAAGCCGCTTTCTTGATATATCGACGGTGATTGCCTAATTAATATATAATCAACTTAGGCTTTTTATAACGCCAATATACTCATATATTTTAAACTAGATTGTGAAATATGGAAATTTTAGTTTACTTTTAATAGTTTGTTTGTGAATTTGGCACACGTGTAGCGTTGGCCTCTTAACGGGAAATTAATTATAGTTATTAGGCTCAGGTTTTTAATTCTAGTCTTTTTTAGTGCTTATATTAAATCTAGATGTTAATTTATTATTTTTACTATCTAAAATATATATTCATTTTGTATATGACTTAAATAACACGCATTAAGTTAATTTGGTGAAGCAACGGAGAGATGAAAACTATTAACGGAGTGGTACCCTAGATTATGCCTGTCGTTGGTATTGATATAAGTAAAAATTATATTTAATTACTTAAATCCAGATCTTTTATTATGTTATTTTCTAACATTTTAGACAATTTTTTTCTTCGCGCATATAGCAGGGTAGGCAACCCCCTAGTGCTAAGGCAGTCGTTCCTCACTTTCCGCCGAATTTTCGAGGCGTTGCGTGTGTAGTGGATCAAACGATTTTTGCACTTACATATCTTAATGATAGAGACGACAAATTAAACAACGTAATCAAAAATACTGTAATATATTCCAGCATATTTATTTATACAAATGGATAGATAAAAAAGTAAAGAAACTATTTATATTTTATTTTTTTTATCTGTATCGCACAAAATTTTAATTAAATGTTTCTAAGTAAATACCTAGTTCGTATATTTTGAACTCTATTTTCTTCCATTAAGATCGATAATTGCCGTAGATTCTTCATATAAATAGTAGGTTTAATTTAAAAATTCTGATTTAGACGATATCATTTCTCTTAGCGGAAACACTTGGCTATTATGAGCATTTTACCGATATAGAATATTTGTAATTGTGAAAATATATGGGAAGGTTTTTTAGACGTTTGTATAGCGCTTAGGAAATGTTGTTTTATATTGCTTGACAATTTAATTTCATGACATTCTACGTTCTGTACGTTATATTAGTACTGTTTTATACGTTATGTTTATTTCCTAATGTAAATAAAATATAACATATTATGAAGATGTATGATTATAATTTATTTTTTTAAAAG
This sequence comes from Heliconius numata, assembly GCA_016802625.1. NCBI lineage: Eukaryota > Metazoa > Arthropoda > Insecta > Lepidoptera > Nymphalidae > Heliconius > Heliconius numata. The sequence continues at coordinate 848,788 of JAEBDU010000036.1, forward strand.
TTTAATATACGTTTTAATATATACAATATTTCTTCTAAACGAATACGACTTTAATCCCATTAAGATGGAGTTGTGACGTGGCAGATTACGTCATATAACGTTTGTGTGTTTCTATCTCATTCAAAGAAGCATTTATTTTTATTTATGTAAGAAGTGTTTCAGAAGTGCTGTTGTTATAGCGTACTTTCTTTAGATTATTTCAAGACCTCTCAAGATGTTATGAGAATATTAAGAAAGAATTGTAGACCAGAGTGTAAAGGATTATTATACGTCTAAATTGCAAATTTGTCCAGCATCCAACCTTGTTTCTTGTAATTAATTAATCGTTAGTAATTGGTTTAATTGAAATGATAACGTTAATAAATTGAATTCTTTCAACACTCTTAAAAGTTCTCGAAACATAACTACATATACATATTTACATCGTTTAGTAAAAACTATACAATTATTCACTTCCTCATCCATCCCAATCAAAACGCATCGGTCACGAGCACAAAACACATCCGTATGTTTCTACCCGCCGTGGTTTATTGGCTATCGCCATAATGTATTCAGATTGCAGATCAAATTATTTTAATTAAGCAACACGACCATTTTCCGCGTCTAACGGTAATATTTATCTTATATTATTAACATATCTTATTATTCGATATTTTTATACAATCTATAGTATTGTTTATGTATAGAATAATTATCTCAATCAACTAATTGAAGATAATAATTGTTGATTCCGTTGTTGAATATTTTTATTTCTAAAGTCTTGTGTATTTGTTAACGCCAACCATCAAGCAAGTGTCTGTAATGAAAATATCATTCTATAAGAATAGTGAAAAAACTAATTTATCTTTTATTTACCATACTGCACAATAGTTATTGTTTAAATTGAAAAAAAATAAAACTAAAGAAAAAACATAAGTGACGGACATAAAACCGTCTCTTTGAGTTAGAAAATTTATGTGATAATATAGAGTAGGTGATAAATATTATATTATATCTCAATACATAAACATAACACACAAATATATTTTATGTGAATATAGGTACTTATATTATCTCTAAAAATCATTTAGAGATAATAATATGAAAATGTTTTTTTTTCTATATTTATATTATTATACAAAAAAGTAAAACATTTAGAAACATATAAGATTGAACGTAGCGGAAAATTTTCGGTCTGTTGGACACTTTTGGCTGTTACGTATGTGAAACGATTAAAAAAAATATATAACTATCATATTCATGGTATAGACCTTGTTAGAAGTTTAAATAAGCTTCGGCCACTCAAAGCAAAGTCTCTGGAATTGGGCGGAATGTAAAATAAAACGGGGTGATTTAACACTAGATGCTACCCTATTTAATGTAGGCTTTTAAGACTGCTACACAAAAAAAAACAGAATAAATCACATACAAATGTACGAACTAGCAAATTTCAAATACACATGTGTTAAAAGATTAAATTCGTCATTACTTCAGTGCACGGCGTACAGTAGTTTTTGTGTGACAGATGGACGTGCACCAAATGTGCCTCACGTGCACAAACAAGTGCATTTCATATCCTCATATTATTTGTATTAGGGTTACTTGAACATTTTACTTGGTTTAGGTGAATATTTAGTTTTAATTTCTCTAAAATAACATTCAGGATATTGAAGCATAGTATTGTTGTTTTTAAAACTATTTTCTATTTTTTATAACAGCAACGGCACAGTGGTTGTCCGGAGTCTTACTTAGAGGTCCGGAGTCTTACTTAGAGGAATGAATTAGTTTTATACCCCATTCTGGCAAGACAAAGTGCAGCGTTAAATTCATCGGAAAACAAAGAACGGAGTGTGTTAACACTAGATTCTCTGCCGACTCTGCTATATATGGGACTAGCGGCCCGCCCGCGGCTTCGCCTGCGTGAACTACGTTATTATTAATTTCTGTCTCCATGGCTACGTAAGTGACGACCATGCAAAATTAGATACTCCTAGAATTTGTAGGAACGAAGTTTTCATACAAACTTTCAACCCCAAAAACAACCCCTTAGAAGTCGAATATAGCAAATTCCCGTCTTAGCGAGCACCTGCGTCCTATAAATAACTCCTATGCAAAATTTCTAATTCCTAGCACATGTAGTTTCTGAGATTTCGTGATGAGTGAGTGACCTTTCGATTTTATATATATAGATAAAGGAAATCTGACGTTTGCCGTTAACTAATAAACTATGACTGATAATTTATATAAATTATCAACAGAACCCTCAATTACATATTTCTAATGCTATACAAAAGTTCGCTTCAAGTTAAACATTTAAGTATATTTTTTGCCACACTCCTCGGAAGTGCAAGGAGCGTGCCATCTGGCGTATCGAGTTACATTCTGCTTACGACCCCCTCACCCTGCTGCTAGCTTAATGTTTGCCCTATATCTCCTTAAATTGTAGGAGAACCTAGTGTTAAATCACTTAGTTCTATACGTTCTTTGTTTGTATCCAATTACTTGGTCCTACTAGTACTCTTAAGCTAGATTTAAAAAAAGTTTAAAAAGCATAATATTATGAACTTTTGTAGCGAGCGAATGTAAATGTGACAGGTCATGGGTTCGATTCCTATTCGAAAATAAAAAATATTTAATATTAATATTTTCGATTCTCTATGTTTATGCGTATAATGCAATCATTATGAAGATAGAGTCTGAGAGACGATAACGAACTTCGTTCTCAAATGCTACAGATTGTATCTATTTTGAAATAACTGCCCGGGTTTGTGTTGCGGAATTTAACGCTGTACTATGTTGAAGATCACAATATTAATTTTATACAATACAAGCTTTCTCACGTCTAACTGGAAATCTAACCTATAAGGCTACTTCAACCTATGGTGTTAATTCCATATTCCATGCAAATCATTAAATAAATATATAAATAAATCATGGAAACCATTCATAGTCAATTTTATTGTTGATTACGTCCTGTTCGCATACGAGTTTATTTCTAATGTAACATAGCGTATATAAATTCTATCAAGTAAATTGAGGCAATATAATTTTTGCAACTATATATAAATGATAAAAAATCCAATTAAAACGATCGATGTACGTATAACGTGTATATGTTAATTGCGCATATAAAGCAAGAAGATATTATATTTTTTTTTCATTAAAATTTTGTTTATTAGTAGATATATGTACTAGCCTCGATCTTCTGTTAATTGCGGTTTTTTCTTACATTTATTAATTTGTCTTAAATATTGCTAAATTATGTTTTTTAGGTCGACTGTAGTTGTACTTATTATATGAGATAGTCAGGAGTTCGTTTCTCATGCAGGAAATTTGAAAATTTGAAGTAATTTTTCATTTGTCGATGTTGTTTTGACAAACTACAGTCGTGGTGGCGCAGCGGCACTGTATCGGATTGTAAACGCGACGTTTGTAGGTTTGGTTCTGACTAGGGAAATATATATTTTCTTTATACTAAGAGATAAAATTCAATAAATTAACCTAAATACATCATATATATATTTATATATAACATATATATATAGCTATACTGTAAGTATAATAAATTATGTAAAACGAAGTGCGGCGTTAAGTTCCGCAACTCAACACGTGCGGGATTACCTTGCTAACTTCAACCTTACAAAAACCAAGCAAAAAATTTAAAGTCGTAAACTTAAATTGATTCAATACATTTAGTTAACGCGATTTGTACCGCACTGGAGGTCTCGGTGCCATAAACGTGCACGTGTGAAAATATATACATATATATAGTGATGTTATAAGGACGAAGAAGACTTTGTTTGATAGAACGCGCTATTCTCAGGAACTACTGGTTAGAATAGATTTTGTTTTTATTAATATTATCAAGAAAGCTTATTATCAAGAAGACGTCAACCAACCAATAACAAGTATACGAGTATGTGTATGTATACCTTGGACTTGGACAAACTTTGTTGATATCCTAAAAAACCACTTATATATGGCTAAAAATATGCAATTAAATTATAACGATAAAGTTCTTATGTGTATGTATGTACGTCTAAAGTATGTCATCAACTCACTTTGCTTTTTCCATTAAATACAATTATTCTACTAATGTGATACAACACTGTCGGTTGTTTATTGATTAATTAATCTTTTGATTGTTAAAATTATAATGTAATGATTGATATTGTTGTTTGCGGAAAGTGGGGAAAGGAGTGTCTTAACACTAGGTTCCCTCTGCCTACTCTGCTGTGTGCGGAATACAGCGTGAAGCTAATTGTTTTATTTTTTAAATATTTTTAAAACCTTCAACTAATAGCATAAAACAGATGATCTTTTCCAAATACAAAATGACTAAAACGACCTTAATGCATATAAATTCTACGTACAAATATATGAACAAAATATAAAGTATCCACACTGGTGGGTAATGCTAAAAAGTCTCTCCGTCTCTACCTGGGCCGGTGTAATTATTTAATTCTACCCTCATTAATCATATTTTTTGTGCTCGCCCAATGTACCTGACATTGCATCAGTGCTTTTAAACGCTTAAAACCTTCGATATCACTCAGATAGGCGATTGTCCCCGTGTGAAATTTTGTATTGAGATATTTTTGTATGGGTTCTGTAGGTTTTTTTTATATTTTTTTGTACAGTAGTTGCTGGTATGTAGTAAAGTTTTATTAGACGACTTTTCGATTTGTAAGGCTGTGCTAAGAAAATTTTAGAAATTCTTATTCTGAAATTTAAGAAGCTTAACTAAATTTTAATTCTTTTATTTTTACGAAACTAGGTATTAATAAGTAGATTAGGTGTCGATGCAATAATTAAGCTTGTCTGATAGAGCCAAGCCATGCTTAATAGTAAAAGTATCGAATAGTACTCATTCTGGACATAGGCTTAGGCATAACTTCCGCATTTTACAAACCTATAAGATAAAATGTAACGTGAATGTTCACCAGTTTAGGATGTGAACTTACAATTATGCCTTTGTCGTTACTATTTCGCGGTATACCCGTCTAGTTTTAGATTCGATATCACCTCGATTACTGGTAACTTTATACTCAGGGAATTATAATATTTCAATTACATTAAATTCGCTGCCCTGGTAGACAAAGCGCGACGTTGAGTTCCGCCACTCAGTGTGCAACGACCTGAAAAATGGCGGTGCGTGGGCAACGGAGTGTCTTAGCACTAGGTTCATTTAGCTTACCACGCTATGCGTAAAAAAGAGAAAAACTGCAGACAGAATAATGACAAATAAACGCTCTCTACTGCTCAACGTGTGTAGAAATTTATTAAATTGGTAAGGATCTCTATAATTTTTTGTTCATAACATATTTTTGATAAAACAGTTAGGGCCACCAGCGAAATCCTTTTCATTGTTTCTCGTCTTTGTAACGATCGTGTGCACAATATTATATTACTCTGTAACATTTATACCTGTTCGTAGACACGTAACGTTTTACTATTTTGTATCTTATTTCAAATAGAAGAAAGTATATTATTGAATAATAGTGTTAATAATCTTAAACATAAATGTATTTTATGTGATCTATCACAAATTGTTAAAATTTGTTTTTTTTTTAATATTATAAAAAGTTAATGGCCATATGCTCTTTTTAAATATTTTTTTTTATTTACAAGTGTATCTTGTAGTTACTTAGTTACTTTAATTTTGCTTGCTCCGGTAAGAAGACAAAACGGGGCGTTGAATTCCATGTCTGGAAAATAAAACTATTTATAGAATTATTATTGATATACATAGTTATTTAAATAGAATTGAAACCATACTGGAAAATTTTGATTAAATTAGATATATAGAATATATTTATTTTTATTCCATACATGTACATTGCAAATAAACAATATTGGAGCGAAAGTGCAAAAAGTAACCCTAAAAGAACCTTCTGAACCTTTGTAATAATATCTTAATGTGTTTTAATTTCTACAAAATTTTCTTTAAAGAAACTATCAATCATAAGCTTTTGATATTAAGGTTCAAATCTGGGTGGAACCTTTTTTTCATAACTAATTTCAATCGACAGTGACAGGTAGTTGTTTTTTTACCATATTTACGGATATAACACAGGGTCGTTATTTCGACTATTATCTTCGCACTGTGCAGGTAGAATAAAAATAGTTTTTTTTTTATCTTTTTTATGTAGCACTCGATAAAAAAAAGTTCAAGTCAATTTACGATTTTTGACTTATGAAAAAGTTTTTTTTTTAATTTCCATTTAAATGATTATAAGAGGACATCGTCGTTCTTAACTTCAATGATTGTGGGTTAGTTTTCCATTCTGGAAATTGGTGGAATTAATTATTTCCCTTTCCTAGCTATTGTAGTAAAGGCCAAAGGTGACGACGCGACGCGGCGTTAAATTACGCATTTAAAAACTGAGCACCTGCGTTGGGAACGGAATGTCAACACTAGGCTTCAACATATCCTGCTATATAATACAGCATGAAGCTAAAATATTCTTTTAAATATCAATTAAAAGAAATAATTGGTTCATTGATACTTATTGCCCAAAGGTTAATGCAATTTCATAGTTCGAGTTAATAAATCGCACATTTTAATCGACCATCGCTAGCGTCGCCTAGTTACGAATTACTATAATAATTATAGAAACGTGAGAAACGTTCGTGTAGTAAACTAATGGTGATGTTTATCGTTTATCGTTCGTATTGAATTAATCGAATTGGCTTCCTAGTTTCTGTTATTTGGATGGGTAAGACTTGGTGGGCATTGTGTTTTTTTTATATTTTTGTAATTTTTTTGCAGGTATTTTTTGAATTCTTTTTGATTTTTAAAACTTTTAGTTTAGGTTTGACCGTTATGGCGTAGTGGGATGGTATCTGAGTGTCGATTCGAATGTTGTTGGTTTATTTCCATTTCCCCGCTCTGTCAAGACGAGACGTGGCGTTTGCGTGGTTAAACGAGGTCAGTCGTGGCGCAGGGGCGCGGCGTGTGCCTGTAAACGTGACAGATTGTGGGTTCGATTCGCACTCGGGGGAATAAAATTTTTAATATTTTCATTTTTTCTAACGAGTTAAAGTGTGGCGTTCAATTCCGCCATTCAACATCCAAATGAGAAAACCTCAAAGATTCAGCAGAAAGTGGGGAACTCAGAACTCTCGCATATAGTAGAAGTCAGTAGGCAGTAGGCTCTTGCATATGCATACAAAGTAAAGCTGAAAAAAAAACATTCATAATTAACAATTTTCTTACTATTAATAAATTTAATATTAAAAAAATAATAGTGAACCTACAGCTTTATATCGCAAATAATATTATTATGAGTGTATGGCAGATTTATATTATTTAATTTAGTCCCTCTCGAGGCTCGAGAACAGCTTTCTAAGTTTGCGTAACTGGCGGTACTTTGATAAACCTCGACTTCGATCTTAAATAAATAGGTTTATGTTAGAATAGTTTTAATTTCAAGATAATATTGTTATTATATGTATACTTCTGTACTAATATTGTAAAGATATAGAATTTGTTTAGTTTAACGCGTTAATCTCAGGAACAGTAAAATTTTATTTCTTCGGTTTGGCGTACGGACACAAGCTTACGACTGTACGAACGCGAAGGTTGTGTGTTCAATTAACACTCTAGGACTTTTTTTATATTATCATTTTCTTGCTCTGGTGACAAGGCAGGCGTTTTTTTAGCTCTACATGAGAAGAGAGGAAACATGGTACTAAACCTAGTGTGAATACACTCCGTTCACCATTAAGATACTGTGTTCTCCATTTTATGCCAAATTCTTTAGGCATTGCGTATTGAATGGCGGAACTCAACGCCGCGTTTCGCCTTACCAGAGCAAGGAAATTATATTTTCATATTAAATATTTCCGTCAAAAATCTCTTTTACATATTATTATTATTATTTATTTAACAAAATCTAAAGTTAAAAACACGGCAAGGCAGGAAGAGGCGTTATTTATTTTGCAACGAGCACGTGTTCGACGACACACGCCCCGCCCACTTGGACGGTGTACAAATTTTAATACTTTTTATACTGATAATAAATTTAAATACGTTTAATGTATAGCTTTAAATATCAAATACATTAGAGGGATTTTTTTTTCTTTATTTTTATATTTATTTATATATGTACCTATTTGTTTGGAACGGGGAAATTTGTCGTTTTAATTTCGGTATATGTGCGGCGCTGAGTTCCGTCATGGTACCTTTTAAAAGTCGGACGGAAAATGGAGAGCGGAATGATTTACGTGGGCAGAGGAAATCTAGTTAAACACTTCGTTCTTCGCTTTCCGCCGAATTTTCGAAGTATTGCTTGTTAAGTTTCTGGAGCGAGAAAATGAATATAATTAATTCCTTCAAGTGGGAATCAAACCCACAACCGTCGAGTTTACAGCCAAACTCTGCCGCTACGCCACAAGAGAGAACAAAACCACCAAAACAAAACAAACAACCTCACATCTTATGAATCTAGGTTAAAAATAATAAAAAATGCAAGTATTGTCTATTCCTAAGAGTGCTCGAACACTGTTCTTACTTGTCAATGATTGGACGGCCCTTAGTGTAGCGTGGCGCGGTCGAAGCGATAAATCACGTAAGCTTTTTGTTGCGAATAACGTGAGAATACAGGGTGTTCGGCTATCGCAAGCACACGTGTTGGAATCATGTCCGTGTGTTTTTTTTTATATATGTAGGTACGGTATATGGCGATAGGAATGAAGAAATTTTAGGTTTTTTTTTTTTTTGGTTTTTGTACGGCCATCACGTTTACGTTTTGGCGTTTTTGATATAACTTCTTCTTTGGATTGGCTATGGTGTAATTGCATTTTTTTGCAGATAAGTTCAATATGTCAATGTATGCAGACTACAAACTTTGCAAACTTAGATCGCGTTTACAATAATTTTAGTAAGTGTTAATTACTATTACATAGCCGGTTAGGAATAGGGAATCTAGTGTTGAGACGCTTCGTTCCCATCTATAAGTGTACTGCTGCTAATATAAATACCTACAAAACTTAGTCACTTTTATATAAAATATAAATCATTTGGTTTTTTTAAATGCAAAAACGTCATTGTTACATCAAATAAGCGATATTTCATAATTGCATTATTACCTTACCTACTTAATTTTAAAATTTGAAATATTTTTTCATCGGTTGGGCTAAAGGAAATCGCACGCACTCATTAAAATTTTTAAATAAAATGAAAGAAGCCGCCACATAATAAAAACTTGTAAAAATAATATAACCGATGACGAAATCTAATATTTACTCGATATATCACAGCATCCCTTAAACTATAGAGAGTACATTCCATATAAATATTCTAATTTTCATTATGTAAAATACTTAAAAAATATTTTTGATTGTAAACGCGACCTCTGTAGGTTCGATTCCCACTCTGAGGAATGAATTTTATTTTATTTTCTCGTTCTGGTATCAAGTCAATTCGCAATGTCTCGTCAATGTCTCAAAATGGGCAATGCGTGGGGAGTGGAGTGTCTTAATACTACGTACGTACGTGCTGACAAACTGCGGTGTCAAGTGTCATGGTATAACATTAAATATACGCCGAGTATAGAAAACTGTCGAAATTTATATCAAAATTATATAATTATTTCCGCTCGAATATAGAGCATAATATAACTATTATTCAGAAACTACCTGCAAATGTGGCATATCCTCGACATTTCTTACGAAAAAAAAAACTTTATCATAATAAGTGCAAGATATAATTGGGGGCGAATGACAAACAAAGATTGGCATTGAAACCCGCGTCCTAAACAAACACGCCAGTACATTTGTTTATACAGTGCAGCACTCGTCACTACTAAGGGATGAATTTTGTTATAATATTCTTATTGCTTGTATGTAAAATCTTAAATTTACTTAATTATTTATAGGACGCAGAAACGTCGATTATATTTTAACTGTTGTTAAATATTGTAGCAATATATAGGTAGATGAAGCCATCATGGTGCAGTGGGGTAGCGTCAGATTGTAACCTCGATGGCTGTGGTTTCGATTCCATTCAGATGAATATTTTCATATCTCCGAGAACGTAGTGCCTCGACACTAGGACCTCTTACCCTGCCATGTGCAGGATAGAGCAATAATTTATTTTAATTACATTTAAGATATTTTCTAATTATCACTAAGGCGTTAATTTCTCATAATTATGGTAATTCAATGCAAATATTGTATCGTGCATTGTCACGGCCTTATGGAGATTTCACTCTATCGAGAGTGTTTGAGTGGCGTAGTGTAATCCACATCGCACTCATCGACACCTCCTCGTGCTGAGTGCCTGTGACCTACTTGCATAATAGAATGGTGACTTATGAATTTTATTTCAATAAAAGTTTTTTACAATTTTTTAGTTTGTGAATTAAAATTATGTGGAGAATTTTACTGTAGCTGCAATTCTGTGAATAATTTGAAAACTATTTTTTTTGTTTTTGAAACTTATTAATAATTACTTTTTTTACTATTTAAATGTTATTATATTACAAAGTCCCGCAATTTGAAATTTTAAGAAACATCCACACTTTTTTTTGAAGTTACTTGTAAAATTCATATTCATTCCTTTCATTATATTCATTATTTATTCAGGCAAAACGAGTGTTAAGACACTCTGTTCTCATTAAGGTACTTCCATTTCCCACTTTCCGAATCCTTAACGCTTTGCCTCGTTACTAAAAACCGAGGAAATGAAAATATTAAATATTTCATTCTTTCTAACAGGAATCGAACCCACAGCAGTCACGTTTACAGCCCCCTTACGCCACGACAGCATACTAATAAATAACTAAAAGGGTGGTAAAATAATACAACACTAACGAGATTTCCCCGAGTGTCTTAAGGGCTGTCTCTCGCCAGCGCCCTCGAGGGCCGACCCAGTTCCACACAATGGGTGTGCTCGGTGACTCGGTGACAAGTGAGATTGATACTGCTATGAGGAAATGTAACGTTTACAAATCTAGTTCCAGTATGTTCTGAATACGTGTGGAGTAGCTCAGATACTTTGTAAAATACTAACCAAGTGTCTTTGCTACTGTTTGGTTCTTCTTTTTTGGTTTCGTGCTTCTAGCGATACGTTTACATCTACCCATCATGTTTGGAGTAGGGAAGTTAGTTAGTTTTAAAAAATTAAATAACTTTTTGCAATTTGCACTACTTGCTGCCAAATATAATTATACAGTGATTACACACAATGAATCTTATGGTCTACTATCCCACAGAAGGGTGGGGAGGTCAGTAGTAGTGCCTGGGACTTCAACCCAAGTGTCTTATCTCTTCTCTGCATATACCCAGATTCCACCAGAACTGAGATGCTCGTGTCTTTACAACGTCCGAATTTTAACATAGCAATAAATATACTATTAAATATATATTATCGAAACCAAATACCTATCCACAATGAAAATTTTAACTGTCTCACCATCACAGATTATGAGATACATCCTGGTGACAGACCGACAGACAGATAGACAGCGAAGTTTTATTTAAAAGATCTTATTTCACCCTTTAGGTACGAAACCCAAAAAGCACTCAATTTGCACAAAAAATCAAAAATTCCATAGCAACAATTTCAGGAACTTTCTATCATTCAAATACAATGACCTCGCCATATTATTTGACTGTTAAATCAAAACAAAGGTAAATGTACTGAAAATTTTAAATTACAAATCGTTCGTCGTTTACATTATCACATATTTGTAAAAACAACTGAAATTTTGAAACGTTTTTTATAGCGGTGATCTTAATTATATCTTAGGGCCGTCGTGGTGTAGAGACACAAGTGTGGGACTGTAAACGCGGCGGTTGCGAGTGCGATTCCCGATATGAGGCAAAACGCGGCGTTGAGTTCCGCCACTCAACGTGGAATGCATCAAGAATTCGGCGAAAGGGGGGAACGGAAGTCTCTTAACCCTAAATTCACAGGTTCGTGCACAGCAGAGTAGAGGGACTACTCTGCTGTGCACGAGATACAGCATGAAGCTAAAAAATATATGTAGATGGTTATAAATTTAAGAGGCGTATATATATGCATATTGAACTAAATATGTATGAAAAATCAAATTTAAATAATTTAAATTTATATCTTGAATATGTAGTACCTAGTAGTTAAAGTTTGAATCTTTTTGTAATATCATTTCCAATATTATTAAATGGAGAATAAAAATTTAAATTACACTTTTTCATAGATTTTCTTAGCTTCCGTTCTCCACGTACAACAGAGAATGTACATGTATAATCGAGCTTATTATTACTTCAATAAGTTCAATTTATAACTAAGCTGTTTTACGTGACTATAAAGAATCCTTGCAAAATCAAAAATAATTACGGTAAACTAAATATAGACCTTATTACTTTAGAATAAAGTCTGAAATCGATCATTTAAATTACATATTGTAACTAGTGTTATAAAAGGAGCTTTCGAACTTGTGGTATTGGTTGTACCTTTAACAATTGTACAATGAAATAAGCGAAGTATAAAGTAAAGAATGGTGTTAAAAGTATTATAAATAATGAGTAAACAGCTTCCGTTTTAGATTTACTCTTTTGTGCTTTTTTGTATGTTTTTTATGAGATTATAAGCTTTAAAGGTTTATGTTTTTTTAAATTTTAGTATTACATTACTTAAATAATAATTAGTCATAATATGCTTAAAGTTTACCAAATACACTTGGGCTTTATGATTTGATATTTAATGATTATTTCCTATGATATAAGTAGGTACATATTTTTTCTGTTTTTTTCTTATCTTCTTCACTAGCTTTTGCAGGGTGGTTGTGTTTCCAAATGGCGACATTCAAATTCCATTATCACAAGAATTTTCAGTATTTAAATATTTATGCCTATGATAACGATATCATAAGAAACATTAATAAAATTATTATTTTAAAATAAGTAAAATGGACCTTTTTAAAATTTTAACAAAATAAAATTTTATTAGATATCAATATAAATGTATCGTTAAAGTTTTTATCAAAGACACGACGATCCAAAGGCTGCACATGCACATAGACAAGATCAAAGTGCCCACATGCAAATGCGCTTCACTGCAAACAGTCTTTGATCAAATTAGTAGGAAAATAAGTTTACGTCGTGTAACCTGTATAGTGTATACCTTACTACTTCTAACGTTACTAGCGAGCCTCGCGTCTTCGCTCGTTTGAACTACTATTGTTTATTTAGTAATCTAAAAGACAAGGACAAACGTTAAGAATGTCATTTAATAGTTAAATCAGCAAACGCAAGGAACAGCAACGCATTGAGGACCTTGCGACAACGAATGTAGGCGAATATTACGAATACCCTGGACTGCAAACACACCAACGTGTCCATACTATCATAGCTATAAATGAAGAAACATTTCTCTCACAGATTTGTAGTAACGCTTCATAATGCATAAATTTTGTCCATATATTGAGAAGAGGTGACGAAAATTTGAATCAGTTTGTTGTTATTGGAAATACTGAAGAGATCACGTGGCCGAAAGCTTTTCTTTACCTTCGTGCTCATAAGACAAGCGAAGGAACATGATTGACGACCAAAAAGTGATTTTCTCTAGAGTCTGAAAAACTTTGGTTTTATTCGTATTTGTTACTCTAAAAATAAAGTTAAAACAATAGTTTCATCAAATCTTACTATATAAAGACAGTTCTAGACCTAGGTAGACCTTTCTTACATACCTAGGTATCTACACATAATATGTATTTAATAAAGGCATACGACATCAAAGCTTTCATTCAAGCGGAGATTCTTTCATGTGCAAGTGCAATACAGCATCAGGTTTCTTTGATCTAATGGACTAATCTGATGTAAATGATCACTCGATTGTGATTAAATACTATTTCTGAGACTTGTGATATGATTATAAAACACAAAGGTAATAAATTCCTTTTCACGCTTTTGCCCGCATAGTGATATACATTCCGTTTTCCTCTTACCGCACAATTTTAGACACATTGCATGTTGAGTGGTGGATCTCTACGCTGCGTTTTGTTTATCAGAGTAAGACAATAAAAATAATTTAAATATAATCCTTCCCCTTGAGTAGGAGTCAAACCAATAACCATTGTGTTTACAGTCAAATGCGATGCATCACGACGCTATGTGTCTCGTATATGTAGGTACAATCAGTATAATATATTTGTTACAATGTATTAAAAAAACACGAATTAAGAAGATTTGATAAAGTATTTTAATATGTCGAAATCATTTTCACCAGAAAGACACCTTGGTTCACCTTCGAGAATACAGTACCAATGATACATGAGGAAGGGCCCGGAGGTTCGAAGAGTTTGGTGACGGTGAACGACGTCAAATAGATGCAGAGACTTTAGGGTTTGAGTTTCTTTATTTCGTGACTGGGAATAAAGCGTAAAGTTAAACACCAAAATAAAAAATAACAGCTTTAAATTTTGTTTCTTTCAAATTGTAGTTTCATCCTCATGTATCATCGGTGGGTGTAAAGCTTCCTTATACCTAGATGTATAATTGAACTATAAAAATATATAATTAACCGTTTCTATGAAACATTTAAAAGTTTTTGTTATTTGTCTATTAAATGTTAACGTGTTAGTCAGAAGAGTGTTACTCATATTTTCAAAAGGTAAATTTTATACGGTTATTTTAACAGCTTAACCTTAAACTTTTTTGGTCTGTGACTAACTATAATTATCTATCGCAAGTACATGTCGACGCCGCCAAGCAATAACCAGGTATATGTAAACTGTTTGAAAATATTTTTATTATTGTATTATATACATAAAAATGTTTAAAAAATATAATTTAACTATATAATTTTGGTATGCTAGGGAAATATTGTATTAATAAGATGAAGAGCATTTCCTACGTCCCATCAGAGAAAATGTGAATTTGCGCTGAACATGTAAAACCCTTATAATAGGGGAAACCACCGGTAGAAATTATTTGTGTTAGGTTCTTATATCGTAGTGTAGCCAGAAGAAACGTAGTGACAAGACATTTTGTTGATTACAGTGGGGAAATTTTAAGCATTTGTCATTCAAGATGGTCGCAAATAACATTCACGTTATTTTATTCTTTTATATAAAAAATATAATAATTACAATATATAACAATAAATTATTACAAGGGGTGGAAAGTCGAGAACGAAATATTTTAAAAGCTCTCCTATATAATAGTATGTAGATCTGATGCGTGGAATAAAAGAAAATTAATAAAATAATATTATATGTACTTACAGTAGTGTACATTTACCAGGTTATTACCAAAGTAATCTACATTGTTTGTATATCTATATACAAATATTTACTAAAAAAGCAAAAAAAGTAGTACGAAACATGACTCACAAGGGCTTATCGGAAACACTTTCACATACATTGAATATCAAAAAAATACAATCAAATTTTCACAAATCAAAATCTTACTATCTTTTAATAACAGAATAATCTAAGTGATTATATATACATGTAATTAAATTTATACTTTACGTTTAATATAAATAAGGTTTATGTTTGATTAATTTTATTTTGTGATATGACGTTCAAAGTTTGGGGAGATAATGAGGAAAACTCAGGCACAATGAATGAAACGGAGTACTCATCAACCTGTTTGTGAGGGAATTGGATTCTCTCACGGATGATTCGCGGAATTGCACTATATTTTAAAAGTTCTTATTGTAAGTGTAGCCTTAGTTATCTTTTTAAAAAACAAGGATCGTTTATTAAAAATGGGAATTGTGGGTTCAAATTCTAATAAGGGGATTACTTTATTTATTTTTTTAACTGATCAGATTCAGAACTTAACAGGGATAAAGCAGATACATCACAATAACATATCAGCTTCACGCTGTATCCCGCACATACATGGTAGGTAGAGGGAACCCAGTGTTAAGACACTCTGTTCCCCATTTTCTGCCGAATTTTTTGAAGCACTGCGTATTATGTGGCGGAACTCAACGCCGGACTTTTAGCCTTGGTGCCAGAGAGATAAATAATAATTCATTCTCACTGACTGATAACACTATCAAAAGTACCTACTAGGCAAAGAGAGCTGCTTTTCTTCTCAAGGTTTTTGAGAGTTTATTATTAAATCGCTCCGATCCATTTCATTTTGTACACATTATGTGTTGAGTGTATTATGTGTTGAGTGTAGACATTATGTGGGCGGAATTTAACGCCGTGCTTTGCCTTGTTACTAGAGATATACCCGACCAAAGCCATAAGTTACAATTAGTGTAAGTGTATATAAACTTTTAGAAGCCGCAAACAAAATATAAAGGAGGAAATTATAGAAATTAACTCATTATAACATTTCTTGTTCCTCGTTGGTTTCTTGTTAAAAGTAACCGTTTACAAACCGAAGAACAATACTGTAATTGCATAAATTACACAAAATAAACTGTTTGTTTAACAAGTTACTGAAAATTTAACCGCCATTATTCACTTTTGTATATAGTTATTTGGTTAAATACTAACTAATTGACGTAGTATCTTTTGGGATGGAAGAAGATAGCGTTTTAACGGAGTGGTTGTTTTATCTGCTTCACGCTTCATATTTAGTAGTCTTACGATAATGTGTATCATGCTACTAACGCAATGATTGTAGGTTCGATTCCTACTAGGGGAAATATTTTTTTTTCTCGCTCTGTTACGACAAACCACAAGGTTGAAATCCGGCACACTACGCGCAATGTCTTTAGAATTCAGGGAAAAATAGATAATAGAAATGTCTACGCAGTGTTTTTTCGTTACCACAACAAGGAAATAAGCATAATTATTGAATATTTTATTCCCCCGAATGGGAATCGAACTCACAGCCATCGCGTTTACAAGCACACGCTCACATTGCTGCGCCACACCGCCTTAATTTTTTTATTTATATTATAAAACAATAATATAAATAAAAAAATAAATATACAACAAATTGCATATTAAATATAATAAATTATAACATTCTATAATATGATCCGGTCCAGAATCAAATATAAGATCTTGTATAGAGATAACGCTAGCAATGAATTAATGCTCATTTAAATAGGTAAGCCATTCAGATAAGTTAACAGCTAGATATCGTAGAAATTTTAATTAAATATAAAAATTTACTTTGTAATATGCTATTTGTTATACATATATTTTTTTATTTTGAAGCTTCACGCTGTAGTGTAGGCAGAGGGTGGTGTTAAAACACTCCGCCGAATTCTGGAGACATTACATGTCGAGTGGCGGAAGTTAAATTTCATTTCCTCGAGTCCCAGTCCCTTCTCCATTTTCAACTCAATATTCGATACATTGCATAATAAGTGACAGAGCTTAACGCCGCGCTGCCTTGTTTGCAGACAGACGCTGTACCGACGATGCGCCAAGACGGCCTCACTTCCAATAACATTTCGAAATAAAACAAATCCAATTTTTAGGACCATTTATCGAACTGCAATAAAAATCCAAATAACCGAAAAGGTGGTAAAACGCAACCAATTTCATCAAAAGATCCTTAGTTACCGCAATACATAATATAAAGTAAAAATAAAGAAATATATAATATTACAGCAATCGAGCCACCCGCAGTTAGTCCTCGCCATTACCGGTGGAACAAATAACAGGGCGCCCGTACTGATTTAAAACTTCTAAGAAAACAGGTATCATACATACATACATACACGTGTATAACTCCTAAATCATGATTCATAAGTGTAAACCGATGGCTAGACGCGAAAAAAAATTGTAAATGCAATGCCCGGGCTTCGCGGCAATTAAAAATAATTAGGTAAAAGACGTAGGGTTCTCAGAAGGACGATGGATTTACATATGGTGCACTAAATCGACGATTAAGGGCAAGTTGAAAAGGGTACTGTAGGTCGAAGGAGCAACTGTTCTTAGCTGGACTGGTAATTTGTTTCTATTTGTGTTTGGGGGTTTTTTTTTAATATATTCACGCTGTAACCCGCATATAGCAGAAGAGCTGTACTGTGTATCCCGCATACAGTTGGGTAGGCAGAGGGAATCTAGTGTTAAGACACTCCATTCCTCACTTATCACCTAATTTTGCTGCGTTTATTAACCAGAGACGGGAAAGTAATTGAATGTCTGCTTTCTAATTATCGTCCAATTTTCATTTAAAATAATAATATATTCATTCATCCGAGTGAAAACCGAACCCACAACCGTCGCGTCAGTCAAACGCTGTCCCACTACGCCACTATGGTCTTATATTTAATTTAAATAAATACTCATATAAATAAATATAAGCAAAACATATAGAAAAACAAACAAACAAGAACAATTCTATATTATCGGCACACCTTTGGTAATCCTGACTGACATTTAGTAATCGACCCAGAGCGGAGTTAATCACGGTCTCGTTATTATAATTCACAGCGACGCCCGAGGTCGGGGCAATTCGACTTTGAATGTACAGACATACATATATATATGTAAATATATATATATCTACTATATGTGTGTTGGTTTGGTAGGTTTTTTGCTGAAACTATCGAGTTAATTGCATGTTCAAATACTGAGTGCACATTATATTAGCGCCGCTCTATTGATTCTGTTCTTTTTTTCTTTTTTTTTGGATATCTTTTGTCTTAAGCAGAGTTGTTGGCTTCATGAACGGAATTGAGTGATGGATCTTTTTTTAGAAAATGTATAAAATTTAAGTTTAGAGGGTTTGAACCTGTGTGTCTTAGATATCGTGCAAGGTTCGAGTCCTGGTAAAAAAAATCGATGAAATTTTAATCTTTAGTGTGGAATAACACTTAAAATATATAAGTTGAGTAATATAATTTTAGATGAACTTGCCACCAAAGACCCTCTCTCAAGTAGCCTGAAGTGCTTACGATTTTTCGGGCTCTTCCCGCCTGGCCTGGCCTGGCCAGTAATATCATTAACCTTACGTTCGAAGAAATTGCATGTCGAACTACTCTCTTAGTCTAATTTATCTAACTACTATTTAAACGTAAATCACTACAATAATTACCTAAAAAAATCATTACTAAAAATCGGCTTTTACAAAGTAAGCGCCTTTTAACGTTCAAAGTAATACCAATTTGAATTTCACTTCCTAGCAATAAATCTAAAGGATCCTCTGCCATGTGTCATAGAACAATGCGTGGCGTCAGTAGCTGGTACTTTCATTATTTTTGCGGTGTCGGTACATTTCTGCCGTCATTTTTTGCCTGGCTTTCTTTGTATAGACTTTTGTTCGGACAATTTAATGGTTTTAAAATAGATTTTAATTTTTTTATGGCAGACACTTGTTGTAATGAACGTAAAATATGTGTTACACTGATTAGAAATTATAAAAGAAAGTTGGATTAGACTTATTTTTAACATTTTTAAAGAGTTGTTCCACAATTGGGAAATATTTTTTTAGGAAATATGTAAAAATTTGAATATAACGAGATTTGTACCCGCGCCTCTTGAAAGAATTCCATAAGATGCGTACTCTATTCCCGATGCGTTCAAATATTTTTACGTTTTCTAATAAAGTAAATTAAACTATATTGAAATAGAATGGAATCTAATTTAAATATTTTTAATTGGTAATTTTTTTTTCTCATACTATTATCAATATATCTAATGATCTAACAGTAGACTCAAACATATATTGTTCCATGAAATAATAATTAATTAACTAATAAATAAAGCACGAACGCGATCTTCTAAGAATCGTCGCGAACGAATGTAATAAGAAACAAAAGGAAATTAAAGTTCAAATATTTTAATAAGCCGCCCAAGAAATCGCCAACATTATGGGGACGAAACTTAAAAAAATTGTATTAGATATTAAGCAACACATAAATTTTCGAAGTCCATTAAACCAAAACGATTTATCTCCGAAACCTTACCGTGTATAAAATGGATATAATACTTTAATACCTCCGTTTGCGCAAGTGCGTCTAACAATATGGAACATCACTAGTGGCGGTAGTTTCACCAGTTTTTAGTCCATTGCTGACTCAAAAAGTAGCGACTTTTTTCCTTATTAAAAAATAGCAGCAATGGATAACGTTTTTTTCATTATAAAATAATCATTGAATGCAACACATTGAAATTGTCTCACGCACACATGCGTAAAGTATTAAGCGGTGTTCACACATGCGCGTGCGCAGGTACCAAAAGTTAATTGCCTTCGTATGTTCAATGTTCGTAAGTTTCTACCTGAATGTCAGTTAAGTGTGGACAGGTCAACCTTTTTTAATTTTTTTTTTCAAGTTTATACTATTACTCATGACTTCTTTTGTGTAATTCTGATACTTTATGATTTTAATTTTGGAAAAGTTTTTTTTATTTGAAATAAAAAATGTTGTGATGATGCCATTGTCGTACATCGAGATCGTATGGAAGCAAGTAATAATTGTGAATTTAATAATACATAATATATCGTTTAAATAAATATAAAATAAGTATTAATATCTATTGTATTATACGTATTTTTATACAAAATTTCTACAAAAAACTTTAAGAATTAAGTAGAAATTCTTAGTAGAGGAGACATTTCCAAAATTTTTCATTTTCCACATACTTAAAGAGGCGGTCGTGAGTCACTCTACGCGATTTTTGTGGATTTGAACCCCACTCAGAGGAATATACTATTTTAAATTCCCCGCTCTAGACAAATGCAGCGTTCAGATTCGCCATTCTAATGTCATTCGGATTATCTTGAAACCAACCTTTGCTGCTATATGTACGGAGTAAAGCTGAAAAAAAAATTTATTGAATGATAATTTATTTTACTTTGTTACCCAATACTTACACGCCTGCATACCTCAGCTATTTATTAACTATCTAAAAGATTCATCTATTCACTTAATTTTTTTTCCAAAGATAATGTTGCATTCTTACCGTTTAAACTCTAACGGGGTGATTGTCGAGTACCTGCCGGTCCCTTGGTAATTTTTAATTGACAAAAAAATGCCTTCTAGGCCGATTTTATAAAGGAATTTATTTTTATTACGCGCATTAGTATTAGTTTGTGCGTGGTTGTTGTGTGCGTGGCTTTGATGTATGAATCTGATTTGGAAGCTTTTTTCGAGCTTTCTATTAGGGGTGAGTAAGTTCTGTTTTTGTTTTGGTCAAAATACTGACCTACTGCATGAATTTGTATTTCTTTTATAGTATTTATTATTATCAGATTATTCTGATTATAAAATAAATATATTATTAAATATTTACAAATTGGCATTTAATATGTGTAAAATTGTAATTAGTAACAAATGAATTAAATCTATAATATTATACTATACTATAATATTATATTAAATAAAATCATTTTAACCCTCCTACCCTACTACATGGGGGATAGAACGTGAACCCACAAAGCACATAATAAACCTCTTGTATGTATATATTTTTTTCATACAAACATTCACACACATAAATAATTTCGAATGCACAGACCGATGGTATCGCAGCACAGGTAGACGCGCCCGGACAATACCTCGAGTCGAATGCAACGCAAAAACGCGGTAATGAGTGCACTGTCAAGAATAAAAGTTACCATTGTCTATGAGGGATTCGGAAAAAACTTTTACGTCAGTTTTTTTAGTATGGCTCTATAATTTGGGGAGTTTTTTTTTATCTTTTTAATGATTTTGCGAATTTTGGGTTTGAGTGTTTTGGAAATAGAAATGTATTTAGAATTATTTTTCTTGTTTACTTATCTTTTTCATATAGCATTCGAAGCGAACCAATAAAATAAAAGCCAAATGGGAATCCAACTTATTTCCGTCACATATACAGCCAGATTTTTTCCCACTGCGCCTATATTTTTTATAAAAAAAAATAGGCAAGCTATAATTATTTTTCTAATAGCTTTATCTAGAGCTTTCAACAAATATTATTATTAAAATATCTAAGTTCCGTCTTTACACCAGACACATTCTGTGTGGTCCTCTACAAAGGTATCAAGTTTATTTTGCATGTAGGATCGCGAAGCTAATTTTGGAATTGTAAAGTGGCCAAAATTATATTTAAAATAAAACTATTGTATAAAATTAAAATGAAAGACGGCCGGCTATGTAGCGCGACGGTAGGTGGATCGATTCTTGCTTGTCGGATTAACATATTTTCATTTCCTTAGAAAAATTATCATACTGCAAATCAGGTTAGGGTGGAAAATCAGATATTGTGTGTTGACTTGTGGAACTTAACGCGGCGCTTGTTTTCCTACCAGAGCAAAAAAATGAAAATAATTCATCCTACGAAATTAAATAAGCAACCATTGTATTTATATACGCTGTGCAACTGCGCTCCTACAGCCTAAAACTTTCACATATAAAAAATATGAAAAATTGCTAATGAAAGCTCAAAATTGAAGTTGACTTTGATTTAAAATGGCAATAAACGTCGTTTTTAATGTCTATAGGTTTTTTATTTGTTTATAATTTCTAATTTTCTATTTTGATATAGTTGGTTGTTACCGATCAATAGATCACAGCTGGATACAAATGTTCTGTCGTATGCAAAAATAATAAAGAATGGGTTCAAAATATTTGGAAAGATATTTTATCGGTATTCGTATCGATTTATAGTGTTTTAGATAGTTTTATTTTTCTAAAAATCTATATTTCTAGTCGTATTTTGTTACAAATTATGTATAAGGCCATGTTTGATATAATTTTCTTTTAAGCTATTCTTAAACTTCGACGCAAAATGTGGGGTTATAAATTTAAACTGTGTGTTTGTATGTATGTATGTTGGTTTTCACTAACATATATACATATATACAAACACACAGGTCAAGTGCCGTAGCTACTAAATAAATGAAACGATGTGCGTGAGGTTATTTTAATGGAAAGCCATGTAAAAGCTAACACCTAACCGAAAACGATATTTAAAAGGCCGATATTTAATACGATTCCCGTTAAGTAACCAAATATTTGATACAAAGTCTTGAAATTTCGAAATCTAGATTTCGGATTCATTATTACATGATATGATGGCAGTGTCAAGATACTTCGTTCTGCACCCTTAATAGTATTAACAAAAATAGCCTGTTGCAAAAAAAATACACAAAAAATTATATCAAAAATCTAACACATCGTAAATAAATACAGACAATTAAACATATTCACAATTTAAATCAGTATCCTGTTTGAAATAATTAAAAATTGTTTGACATAGAAGGTACCAAACTCATAATATAGATCAATATCACCATAGCTTTTAGTTGCGATATCCATCTTTTTGAAAATAAAATGTACATAAAATATTCTAAGCTCACTCCGCGTTATGGTCATTTTATGCAAATACCGCCGACGCTATTAGGTGAGATATATATGTGTATATTGCTAGCTTTAGCACGCGGTTTCGCTTCCATAGTCATATGGATGTAGTTAATAGTTGTGTAGCACACCATGGACACATTGGGCTATATCAAAAAAAAGCGGCCCGCACGCGGCTTCGCCTGCGTGAACTACGTTATTATTAATTTCTGTCTCCATGAGTACCTACGTCCTATAAGTGACGTCCATGCAAAATTTGAGACTCCTAGCATTTCTAGTAACGAAGTTTCATACAAACTTTCAACCCCAAAAACAATCCCTTAGGAGCCGAATATTGCAAATTCCCGTCTTAGCGAGCACCTACGTCCTATAAATAATTCCTATGCAAAATTTTAGATTCCTAGCACATGTAGTTTCTGAGATTTCGTGATGAGTGAGTGACCTTTCGATTTTATATATATAGATAAAAATAAATATAAGAAATAAAAGGACTATTTAGCAGAAAAAGAATTTTAGAATTCGAACCAGTAGTTCCTGAGGTCAGGGCGTTCAGTCAAACAAACTTGTAATTTTTTATATTAGTACAGATGACATGCGCGGGCGCAAATTTACTATTGCTTATAAACATTCGATGTCTCATAACCGTTATGTCGATGTCGTATGGAAAGTATGTTACATGACTTTGGAATTTTTCAACTTTAGGTTTTTTGTATCATTTGTTTTATTTTATTTTTATACCTCTCTTTTATTAGATTTCGATAGAATGCTTATGTAAAGGAATGTAAGTTTAGACTTTTAGAATGTTTTGTATAATTTGTATCG
The DNA here is from genome assembly GCA_016802625.1 of Heliconius numata. Taxonomy (NCBI): domain Eukaryota; kingdom Metazoa; phylum Arthropoda; class Insecta; order Lepidoptera; family Nymphalidae; genus Heliconius; species Heliconius numata. The sequence goes on from JAEBDU010000036.1 coordinate 872,789, forward strand.
AAAGTTGGACATTATTGAGTATGGCATATGAAAACTTCGCTTCGGTTTGCGACTTTCCTCCGAATTCATCAGACATAGCGTGTTGAGTTGCGAATCTTTACGCCACGCTTTGTCTCGTTAGCAGAGCGACAAGGAAATAAAAATTTTAAATATTTATTTTTTTCGAATGGGAATCGAATAGAAAACCTGTTGCGTTTACTCCGCGTGTTTTACCGTCGCTTCTGGGGCCCGTAGAACATACTATGTGTCACATACAACTCTTAATTATTACCATTTGACCACACAGGCAACGCTACGGGTAAAACCTAGCTTACTTATAATTAAACATATTAATCCACTAAGGCGTTTTATAATTTTTCTTTTCTAAGTTTTCCAATTTGACTAATGGCAGTACAAAACACACTGTGGGCGTTGAATTAAGTATCTACAAGATGAGGTATTTAACGTATTTTATATCGCATGTGAAGATTATGCTTACTTACATACATAAATGTATGGCGGCGTTCGATTTTGTAATCGGTGAAGTATGTGGGAACAGTTAAACTATTTTAATGAAGTTAGCTGGTCGGTAATGGGTGAATTTTTACTAAGAATTTGTAAATAAATTATTATATTAAATAAGTTGTCAGCTACTTTGAAACGTGAAATCTTAATTTTTCTCATTCCTATAGGAAACCTTCTGTTAGGGCTCTCTTTCGACAGTCAAGGCCAACCAACATGACTAAAATTTCAGGCTAGGTGAACAGTTTTCTATTTAGATTTTTGGTATACTTACAGTTTTGTGTGGTATAAATGGTAGCAACCATTTATAGAGATAAAGCGTTAGGGGTTGCGGAACTGTTTTATGGGTCTTTGGATATTTAGTAAATATTTGAAAAAAAATATACTATAGTATTGAGACAAAGTTAGGCGTTAGGTTCCGCTATATGCAAAATGTCTACCTCAAAAGTAATAGAATATAAATATTAAATTAATAGCACTTCGCTAAAACATGAAAGATTCCAAAACATTAAAAATCATCTAAATAACTCACAATAAATTTTAATTATCAAAAAAATCGTCTATAACATTACGGTCGCCCAAAGAACAACGAGTTCGAGCTCATCTGTCAAAACTGCTTAATATTTCTAAAAAGGTTTTATCCTCCGCTCTTATTGTTATTTATACTGGTCGAATTGCCGACCCTTGGCCGTTTCGGCTGGACAGATTTTGATTCTATTCACTTTAAAGAATAGGTCGATTTTTGAGCGAATCAACGATATTTTCACTTGGAATGCAGTTTGCGAGTGTAGGTACACGGTTTTTTGCTCTTGTGGGAGCAAGATAGCCTGCAAAGTACTAATGGGTGATGAGATTGCTCTATGCCTGTAACAAATGCTGTTTTTTGTACACCAGTGTGTATAGACTCTACGTAGAGAAGTTTTTTTGTCGGTTTTACGTGATACAGTGGACTATTGATCGGGAATGTGTGGTGACCTGTAAATAATTATATTTATGATTTACTTGACTGATATTAAGACTAGGCGCGGTGTTAAACTCCGGCACGCAGCATGCATTGTCTTTAAAATCGAGTGAATAAAATCGGAATGGAGTGCCTTAACACTAGATTCTCTCTGCCTACTCTGCTATATAGGGGATACAGCATGAACATATTAATAACGTGTGATGTGATTTTACAATAATGCAAGTTCTGGATGATAATATGTACCTACATATTATCATTTTTATTTAAGACGACTGAAATGATTGGCAAGAAAAAACATCATACCGAACGGTGCATAGTCGTATTACAGTAATATGTAATTACTTTCTTTTCATTTTGATATATTTATTAAATTCATCATTAAGGAGAAAATGGAGAGCAGAGTCTTTTAACACTATGCTCCCTCTGCCTATCCCGCTTTATGCAGATACAGCCTAAGGCTAAAAAAAATATCCTTGCAACTCCTAAGCCCCAGGCAGCCAAAACCACGCTCAGGAGTCAGTGCAAAAATAAATCACACAACTTAATGCACACAAAGGTATAACCAAATTTTCGTTTCGATCTATTTTTAGGGGCGAAAACGTATCAAATCTTGGGCAACGGTCTAAAAAGTCATAAATAAACAAAGAGCACCGCCGGCCGCGTAGCGGTTCTCGGAACAATTGTAATTTGCTCTTAACCGCCTAATCCAGACGCTATGTGGCACAATGGGTCACTTTGAGAGCGGGCGTCCTTGGCGAGCTCGCCGTGTGTATGGCGCGGGGTGGCAACGTGCGCGGTGAATGTCAGGGAATTGGTAGAAAAATGCATATATATTTGAAGGTATCGTGGCGTAAACGTGGTGGTCGTGAGTTCGATACCCACTCGGGGGTTATATGTTGTATTTTAATTATTTTCATTTCTTCGCTCTCGTAATGAACCATAGCGTGGCATATGTGCCTCCAGAATTTGGCAGAAAGTTAGAAAGTGTCTTAATGGGATCGGAGTGTCTTAACATTAGGTTCCCCGGTTCCCTCTGCCTGCAATGTGCGGGATACAGCGTGATGCTTAAAAAAGTATCAAACCCTCTACTAAATTTAAAAAAGAATGCTACAATACATATATTAATTTAAAATATATAACTAGAACACTAGAATAGAGTGTCAGTGAACAATTACTTCTTAGCCTAATCCAGACGTAATGTGGCACAATGGGTCACTTTGAGAGCGGGCGTCCTTGACGTCGGCCTGCATAGCCCATATAGATACGCACAAAATGAGCTAACCCAAATTTTTATATTTTTCAATTTATGCTTGTTTTTAATACTTGAAGTAAGCTAAAGTTCAGCAAGTGGAGGTAACCTATTATTGTAACACCCCGCTTCTCAACTTTCTGCACAATTCTTGAAACATTGCACGTAGAGTGGCGAAACTCAACACCGCACAACTTTGAATAAGTATAATACTTTGTTTATGACATTTTGTTACAAAAGTTGAAATAGAAGTATTTATATTTTTTCCTACTCAGATAAGACGCTGAACAGCCGTTCAGCGTTTATAGCCATAAAGCACACGATGACTCTTATTCTCTAATTACATTTTTTTTTAAAATTACAAATTGTTCTAAATTCTGTTGAATAAAATAAATTTTTAATAAGCCACGTTCAATTTTGTCGAGAGGTTTTCAACTATTTTAGCTCAGACAGTGCTCTACATTTCACTATCAAATATAGCTAGGTCATAGTCTATTTGTATTAGGTTAAGTGAATGTAAAATTAACTTAATTATGACTATTAAATAATTAAGAACGTTGAACGTTTGTCAATTTATTTTAGACTAGTGATTTCAGCGTACAACTTTTTTATAGCCTTTTAGCTTAGCCTCATTTCCTCTATTTCTTTTATTTCAGAGCTGCATTTTTCCAATTTTTGAAGCTTAGAGTCTTAAAATCTTGAGTTGGTAGTCTGTTTATTATTTGAACTCTCTCTATTCTAAGACTATTTCTAAGGGTAATCTATTGACAAAGATTGTTTAATGCAATGTTTAATCGTTTTAAAATTATCCTCCAAACAGATCTTGTGTGACAAAGTATGATAATATTTTGTTTAAATTTCATATAAAATTTTGAATTTACATAAAATATGTTATAGTTATATAACAATTTTTTAGTAAAAATATTATATTATAAAAATATTGTATTTATTTAAGAGTTAGCACTGTTCACCGCTCGCTGTGTAGTATTCATAACCTCTACAGAGACTGCATTTGTTATAATTACCAATTTTGTTTGCACAGAGCATTTACATTCAGAATTTTATACATATTTTTATAAGATTTTTTTTTAACTTAACAAATATTTTGCATTATTTGGATTAGTATTAGAGGCATAGCTACGCGTAACTGAACCACACTATGACTGTGAACTTCAAACTCAAGAAATGGATATTTTATACAATTATGAACTACGAAAATACTTCTTCGAGCTTATATATTAAAGAAAATAAAATGCAGCGTTCATCTCCGCCGCTTGAAATAAAAAAAAAGATAAAATAAACTTCTACGATACGCACCAGTAAAAGTAGTGATTTATTTTCCATTTGAAAATGAACATTCGCAAAACTATTAAATCTACTTTAAGAGGTTGTAAAAATCATTTTTTTATAAACTATTATATCTAATAAAAATGCACACATACAATACATTCGGCCGTGATATAAAACAAAAATTAAACTAATAAAATATAACTTTATAGTTTCTTTACTGCCTATTTCACGTATTGAAAATATGCCCGTATACTCTGTGGCACAGTTTTAGAAGGCTGTAAACATTTAATGGGGTAAGTTTTACGATTGACGGCGAAGAAGGGAGGAGGGTTAAAAGTAGGGGGGTAAAGGGAGGTTGGAAGGCGTTACTCTCATTTAATGATCTAAACTTTATGTTCAAAATGTAAACGGTATTTTAATGAACTCAACTTACTTATACTTACTCTGAGTGATGTAATGATAGCTTAGATTTTTTTTAATTAAAAATCTCAAAAAAATATGCGAGTCTGATTCCTACTTGGGACAATATATTGTTTTAATTTTCTCGCTCTGGTAATAAGACACAGTGTTGAGTTCCGCAAGTCAATATTCAATGTAATGAAAATTGGATAGAAATTGACGAATAGAATTTCTTAACAATAGGTTCCCAATTGGCTTTTGCTATGTGTGGGATACAACATGAACATGAACATTCGCCTTGAACCTACTACTATCACGAGTATAATAAGACACATAATAATAATAATCATAAGTAAAAATGCCGAAACATACATTTTTATCACATTTTTTTATTATTCGCAGAAATATTTGCAATTTAAAAAAATATCAAGTAAATTAATTGCATTGAAATATCTGAAAACAATGCGCGACGCTACATCCGGTGGCACACTTTCCGACTGAAAAGCACCGGAAGCTCGATCTGGGTCGACGTCGAGCCTTAATATCACCTGGATTAAAGAGAATAGTAATTGTAATTAAGTTTACTATTATGCTATACTTATAGCGTCACGCTGTATCTCACATATAATAGGGTAGGTAGAAGGAACCTAGTGTTAAAACACTCCGTTCCCCAAGTATTGTCCAATTTTATTTTTTTTTTATGTTGAGAGAGCAAGGAAATAAAAATAATACATGCCACAGAGTGAGAGCGAAAATCGAACCAATCGAAAATCGACTCGAAAATTTTATTGGTGATTAACTCCTTCTTCATCTTTATTATCTGTAAAAAGTTATAAGTTCAACATGTTTAACTTATTGATTGATGAGGAATTATTTATTTCGTCCCAATTTATGCATCACATATGGTAGTAGGCAGAAGAATTAAGTGTTGAAACACTCCGTTCAAGTGGTATATAATAAAATGTATAAAAGTAAGAAAATTATAAAACTAAAATTTAAATTTACCATTTTATTTTTAACTTAAATTATAATTTTCTTTATTTTTTAATTTAAATTTAAATGAACGAAACTGTCTGTCTTATGTATGTATAAATGAAACATGTGAAGCTCATTTCCGTTGATGTTGGTTAGTACTTGCAAAACGGAAACCAGCTAGAGCACTGTAAGCCAATCAATTTGTTGTTTAAAATATAGTCAAAACAAAATTTATTTTGCATTTTCACCCTAGGTAGGTACCTCGACAATAATAATAATATGTTAATATTAAGAATAATAATGCTTATTTAAAGCATCATAGCACAGAAAGACATCTGACCATAAGCGCGATTGTTGTGAGTTCGATTCTGTCTCGGGGTAGTGATTATATCTACACGTTCGGTGACAAAGGATGCCATTATAAAGAAAAAACGTATTGGCTACATAAAGAATAGAAGATTAAGCTAAAAAAACATAAGATTTTATTTCACTGAAATAGGAAAACCGCATAAAAATAAGAAGTAAGTCATTTAAATTGAAACAAAGTTAATTTATTTAAAACTTTCATCGTTTTACAATCTAAAGATTGACTTCTTTTATTTATAAAACGACCTCGTTGGTTAAAATCTTGTATTAAATCACAATTGTATCGAACATTTCATACTCATTATAGTTTCAAACATGATCCCACTGTAATTGGGTTTTTACTGCAAGCTTTACATGTATATGACTTGCTGGAGGTTTCACATTGACTGAGACTGACGCATTTTAAACTTTATTATTTTTATTATTAGTTAACTTTCATAACATGACTATTATCGATAATAATCTATAATTCGATTATAATATTCTGTAAGGTATAATTAATAAAGCTCGAAGCAGTGTCTGGTTCTTGCGACACAAGCATAGGCTTAAAAGGCCTTTTTAGAAATACACACTTAACGCCTTCACTATCTGAACTTCTCTCTCTACTTAACTAAATTCTCCATTTATATTATTAAAATAAATATATTTCCGAAAGAGAATATAGAGGTCTTGGTTATAACACAAGCGTGTGACTGTAAACGTAATGGTTATGAGTTCTATTCCCATTCAGAGAAATGAGTTATTATTTATTAGTATTTTCATTTCTTCGCTCTTTAAAGCTTTAAAGCGCGGTGTTGAGTACCGCCACACAACTCTCGAAATATCTCCATATGTAAGTAAGTAAATCCAATCAGTATGAAACACCGCTCGAATAAAGGTCGGCAAATATTAGCACCTGTCCCTGCGAGCTCTGCTGTCAGACGCGATTTTTGTTACAAGTAATAATTAGGCTCGTGCCACAAAAACCATCGATATATCGATTGTTATACAACATTTAATTTTTTATTTCAAACATAGTTTGTAATTTGTAATCACCTATGGTTATTCTGGCACTTTTTCAATATAATTGCATAGTTTATATAGCAGCTTGAAACGTTTGTAAATATATAAGCATAAAATACTTTCTTATACTAGGGCAGACAGCAATATAAAAAATAAAAAATCTTGATAGTTACTATGTAGTATTTAAAAAATGATTAACGCAGTTTCACGCAAAGGATGGTAAGAAAACGAATCTAATTTTAAGACACTAACTTAACTCAACGCCGCATTTTGTCTCAGCGGAGCGAGGAAATGAAGATAATTCATTTCCTCAAGTGAGAATTGAACTCATAAACATCTTGTTTACAGTTACAGTCTCTGCGCCTCAGAATAATCTACTAATCCTACTATGTAATATTATACATGTGAATGTTAGTAAGTGAAATTGCTTGTAAATCGAAATACCGCACATGCTACAATTTACGCAAATGTTATGTATAATAAGGCTACCAACAATAAATTTAAACAGGCGAAGCCGCGTGAGTCGCTAGTTTGTTATAAAAAAGCCAATTTAATAACAAATATTTCTATTTTGCTATCTATTCCTGTGACGTCACTATATTAGGGAAAAGGAGGGGTGCCCTTCGCCGGGTCACCTTGCGCGTGCGCAGGTAACACGTCTATTGTGCAACCTGACACTGATATAACCATGAAAAACACCATTACGCCGTAACACAACCCCGTAAGGCTCAATATGAGACACTCAAAAGCTAACGATTTTGAATTTTTTGAGAACCCAATTGCATTTTATAGTTGAGCGTGACAGGATAATTTAGGAAAGGAAGAGTTCGTGTATCGATCGACCATGTGATTTTTTGCGTTGTGTTTTTTTTTCTTCACATTTTTTTCCGAATAATATGCTAAATTTGAATAGCAATAGCAATTGTTTATAATGCTAAATACTCGGTATAAAGTATAATTGGCCGACGCTTTTTGCCAGCGGTCAATTTGTAATGGATCTTTTTGTTTTGTACTTTGATTATTCTTATAGTGTGTAATTACACGTTCGAGTGATCTGCCGACGTTCGCTCGTAAGACGTTCTCATAACTATTTATACGAGTAGAGTACTGGTTCCGCGGCTGTTGGTGCGTAGCGTTTATTGTTTTTGCCAATGTTTAACGCTGCCTAGATTGTTTTAGTTGAACATTTGAATTATATAGTATAATTTGTATGTATTATGTCTATCTGTCTGTCTGCTATATATATTTACATATATATTTTGATATGTTTCGATTGAAACGTCTTTAGTTTTTTTTTCCAGTAGTTATCTTTTATGCGTGGATTTTGAGACGTAAAAAGGAAATCTTTTCGTTTTTTTCCACTCTCATAGGAACTTAGAGATGTCCTCTCTTAGTTTTCCCCTACATTCCCTAGGTAAATTAATTCATGTTATGTCTTATTATAAGAGCAAGGAATTGAAAATATTAAATAATTCATACCCGCGAGTGGGAATGTAACCCACTACCGTCTCGTTTACAGACGCACCACAACCGACTCAATCAAAGAAATATAAATAAAAGTAGTACTTACATGAAAATAAAGTGAAACAATAATAATTCCAGTAATTTGATGACGTGACAGAGAACTTTTCCTCCATACAGTGTTCCTGGAAGTGTCTCGCTACAGCTTGAGTGACTCACGTAGAGCTTGCAATGCGAATCGCTTACGATCAAACGACATGGTGGATATTACATATGATTCATGCTGTTATTGCTACAATACTTTGTTTTTAGACTTTTTTATGCCCTCGTCTGAAGAATTTGTGTTAATTGGGTGAATTAAGTAGCGGAATTCAACGCCGTTATAATATAATTAAGAAAGAATAAGTCCAGGTGGAAATTGAATCTACAATTACTGGTTGTACAGTCGTCTTTCACTTAGCTTATACCTAAAATTTCTCCCTGTAATCTGCAAATAGCAAGATAGGCAGAGGTAACCACTCTACTAATACACTCCATTCAACACTTCAAAATTTTCGAGACATTGCATGTTTGTGGCGGAACCCAACGCTTCGTTTTGTCTAGGTAGGTTCAGGCCAAGAAATAACTAATTAATTTCCCCGAGTGGAAATCGAACCCACAATCAACATCTACAGTATTATTTATTACTTACTCTGTACGTATCACATATGTTTTTCGTTTTACAGCTCAAAAGTCCATGTTATAGCTTAAATAATCTTATTTAATCAGATTTAAGTCAGATTAAAAGCTAGCGTAACAATATATTCCTTAGATTTCATAATCCGATGAGACAGCCATCCAGATCAAGATCCAGAGGGAAATCAGGCAGGAAAGGAAGGCAGGAACAGTTTACGTTTTCCAAAGCACTATTGTATATCGTATTACGTATACTTGTATAGGAAACCACTTCGTGTCTAAAAAGTGGTATTACAATAGAAGATTTTAGATATATTATGATTTTCCATTTTAAAGGAATTTTTGTATATATTTTTATCGATATCTCTAGTAATATTGTTAAGTTGAAGTTTGTTTGATTTAACGTGCTAATCTCAGGAAGTACAGGTTCGGTTGCATAAGTACCTATATCAAAGACGGTCATAATTTATATTTTTTTTGGGATTCGTACCCAAAGGGTAAAACGGGAACCTATTACTAAGACTCGGCTTTTATTCCCTCGGTTCGTCTGTCTGTCTCTGAACCCTTATAGTTAGACTGGTACTGCTATAACAACAAACACTGACCTGGCTCCTATGTATAACAAACGTAGTTTTTTTGCGTGTTTTTATAGATATTTTTACGAAAAGTTTCATGCGTATGTGCTACTCGCATTTGGCTTGTTTTTTCAATTTAAGACGCAGCCGAACTAAATTAAAATATAATAAATATAATTATTCCTTTCAGTGGAGATCAAATTTACACCTTTATAGCTAAACGCTGTAGCACTGCGCCACGACAGCCTTCTCCTTCCTTCAGAAATAAAGGAAAAATAGGAAAAAAAGTAAAGGAAAAAAAGGTTGTAAAGGAAAAAAAATAATCATATCAATTAACACTCGTATAACGGCTATCCAATCTATATCTTGTCAACCATCCTCATATCGCGGCGATAGTTTGATTAGCTTAATTTATTTTAATTAAAACTGGTATCTAGGCTTCACCAACCTGAATTATTCTCGTGGGTGGTGCCTTATGGCTTACCACTGTGATATATTGGGTTGAATTAATTAATTGAAATAATTAACTAAATTACTTTTAATGTAGGTAACTGTATCTGATGACGCTGTGGGGCGGTAGCCTCTGACTATAACCACGACGATTGTGGGTTCGATTACCACTTGGAACGATTTATTTGTATTTATGCGATCTGGTGTAAGACAAAGTGCGTTGAGTTCCGCCACTCATCATCACAATGTGTCGAAAGTTGGGCGGTATGTAGGGAAACGGAGTGTCTTAAAGGTTCCCTGTTCTTACCATGCTATATAGAGGTAGGCTGAGGGAACCTAATGTAGGTGAACCTAAAAAAATAATGTAGCTATACTCTCTAAAATAAGCGCGATAAATAGATAGAGAACGAGGAATTTATATGCATTCGAAACGTATTAGAGTAATAGCCTATTAACGTTATGGAGTGGACGAGCTTCACCAAAATAGTTGTAGCTTACATCAGTATTAGCTATAGATTACTATTAGCTTGATTGATCTGGATTTCATTTTGTATAGCTTTTAAATGCGTCTCTATCCCTATCCTATGGTCTAATAGAAATATATAATATGAATTCATTCTAAGTGCTGGAAGTAAATGTGACTGTAGGTGTGTAGGTTCAAGGGTACAAGGCTGTGGATTCGATTCCCACCAGGGAGAGTGAAACATTTTATTTTCACATTTTTTTTAATGTGACGTTAAGTTTCGCCATTCAACAGGTTCCCAAGCTCGCCCTACGCCTACTCTGCTATGTGCAGGATACTGCGTGAACCATCAACCACCGTTTCACCTATTAGATAAACTATACTAAATTATAGTAGTTCCATTTAATTAGTTTTATATTAATTGTTGCTTCTTCAACGGTAAATATTAACACTAATAATATATAAAAACAATACTTTATTAACAGAATAATAATTTATGACAACAAAAATTTATCGTAAGAATTATATTACACAACAATATTCTTCTATTAATTTAAGCGAAAAACTAAAAAAAAACAAAATACTCGTATAACGGTATAGAGAAATTCTGTCGCAAACGAACAGTCAAATACCAAAGTTATGAATACAATTACATTTATAGTTAAATAATTTATTTTACTGCTTAGAGGCCGTGAGAGTTAACATTGAGTGGGTAAGATGGCATCCGGATACAATTGTCGGTTACATTACCGGTTTTATTTAGTTTTTTTCATAGTGTTTTAAAGTTATTATTCAAATTTGATTTTAAGGCAAGTGGTCGTAGATTTGGTTCTAGGATACCAATATTTTTTTAGCTTATATAGAAATATAGAAGGGTAGGCGGAGAGAACTTAGTGTTAAGACACATCGTTGCCCATATTCTGCTCAATTATAAAGATATTGTGTGATGAGTACAATGCCGCGCTATCTCATGTCACCAGAGCGAGTGGGAATTGAAACTACTACCCTCGGGTTCACAATCACAACCCTGCATCTAAAAAACAGAGAAAATAAACTCTAAAACTTTTCCGCTATTGCTCAATTGAAATTTAAGAAAAATACAGGTGTCTAATAAATACAAAAACACATAAACCGATAGGGTCCGCTATTCGTAAGATAACACCGCGTAGATATCGTAACGCAGTCCCCGCGACCTCGCCATAAATAAGATGAGGTGCTCGTTTAACTCATTTTCCCGTTATTCTAGAGAAAATAGTAGGTAACTCGTTGGTCACGTAATTTTTTTATTACTATTTATTAAGTTTTTTGTTCGTAAAATTTTGTAAGAATTTTTGAAGTTTTGAGGTATATATTCTTTTTTTTCAGCTTCACGCTATATCCCGCAAACAGCAGGGAAGGCAGAGGGAACCTACTATTAAGACACTCCGTTCCCCCCTTTCCGTCGAATTTTTTCGAGGCATTGCGTGTTGAGTAGTGGATTTCAACGGCCTACTTTTGCCTTGGTACCAGAGCGAAGAAATGGAAATATTAATGTAGTGACATCTAGTGACGATCGAACCTAGAACCGTTGCGTTACAGTCACACTTTGTGTCACTGACTTATATATATATACTCAAACTGAATTATAGGAATACTCTTTTATTTTCTTGTGAGGAAAGTCGTAGCGCAGATGAAGCAGCATGTGACTGTAAACTACTCGAGGAAATAAATTATTTAATATTTTCATTTCTTCGCTGTGCTGTCTACACAAAGCGCCGGGTAGAGTTCCAACGCTTCGACGGAAAATGGGGAACGGAGTGTGTTTACACTAAACACCCTCTGCCTACCCTGCTACATGCGGGATACAGCGTGAAGCTGATAAAAAAAATAATGATTTATTTATTTTATACAAAGTATTTATAATATTTATGCAAATGTGTAGTACTAAGAATTGTGTCTGTATAAACGTGTAATAATAAAGATAATGAGTCAGGATCGCCGCTTTGCACCGGATGCGTCGCGACTCGCGCACGCCGCTGTAAGCTTATGAAAGTTTAGACAGTCACTTTTGTTTTGTTAAAAACAAAATTTATTTAGTATTAAATCAATACTTTACTGGAATAAGCTGTTATGAATTTTCTATTAAATCTTCTTCTATAAATAAAAAAATGCAAGTCGCTCTTGTTAGACCAATGGATAAATAATCAACCAACTAAGACCACCAGCTTCTTAGCTGGCAGTTCTTCGAAATTAGATTAGACGAAGTTATAGTCATTATATTATATAGTTTTTATTTTCATTTTTTTATTGAATAATTTTATAGTACAGTTTAAACCATTACGTGAAACGACTAACATCACAAAAAAAATGTCGTTGCTTACTACTACTTACTAGAGTTACAACGGCCTGTAAACCCGGATATGGACTCGATTGCCACTCGTAGAAATGAATTATTATTTGTTTCTGTTTAAAAGGAAGACAATGTAACTATGATTTCTACCACATACCACTGCATCATACTCAACTCAAAAAATTATATGAAAAACGTGCAAAGAAGTAACTGTCTACCCAATGATATGAAAGAATTAAACGAAATATGTATGTATATAGGCAAAACAAGAGAAAGGTTACAGCTACTGCTAACTATAAATTTAAAAAAAAAAATCTTACTAAATAAAAAGCTTAATGACCTTTCTAAAATTTCCTTGCTCTACATCAACCAAATCTTTACTAAGTACCTACTTCGTAGGTACTGTCTCAGATATGTATTAGAAATAGCCGCGTCGCCGCTGCCACGTGACACGCGTTTAAAACTGCTTGTTTTTAATATCATTCGAATGTTTTCTTTTTGTTAATAGTATGTTTATATGTATATTTTATAAATAAATTGGCAGAGGCCAGTCGTGGTGATAAAAAGTGTAAATGTAAACGCAAAAGGTTGTGGGTTCGATTCCCACTCGAAGAAATGAAATATTTAATATTTTCATTTCTTGGATCTGGTGTCGAGGCAAAGCGCGACGTTAAGATCCGCCACTCAACGCAATGCCTCCCGAGTTTGGGAGCTTCGCCACGCTTTATCAACCCGAGCGAGGGTTAAAAAAAAGGAATAACTTTATACGAGCTGAAAAGCGATAGTGTAGATCTACTAAAACGAATGTTGCCGAATTTTTGCATCCGCCAATATACGATGCAAATATTTGAAAACAAATATTAGCGGATATAGATGCGGAAACAAATTTTATACACTATTTATATATAGAAGATAAAAAATAAACTTATTTTTTAAAAATCCGAAAAACACCGGTAAGTAAAGAGCATATTTCACGATGTGGCAATGCTGTCTCCAACGAAAATAATACTAAATGAGCGTGGGTGGGATGCACTCGATCGCTGAGATCGTAGAAGCAAAGGGATGGATGTGGGTTGTTTGTGCATATTTTCGAAAAAAAAAGACAGTCTTGGAAATATTTTTTTATTCTTTTTGTATGTAGCTTAAGTAAACTGATGCATAAATGGTACTTACTTTTTTTTTTTTTAAAATGTTTTGTTTTTTGTTATCATAGAGCAACTGTTTACTTTCTTGGCGGCTCTTCTCAGCAGAACTGCCTTCCGAACCGGTGGTAGCTTTTTGTTCATATATTTATTCGACGATTCAAAAGTGCTTATAATAATTGCCTATTTGAATAAATAATATTTTGAATTTGAATAGAAAGCGAAGCAGACAGGGCGCAAAGCCCCCTTGTTCATTTCATTTTTAACTAAATTAACACAAAATTATATTCTTAAAATAACAAAAGACATGGGTAGTAAATTAAATTAACAAATTGAAGTCGACGATGTCCCACTGCTCTATTAGAGCTGAGTTGCAGCGGCACAGCACCTGACTTTGAATGCACGCGGCGTTGAGTTACACAACTCACCACCTCGAATATTAGATGAACAGTGGACCCCGGAGTGTTAAGACACTCCGTACCGTACACTAGATTCTCTCTGCCTCCATTGCTATATGCGATACAGCGTAAAGCTAAAAAAAACTGTGAAAATCTAACATACCACATCCAAGAATATGTCGCCCTACCGCTGCCTACATCCAATGCATTTTATATGTCTCAGTAAAGTTTATCTTGGTTCTAAGATTATTCACGAGTCCGTTGAACGATATATTTTCTCTTTGCTTTAACTATTCCTTTTCACTGGCGTTGGGTCATATTGCTGGTTCTATTCTTGGCCCGGCCCGCGGGCTTTGGACTTGTGATACTTGGTGACATTACGGCGTTTAATATGTAACTACTTGTTAATTTTAATCTATGAAAATGAGACTTTTTTCAGTTTTTGTACTAATAATTGTTAAAAGAGCATTTTTACGCTTTTCATGCTTTGCGGGATAAGTGGAGGGAAGCTAGTTTTGAAGTGGCGGAACTTAACGTCGTGCTGTGTGTACCAGAGCCGGGAAATGAAAATTAATTAAATATAAATATTATAATGTTACTATAGTCTTAATTTCATGAAAATCCGTGCTATAATTATAAAAGTACTCATATAGTCTGAATCAAAGTGTGTCTCATTTGTGAATAGTACCGGAAATACCTTACCGCTGTACAATTGTTTGTCATTTTAGAATTTAAACGCTTTAAATAGCATAATCCAATGAAGCTACTTCGTTTAATTTTTTTTGTGTCACGCTGTATCCCGCAGATAGTAAGACAGAGAAAACCTAGTGTTAAGATATACCGTTCTCCACCCAATTTTATGTTTTGTTACCAGAGTTAAAGCGAGGGAATAAAAATTTCTAAATTTCATTGTCCTGGATTGGAATAAAACTCACACTTGTCGTATTTACATTTAAACGCTGACCTGAAACATATAATAATTAAATAATTAGTATATAAAGCCTTTCTCGGCCAGAGATAGAACCCACAAGCATCAACCATAAGTAAATATCAAAAATACATCTAAATATCACAAGAAAAGACAGGAGCCTACTCCTGTCTTTATTAACACGTTAGTACCTATACTAACGTGTTAATAAAACGAAATAGCCATTAGGTACAACAAATGTAACATGATTATATTAGAAATAGAAACAACGTCGACGTGATTCAGCGTGAGGGCGGCAGATTACAGGGCGAAAATAAAACGCGTGTACGCGTATATTTAATCCAACTATTATACTCTGAAGTGAACATTTTTTGTAGATTCACGCTCGATATCTTGCATATAGCAGGGTTAATACATGTTTTTTTTTAATGTTAAAACTAGTGTCACGCTCGAGGTTTTACGTGTAATAAACGGTTATTGCTATATCGTTTTGAAGAGTAAGCGAATGAAAATATGTTTTATACGTTATGCATATTAGAAATTTATGATATTCCAAGCTAATTGTAACTTTATGCTCATTCGACGAGCCAAAAGAATTTGTAAAATCTATTTGAATAGAAGGAGATTATCCAGGCATAATAGAATTAACAGAGGCAACCGTTTAAATAGTGTTAATACACTTTGTCCTCCACTTTACGCCCAATTTTTTAAATATTGTCTTTCAAGGGGCGGAATTCAACGCAGTGCTCTATCTACCTAAAGGACTTATTAAGAATTTATTAAAGTTTAGTTTGTTACCTTCCATTATATTTTTAGACAAGCATTTGATTCAGTAAAAATCATTCATCAAGTAGTTAAGCTTTTCGCTCTGGCGTCAAGGTACCGTTGAGCCGTTGGGCCATCATTGAGCACCAGAACGGAGTGTTTTAACACTAAGTCTCTCTGCCTCTGTGTGAAGCTAAAAAAAACAATATAGTATTGAAATTCAATCAATAAGAGTTAACACCAGTGCGTGGCAAGTCGCGCGTCGCGATGTCGGCGCCTCGCGTGACACTTAATTGCAAAACTTACAGCTACGTGCCTCGTGGTGGGTTTACATAGATATGATAGAGTAATATTATTTAGTTATAAGTATTTTAAATTAACAAGATGTTTTCGTGGTTCAGTAGTATAGTATCTGACTGGAAACGGGTAAGCTGTGGGTTCAATTCCATCTCTGGAAAACGAATTCTTATTCGAATATTAACATTACTTCGCTCTGTTACCAAAGCAAAAGCGCGTATTCGAGTTAAGCGAAACGTTTAGTCCGATCTTGCCTCTCTATCGTATGTTTCGTGCTCTCGCTTGCACACTCGGCTCAGGCGGAACGTGACAACGCTTTGAATCGTATAGCAGGGTAGAAAAAAGTTAACCTGGTGTTAATTTGTTAAGACACTCTGTTCCTAGCTTTCTGCCTACTTTTTGAGGGACTGTGTGTTGAATGGCAGAGTTCAAATGCTGCGCTTTGCCTTGTTACCAGCGAATAAATTAAAATATATTGTATTCATAGTATTCTAATAAACATAAAATCATTGTCAGAAAACAAAACTTTTTCTAAGCTCTTCTGTAATCATAACTCATATGTTTCCGTTCGCGTGAACCGCAACACGCGAAAGACAGAGTTCATAGAAGTTATTTCCCTTAAATAATTGCCAGCCATCTTTTTTGAACGGTGTTGCCCTCGCTATAAATGAGTCACATTAGATATGTAAAGATAAATTGTGTACGTTTAATAGATATAGTGTGAAAATTTATGTTTAAAATTTAAAATAACAAAATATTTTACCCATATTTTACCGACCTACAATCCTGAAATAGATACGGAAGCCTCGATGGGCGAGTAATCGCACTTAAACGATTTTATTATTATATTAAATTTAATATTACTATTTGGAATTTGAAAAATAATTAACTCCTATCTACATACACATAATATATATATTTTTTGTGTAAACCACTAGAGCCCCCACCGAAAAGTATCTCTAGACACGCCCACACCTATCTTACAGTCAATACAATCTATAAATCTACATACAAATTTTACAGCATACCAACCAAACTTAAATCGAAAACCCAATACTTAACATTTACGAAATACTCACCGCATTTTACCTAACACCCCGCGTGGTACCCCAGGCCCCAGGCCGCGTACCCCATCAAAGTTTCGACAGCCAGACATGAGGACAGGAGGACAGGAGGCCAGGTGGTGGAAGGTACCCTTCTATTGCGTGTCTGTAAAATTGCTAACGCCCGCCACTACGTTATAGCTACTATAAATGTTAACAACGCATAATAATTCGTAGGGAAGCTTTGTTTTTTAGTAGTGTGTAAAATATATGATAATTTCTTTTTTTTGTGTTCAGGCTGATCTAGTTCTTGTCATTACTTTATTTTAATAAGTCTCATTCTTCTCATTTGTTTTCCATAGCAGGGTAAGCAGAGAGAACCTGAGAATTTAGTCCTAAGACACTGCGTTCCCATTAAGATACTTCCTTTTCCCCATTTTCTGCCGTATTCTTAGGTATTGCATGTTGAGTGGCGAAATTCAACGTCGCGATTTGCTACAATATTTGATCGATAAAATTAAATTATTAAATAATTCATGCCACGAGTGGCAATCGAACTTATTTTTTTATTATTTACTTATTTTTTTATTTATTATGTAACTTATTTTTTATTATTGTATAAGTAAATATGGTGCAATGGAATAGCTTTTGTCTCGGTATATCAAGAGGTTGTGAGTTCGATATTATAAGCTCGAAAGAATTTTTTTTTTCATTACCTTGTTAGAACAATGAGTGGCACTCATTACACGATGTCTCGAATATACGGGTTTGTTATGAGGGAAAATAGAAAAACTCGCACTTAATGCACGGGAAAAACATGAAAATTAATTTGTGTTGTATGAAATATAAAGAAAAAAAATATATATATAGTATGCAAAAACATTTTTTTTATACTTATATTTTAGAGGCCGTCGTGAAGCAGTGGGACGTATGACTCAAAAACACGACAGTTGTGGATTTGAATTCCCATTTGGGGGACTGAATTATTTTCATTTCCTTGCTGTGGATTTGCCACTAAACAAATTTTGGAAATTGGGTAGAAATTGGAAAACGGAGTGTGCTATCACTAGGTTCCATCTGTTTACCATGCTATGCGAAAAAAAACGTGAACCTGTTTTTTATTTATATTTTTAAGTGAAACATAACCAAAAGAAAGTCACTTAATTAGTCGCGTTATATATATCACCCTTTCAATTTATCCCAAGTGCCGGGATACGGAAACGAGTCTATTTTCCGTAACGCACTACATTTTGGGCAAGGTGAATGCACTCTCATTAAAGGCTCTCAGATTTGACTGCGTTTTGTGACCATTGCTGGTTTTGTATTCATTTTTATAAACGAAACCCTTTTGATACAGCAATGTACGTATGCTTACTCGTGGATGATGTGAATAGTGATGTGTGGGGTGTTATATCGATGTTTACATTATGTTTGATGTTTAGTATTAAGTCTTAGTAAGGCAGGTAGAATTTAGTGTCAAGACACTCTTCATTTCGCTACAGACAGAATATGTGCTTAATAAAACACTGTGTACAATTGAGCACTGGGGGAACTCAAAGCCGCGCGTTGTCTTGTCAGAGCCCCTTAATATTTAAGAAAGACAGAAACTAGTGATTATTATTTTTTTTTGCTTCTCACCCGTTACGAAGATGTCAAGCAACTTATAAAACATAATTAGAACAATAAATATATTACAATCACATTATAATATTATTTTAGCATCACGAAAAGAACATTATAAAAATACTCACTCTTAACAAACTATAAACTAATGATGTAAGTCAAAAGACCTAAAAAAAACTATCAAACACTCGATAAAACGTACACACCGACATCCAACGACAAAAGCACATCACTAGCACGTGTCACATTACGTACGTCCTTATTTTTATTTTGTCAAATTGTAGCTGAAATAAAACTGGCGGGCGTAATAAAAATACCATCGGTACTGTTATTGCAGCCGCACCGAAATAGAGACGCCCCCGTGTCGACTGTGTCGCGTGACATAGAGCAAGGATCTACTAATATTTGTTTTATCTTTGCACATCACTATTAAATTTATTGTGAGGACTATGTGTGGGAGTTCCACCGTTCTCCATTTTTTTGAGAAATGTCATCAAGTATCTTAATTATTTTCGGTTTCATGCTGTAAATGAGTAGGTATTCATATATGTATTTTATGAACCATATCATAATCAATATATAGCCCAAGATCCCAGAGCAGCCAGACCTACGACATTTTAGCTAAGCTGAAATTTTGAGGACTATTAGTCTAATTATAATATGTACTTAAGACAGTATGCCTCACTACTTTTCACTTTACATATCGTTATTTGCCGCTATCTCTGAAAGACCCCCACTATCAAGTTAGTGAGTAGGCATACTGTTTTAACTACATATTAGACTATTAATCCCCAAAATTTCAGCTTTGCTAAAATGACGTAGGTCTGGGGGCCCTGGGATCTCACAGGTACATGCAATTTTTTTATTATTATAAAACTACAAAGTTGCATTTAAATTATCTAAACTCTTATAAAAGCTACTTATTACAAGAATTTATAATATGGAAATGTTGAGTTTTAAAATGCTATGTAATTTTAGGTGATTCTGCTTTTTATACATTTTGAGAGCTTGAAGCTGTCCTGATGCAACCGCACAGAGTCTGACTGTAAATTCTGGGGAATTGAATTACCAATATTTCTTCGCTCTAGTATTAAAGCAAAGCACGGAGTTAAGTTCTGCCACTAAACACGCAATGTCCTAACTTTGGCGTTGCGCGGAAAACAGAGAGTCTTGACCTACCCTTCTATATTCGGGATACAGCGAAAAGCTACTAAAAAAATGGATATAACACTCAAGCCATTTCTCCTCTGTCTATACTATGGACGCACTCAGGAAACGTAAGTTCCCACTTAACCAGCGTCGTACGCGCCGCACGTGCTATCATTAGCGTCGGCCTGTCTCAGGCCAGCAGGTCTGTGCTCTTCTGTGACAGGTTCAAATCAAATAGCATCTTGGTTTTGTTTGTATTTTTGTATGGAGTTTGGATGCATTTTTAATGTAATAGAATGGAAAATTGTTTTAAGCATTGCATAACTTGGACTGAAATGTTTAATTTGTTCATTGAAGTTTTTTACATTATAAGATTCTTCTGTTGGCTGTTCTCTCGTTGCTCTGCCGTTGGTTGAATGTATCGCTTCTTAATAAGGCAAGGCAAGACCGGAACCGCGTGGTTAGAACTCTGAAATTTGGAATGTAGGTTCCTTTAAAAGTAGGAGCACTGGGAGTTTCAAGGAAACCATAAAAACCCCAGAATTTTATGTTTTATAGTCCACGCAAACGAAATTGCGGTTATATAATTAATATAATAATGAAATAAGGTGTAAAATATATTTGAAATATTACATACAGTTAAAGTTTGCAAATCGTTTTTTGTGCAATTACGTCATTGTTGCACCAATTGAGTAATATCATTACAATGGAGTCAAAAATTACAAAAAAAAATAAGCAAATTATAAAACATTTCATAACGAGCCCTGATTAATTACAAAGACTGTTATGAATGAAGCATTGTCACCGTGACGGCGTCTCTGGCCACCGTCCAGGTGACGAACGTAACGTACGAATATTATGTGTAAAACACGTATTGCGTGTTACGAGACTAATTTTATTATCTTTTTATATATAAAGATTATTGTTTTTTTTTTTAATTTTAAATATGTAGATTTACCCAATTGTTTTTCTGGTTACTTCTTCAGCTTCGTGAATCTATTGTTAAGATATTAACTACCCGCACTTTCTATTCAATGGTTGAGATATTGCGTGTTGAGTGACGGAACTCGACGCTGCAGTTTTCGTCATTATTTGAGCAAGGAAATGAAAATATTAAATATTTCACTTCCTCGAATGGGAATAGAGCTCACAACCTGTCGGTTTTATAGTCGCACGTTTGTGCCCCTGCGTCACAACTGACTTCTATAATATTAATATTGAGATATTACATAGAAATATTAATCGTCAGTTTTGCATACATATTATACAAAAACATTATATATTGAGGAAAGGACATAGCGCGGCGCTGAGTTACGCCACTCAATGCGCAAAGCCTCCAGAATTCGCCGGCTTTTAAAGCTCTAAATAAGCTCAAACATTATAATTATACCATTAAATCTCTCAACATTAACAATATGATCAACTAAAGCTCTAACCGTTCGGACATTCACTCTAATTCCATATATATAATTATTACACTGAAATAGAATTGTCGTGTCGTGTCGTTCACCCGGCGACATATTTGGTTAAGTTTATAAGTAACACTTGTATGTTTATAGGTACTTTTGTTTGTCTAATGGAGAAAAGTTTTTTTTAGGTTCACCCTGTATCCCGCACGTAGCATAGGGAACCTGGTACCCTAGTGTTAAGAAACCGTTAAGATGCTACCGTTCCTCCTTTCTGCCGAATTCTCATTGCGTGTTTGTTGAGTGGCGGTACTCAACGTCGTGCATCATTCTTTCTCATTTTTTCAGTTTAATGATTTATCCGTTCACGACATTAAGTTCCACCAGCCAACACGCAATCTCTTCAAAATATGTGTGTACGTGGAGAACAGAGAGTTTTACTACTAGGTTTTTTGTATTTTTTATCGTTTAAGTATGTAGTGTGTTGAATATTTCATATTCATTGGATTTGCCAAACTTTTTTTATTTATATATACACTTTCGCAGTTTCGAGTAGTGGAACTCAACATCGCGGTTTGTCTTCTTACCGTCCTAGAACGGGGAATAAAAATATGTTTCTATTTATTCGAGTGGTAATCGAACCTACAACCAAAGCATTAACCTTTTGAAAGCATTGAGTGTTGAGAAACGGAAGTGAACGCCGAGCTTTTTGCCTTGGGGCCAAAGCAAAAAAAAAAAAATTCATTAGTAATAATACGTTCCCCCGAGTCAGAATCGAACCCACAACTGTCGCATTACAGTCAAACCCTTGTTCTTTTGCGCTGCGCGACGGCCTCCTCAATAATTACAGCATTTATTAAAACAATAATTATATTTAGTACTCTCAGTAAATCACCACAAATTATTTTGTGTCGAGTAACGCCATCTAACATTTTTATCAGAAATTAAAATTCTGTATAACGCCATCTAGCGATGTAAAGCTCAAGCAATATGTTATATGTCTCATCGCTTACCTTACCACAAACCTTTTTGAAACTTTCCGCTAGATGTCACTGTAAATATTTATACAACAAAAAATATAGTCTATATTCTAAAATATTGTTTTGCAAAGATGTCAAGGCGAAAATGAAGAAGAACGACCTCTAATTACTTCTTATTATTTTTTATTTTTCTTTTTTGATCCGCACTTTGTGGGCTCATGTCACTTAATGGAATGCTGAAATATTGTAAGTATTTAAAAAACATTGTAATACAATTAATTTATATGTATTTCTTGTTCTTTACATTAGAAAAAATGTGCGAGTTACTAAGTACTTTTACAATTTATATAGCAGTGTCGCAAAAATCAATTCAATCAATTAAAAATAATAAAAAGCAATTAAGTATATTATAGTCCTAATTTTTTTCTGCTCGTTTTGCTTGCTAAAGCAAGCTGCTTGCTGAGTCAAAAGATTTGTAAGAAACAATATTGAGGGTATCATCATATTATTATTTTTTATATTAAGGCCTAAAGTGAACTTAACTAACCTATATACTTTATCTTAAATCCAACCAACTACGATCAACCTTAAATAATTAATTAAACCAACCTACGATTCTTTTTTCGTTCACCATTCACTTATATGTACATACATAAAAAAAACCAATAAAAATCTATAAAATAGAGAGATTTTATAGTGATGTCCTAACTATTTTTGAATTACACAACTTTCATTATGAAGGTATTTAATAGGTTTTTATTTATATTTTATTTCACGATGCATCTTATAGATAGATAGGTATAGCGAGTGTCAAAACACTCCGTCTTCCACTTTCCCCTCGACTTCGAAACATTGAGTGTTGAGTGGCGGAACTCAACACCGCACTTTATTAAGATGGCCTTATTTAATAGGCAACAATGTTATGTTTAAATATACACAATGTAAGATTACACACGGTAGGTAAGTAATTACATTAAATGACAACACTATAGTCAATTTTGACAGATCAATGTTGAAACATACGGAACTCCTGGCTCCCAATCGTGTTATTCCTGTCATGTAAAATAAACCTTACTGTTATAAGAATAGGGGTGATATTGATAATGCTAAAGTAAAATGTACTAAAATGTATGACGATGTCACTTGTTAATTTCGATGTATATTCTCATTTTAGTGTACATTGAAGATTAAGAGATTTAGTGCAGTTTTCGTAATTTTTTAAATTTAAATAAGAAAATAATTAATATGCACTCAAATATTATAATCTTTTGAAATTAAGATAATCGAACGAACGAAAAATTAAAAATCAAACCCACAACTGTTGTGTTTACATTTGTGATAGCTTATATTATAAGTATGTTTATTTCATATAGCTGTAATAGCTTATAGCGACACAGAAGCAGAATGTCGAATTGAATTGAATTGAATTCTTGATATATGGCGTTTCGAGCGTGCCAGTTGAGCACAATTCATTTTGCCAATGTCACGTTGTATGGAAAACACACGAAGGAAATTGACCGGTAATAAAAAAGATAAATATACACAATTATAGAATACATGTAAAAGAAGAATGCCAATCATATTTGAATCGACATTGACGTAGATATACATTCCCAGGGATGGCTAACCCGAGTGCTTTACGTAATTTAATGACGTTGTAACCTATATATAATACAATACAAACGACAATATAAGACAATACAATACGGAAAATAATCTAAAACAAATATTTAAAACAAACTATCAATGTATATTTCATATACAAACATTTTCGTAGCAAACGTCGTTCCCATACGCTTGTATTTTTAGACCGTAGCGAGCTCGGGCTGAACGCTGTCTTTAGTGAATCTTAAACTATGGAATAATATATATATAGCGAGTATTCTTTTATTATTATAGTGAAATAAGTGAAATTGTAACAATGTGTTTATTATGACAAAGACTGTAGCCATGGATCATTTTAGGAGGCCGAGATTCAGGGCTCGGAGGAGGGTACGTACAGTTTTAGGTTATGTCCTTACTAATGTTAGTTATAAAGCTGAGTTTGTTTGGTTAAACACTTTAATCTCAAGAAGTACTGGTTGGAATTGAAGTTCTTATTATGTTGGGTAGTCCATTCATAGTCAAGTCACGTTAATCGTTTTATTATAACTCACTGAACCTACGATCAAAACTTTTGCGTGTTGAGTAGCGAAACTCAACGCCGCGCTCTGCCTCGTTACCAGGGCAAGGACATGAAAATATTACATATTTCATTGGTCTATGTGAGAATTGAATCCACCGTCACGCTTACAGACATATGTATAAGCAATTTTGAGGTCTTACCATTGTAATAGTAATGAGTTTATATCTGGCAAAACGAAATACGGTGTTGAGTTCCGCAACTCAATAAGCAAATATGCGGGCTCGTGTGCGCGATACAGCATGAAACTGAAAAAAAGTGAAATTGGTAGGTTAATAGTTAGTTACCTTTTTGCTAATATGAATGTTGTATTTTGTATAAAACTATACCTTAAGCTATAAAATTGGGTCATTTTTGTCAATTAACAACGGCTCTACAAATAGCTTGTAAGCTCGCTTTGTCGCAATCAACACTGTAAGCACCAATTAGCAAACGCCGAGGAACTATTAAAATTTAATTTATTTCAAAACTACGAACTTGTAATAGGTACTTAATTAAAATGCTATAATTTAGTTGTGTGTTTTCAACTCACACTCAGTGGCGTAGCTAGGGTATTTTCTGCCCGGTGCGGCTTAGGGGACTTGATGCCCCTTTACTGTTGATAAGTTCTAAAAAAAAAAACAAAGTGATGGCATCAAAAGGAAAGGGGCATCAAAGTCGACGACTTTGATGCCCCTTTCCTTTTGATGCCCGGAGAGATTAGTGTTACGACACTTCGTTCCCCATTGACCATGACCTCTTTGTCACCTTATTTTAATTTCCTTACAACAAGAAAAAGCGGCATTGTGTTGCGTCAGTCAACACCCATTGTATGGAAACAGCAGAAAGTGGAAAACAGAGTGTTTCTAGCTTCCTCTGTCCACCTTTTACTATTGGCTATATACGAGTACCTTAACCGTAAAATGTTAGCGATGAGTAAAATGTCAGAACGTCACGTGATGAATCATACACCATTCATAAAACGGAGACTCATTCCGTCGTAACATTCCTTCACATATAAATATTACTCTCATATCACGATTTTTATTAATATAGAATAAACTGCCTAATTTTATTGTCTATATCTATATTTATGAACTAAAAATAAATGAGCATACCCATGAGTAAAACAGAAAACTAGCTAAGTAGTTGAGGCTAGTCATGGCTCATCAGCACAAGAATACGACTTTATACGTGACAGGCAGCCCTGTGGGGGGTTCGATTCCCACTCGAGAAATAACAGTCAACTACGTATAGATCGAAGATTATCATTATTAAATCTTATCAAAATCGGTGTAGTGCTGTACCTTTGATGTCGCGCTGAGCTTCCAATGATGGCGAGTACGATTCCCACTTCGGGGTATACGAGTATATCTGAATTAGAGGCCGGTAGTACGCGCGAAGGTTGTTCATTTTCGTTTTCGATTGGGCAGTATGCTTTTGGCCCTAATGGGGAGGTCGAGCTAGAAGAGTTCTGACCTTGGTTTGGTTACCGTGAGAGGTACCAATAAAAGAAAACACGGTGAGGCAAGTTTTGTAGGCCTAATGTGTAGGGGTGCAATAGGTGTGAGTTCAATTCCAACTTAAAGAAATAAATTATTTTCCTCCCTTCAGAAAAGAAGACAAAATGAAACGGTAAATTCTGCCACTCAACACACAGTGGCTCAAAAATTGGATGGAAAGTGGAAAACAAAAATCTTTTGTCGTTTTTATTGACTTCATGAGCTTTTAGTGAAAAAGCTTCCATTCTAAACCAAAGTTCATTTCATACTTTGCTTCGCTCAAATATATATTTAGCCGAAAAGTTTCCATATTCTTGTACAAACTAGAGTTGAATGGCAGCGGTCAGCTGTGGAGCTTTCGGGAGAGGGTTACCACAAAAATACGTATTTTTTATATCAATGTATTAATTAACATGTATTAACATTATATCGGACTGTATATACAATGTTTGTAGACAAAAAAAATATTTTAAGCCAAATTTAAATTTTTTTAATTCTCGGGATATAGATTGGTAAAACGTGGCTTTCGGTACCGCAGTCGAATAAGCAATTTAATATTAGAATTTTAAACGTCTTTCACACACCTGTGGCGTTAAGTTCCAGTACTTGGTAACTCATCGTCTACAACATGTGTGCATAAGCAAGTGGGAAATAAAAAAGAAATATTCCACATATTTTACGTATTAGGCAAAATATAATATTATGTACTATGTTTATTTTCCCTGCATAGCTGAATAGGAAGATCAAACCTAGTATTTAGACACTATAGTTTACTTTTCGCCCAATTTTCAAGGATGAGGATAGAACCCACAGTCGGCACGCGCGTATTACGGCCTTTCGCGTCCCATTGCGCCATAATATATATTTTTATATTTTTTATGTATGTCATTTAATTCGTACATTTTGACAACCCTATATCGGCGACGTCACAAGTGGGTCAACGACGTCTCCGTCGCGGCGGATACCATCGATCGGAACAACGCGCAAGCGCATAACGTACATTACAAAAATAAACCTTAACACAAAGGCACAAAGTATAAATTCTATTAAAGTTACCACAAATTTAACGTATACTGCAATTTGATTTGCAACTAAAAGCTTTTTCTATTATGAACTCTATTATAAAGGAATAAAGTATTTTTTTACTTGCGAAATGTTTGATTGGTTTGTTAATTTTGTCAATGACACGGTGATTTGTGTTCTATTGTTCAAAGAATAGGGTTGGAATTTATTGAAAAATCATAATCGATATCGATATTGTGTGCTTGATTCAATTAATTATGACTAAGTAAATCGAGATTGCATTGAAAGGTTATTTTTTAATTGAGTAACAACTGTGTTAGAAATATTGGGGTTAATATTATTTTCTTAATAATAAAACCTAGAAACCTTTCAGTTCAGGAGTATTTTTTTATGTAAGGCTTAAATTTCCATAAAAGAAAATATTTAAATAATAAATTGACTTCAAATATCTGAAAATTATAAGTGACTTACTGAAAAACAGGATACACATTGGAATGTTACCTAAATTGGAATATATTAAAAGCTATGTAGAGCTTGTATAATAGAATACACTAATTTTGGAAACTACTGCGTTCTCATTTTTGACACATTGCGTACTACGTATAAAGTGGGCACGCTTTTCTTTGCTAGCAACGAGAAAATGAAAACATAACAAAAAATATTCCCCCAAGTGGGAATTGAACCCACACAAGGCTTACAGTCACATGCCTCCACGACGGCCTCATATAGGCTAGTTACATATGTATATGTATATATAAAAGTATATAAGATCAAAGGTCATATTGTGACGTCAGCAGAACGTCGCGGCGAGTACGTGTGCCCGTGCAGTACTCTTAATAAACCCACGCATTGCCGCTACGATAACTTTGTATGGGACTACGTAAACAAACAACTTTACGCGTAAACTTAATGTATATTTGTAAATAAATATATACCTTTTTTGGGAATCTATTCTTTTTTAATTATATAATGGTATAATTTAGTTCATTCATTTTCCCGCGATGGTGTAGACAAGTGTAGCGGTGAGTACTACTTGGTAGTGGAACTCATCGCCACTGTACACACAATGTCTCAAAAATTGGGTGGTGCATCGGAACCGACATGTCTTAAAGTTAATTTCCTCTTGCTATCCTGCTATACGAGGGTAACAGCGCGAGGCTAAAAAAACAAAATGGTTTTCACCAACTTAATTCATGGGAATTTGTATACTTTTATATCTCCATATATTGTTATTTGTATTTTTATGCAAAATTCAAAATTAATTTTAAACAATTATAATATACTGGTGATGGCATATTTAGTCATGGTGCATTGTTAAATCAAAAAAGAAATCATGAAAAAAAAATCAGTGGGCCGTCATTCTAAAAAAAATTAAATATATTTTAAATCTTAATTAAACTTTAATTTAAAAATAAAAATTATATACCACAACAAGAAATAACTAAACGCTAGCTGCACTCTATTCAGCCTAGACAAAATCGATTTCAAAAATATCGATTACAAACTACACAGCTACAACAAAACGCGAATCGATCAAAGTTTTACAACTGAAACGCAACGAGTTCTACGTCAAAGTAAAATGTCCTGGAAACGTTTCAATATTTACTCGCACTGTATACAGTGAGTGCTAGCGTTGCGCGCGCACCCATTCACTATGGGGGGCGGGGGGGGGAAAACGGGGGGGGGGGGGACTATGGGATATCAAAACGGGCTTAAGCTCCGTTCTTGTCGGTTGTGTTTACGGCCTGCCCAGCGGCCGATGCGCGGCCACGACGGCAGATCACGACGGTATCCCGCTGGTGGCCCAGAGCGGCCTACCACTGCCACCATGCCGTAACATGATGGGGTACAACAATCAAGGCCACGGATACAACAAGTTGTTCACGCAGGTTTGCCTCAGTGCTGTGAATTGTGCGCAATGAGACTGTTTTGGAAGTTTCTGAAGAACCTCCGTGGTTTGGGTAAAGGGAACGCGTTTGGATTGAGTGGAATTGCGATTATGTTATAGCTTTTTACACGTTTTCACAGGTATTTACGCGTATTTATTGTGTAAACACAACGTAGTGTACTAGTAAACAGGATAGGTATTGTATAAACGGAGGTAGTAGCTAGTGTTAGTTGTGTCACGATCATAATAAAAACCATTATCGATATGACACAAACAGATTAGAATATTTTTGCTAACTAAAAGCTAGGAAACTAAAAGCTATTTTTCTTATTTTATTTACATATTAACGCATTATTCGTGACAGAGCTTGTTTATTTAAAAGCTCGAAATTCGCTGTAAACTTAACGTCAGTCATAAGTCAGTCATATGATACAAATCGTTTGTTTGGTAATGTACATTTCATTTAATAATTATAATTACCATTAATTAAATTTAATTTATAATTTTCATTTTATACCTATATTTTTGTGAAAATATTTGGTAAAATTGGCACTTCATACATAAATTTAATTATATATTACTTAGTAATCAACTATCCATGTAGATATGTATATGATCGAAGTTAGTTGGTAATAGTACAATTAATGGAAAAGTGCATTACTTAGTAATCAATCATGTATATTACTTAGTAATCATCATAAATGCACTTAAAAGCTTAACTACACTTGTTGCGTTGTGTTATCGAAAAAACTGTTAGAATTTTCATTTAATCGTTTTTTATTCACGGCGTACTCGACATCCATTAAAAACTGTATTTTAGTAAAGATACTCTTACATCCAAAGTTGGACATAAACATATATTAAGCATTAACTTCAAATCATTGATATTTACCTCAAATTTGACCTTACTACTACCTACCTTCTCAACCACTGACCCAAACATATATTTCTCAAGATTTTTAAAATTTACTTTTACCAAACGGAACGCTCGTATATCTTGCGGGTCTGGTGTTTATCACAAGTTTGTGCCGCGGTTTAATTACCGCTGTCAAATGGACAGATAACGATGCACTACCTACTAACGTAATTGCCTTGTGCTGCTTTTATCTCTTGGTATTGGATGGTTTTTTATATTTTCATGTATTTACCATCCTACATTGTGTAGGGTGTAAGCAGAGGTAGCTGATGAAAGATCGAAAAATGATCTTATTGAATTTCTGGACATGAGTCCAGAAATGGACACGTTAAACCCAAGGAAAGTGGTTTTTTATCCTTTTTAATAAAATGATCGTGCCCATGGCTTTGCAAGGTGTTGGGCACACACCCTGAAACTTGTGACCTAATAATGGGTTTAAAGGGCGCCTTTGAAAGAGCCTTAATTTACCACTTTCCGAGGTCCTCTTCCTATCTAGCCAAACTTCTCTTCAACTATTCCTGGTCAGTTCGTTCGTGACTTCGAAGCACTACGAAGACTATGAAGTAATATACTACAAAAGTATTCTAAATATGAATAAAGTGGAATTCTTTAATCAACTACAAAACTTTATACTGTTCTAGAGATGGATTCTGCTTATTATTCTTCAGTAAAAGAGCAACTGTTGAATTTTTTGCCAGCTCTTCTCACCAAGTACCTTTCGTGATGGTGGTAGCATGCTCTAAGACTGATACTACTGACATTTCTAAATAATACGTCGATTAACAAATGCATAATGAAATGGCATGTCCTAATTGCATAAAGAATGGTTTGATTTTAAATTGGGCATAAGTACTTATATGATGCAAAATATTATTTGATTACAAGTAAATTGACGTCTTTGTCTACGGAACAGTTCACATTTGCTTATATGACATAGTTATACATTCAATTTCCGCTCGGGAAAGTATCTAACTGTAGATATGTTAATTATTCAAATGTTTCCTTGATGGGCAACGACATTCACAGGGTTGGGTGGAAAAATAGAACTCGTCACTACAAGATCAATGGCTTATGGCTGATGAGATCGCATGGCTCAGCGTTACGTCTGACTGAAGTCGCAACGGTTATAGGTTCGATTTTTACATGGAAGAATGAGAATAAAACGTAGGGCTTAGAGGTCGGAGTCACAAGACGGTTTCGAAGAGGCGCGGATTCGGAATCCGCAACGTTCATATTTTGTACGTTTTCTTAGCATATTTTCTTCTCCGGAATAACATTCCAAAAATATCATAAATATTATAATATACCGACATAATATAAAATATTTTTCGCTGGAAAAGCCTCTCCTGTTTAGCGTCAAACTCCATCGTTACACCTTCAAAAGTATGTATTGTTGACTTACGTCATCCATTCGGTAAACAGCTAAATCTAAATCGGGTCTATTCTTTGCAAACCGTGTCAGTACTGAATCGTTATTTTAATGAACTACGCCAATGTTACTTAGCGATACTAAGCGCAGCGTTTAGTTCCGCCACTGGACATGCAATGTCTCGAAAATCAAGTCGACAATGAGAACAGAGTGTTTTGACACCAGGTTCCTGCGAGGTAGCGCGTAAATCTGATTAAAATATCTTTTTTTTTTACTATTCTACGCGGATTTGGACCAGCTAATCGTAACCTTGACATGCGAACCAAGTACGTATTTTAACCGTAATCTTGTTCTGGCACGGCTTATAAGCCGTAAAAGTTAGCTATAGCTAACATTTTTAAACTCCACAGAGGACTGTGGTATCCAATTAAATTCTTACCCAAGAAGCACTATAACTTTCTTTCAATGGGATTATAAAGTACAAAGCGAATCTGCTATCTGATTTTACTTTGTGTGTGAAGGTAACGCCACAGTGACTTTGAATTAATATATATATATATATATATGAGTTTAATAAAACTAATAACAATGACCACTTTTTTAACCGACTTCTGTAAGAAAAGGAGGTTATCAATTCGACTGTTTTTTTTTTTAACTATAAAGTTTCCTATTATTGGAAATACCGTTATTAATCTTAGATAATCTCGCACTAAACCTTAATCAACGACGCGGTTTGCAATTGCATGGAACTGAAAATAATTCATTTCCCAGATCGGGGATTGAACCTAGAACTGTTAGTCTTCATGATTAAATCAGACACTACCGTTGGCCCACGGCGTCCTCAATTTTATATTGTAAAACATAATCTAAATACATTTTCAAATAGGTACAGTAAATGAAAGCTTTGTACTATCTTGCCACTTAAAATCTATTCTTGATTTATTACAAACCACTCTCCGTAGATGTGATGCAAACTCAAGTATATTGAGAATATACGTTTATTTTAGTGCAGAAATCCGTCTTAGACAAGCGGTATAGTCTGTAAACGCGACGGTTATGAGTTCGATTCCCACTATTCGGAATGTTAAATTATGTCCAATTTCTCGCACTATAACAAAATAAAGCACGACGTTGAGTTCCGCCATTCAACTAGCTATGTTTCGGAAATTGGACGTTGTACGAGAAATTGAGTGTCTTAACCCTCTTCGAACTTGAATGTAAAAAAATATTCATGCTTATTATAAAAACATACAACTTGCCGGATCTATTTATTGTTTAGACCCTACGAAGGTTAACTATTTAACCTTCGTCCTTGGGTAAAAAATATAATCATTTATCCTTCCATATTTACCTTACTTGTATATTTTAAGGAGGAACTTTGAACGTAGGCGTAGAACATGCAGAAAGCTCAATAATGGTGTGTGACGTCACACTTTGATCCCTTCCCTGCCTTCGTTCAGCTACTGAAAATATCATGAATGGCCATCAATCGTTACGTTATTTCACAAATTACTGTTAATTTAAAAAGGTTCCCTTGTTTAGCTGCTATCAGAGAGTCCATTAATATTAAGTCGTCATATGAGGTGGATATATAAAATATTTTTCAAACTAATGTTGTCAAAAAATATTATTGTAGCGAATAAAATCAGTGAACAAAAAATGTGATTGTGATATTGAATCTCCCCCATTTATATGAAGCAGAGAGAAAGTAGATGATAGGCAGAAAGAATCCTTTGTTAAGTCACTCTGTTCTACTCATTCAATTTTTAAAGGCATTGTAGGCTGAATGTAATTGACGTAGTGTTTCTTTATATACTGTAGTACAGAACTAGATCTTTTTTAAAATTATCAGCTCTAATTTTATTTTAATTTTATCTGTTACTTAAACAACGGGGAACCTAGTGTTAAAATATTTCGTCGACTTTTGAGGTATTGCGTGTTGAAATGCGAAACTCAACACCGCCTGCCTCGTTACAAAAGCGAGAAAATGCAAATATTAAACGTTTCATTCCCCCGAGTGAAAATTAAACCCACAGCCGTCGCGTTTTCAGTCGCACGCTTGTGCTCCTGCACCGGGACGCCTAGATTTTATTTTTAAATATAATTATTACCCGAAATCGAACCCACAAGCGTCAGTTTAAAACTATGCCAGTGCGACGGTTAAACCACTAAGAGGAAATCACTATCTATATTCCTACTAAATATATATATATATAGAAAAACGTACAATATTTTACATAACGGTGGCGAATGGGCTTAGCTCAATAAAGGACTATGACGTCATCCTTTCACAAGTTCTGGCAAAGTTCCTCCCACACATTACAAATGAACCATTTCAGTTTCGGTTCTTGACGGCCGCGTTTGCTTTTCTGGAAACTGGTGTTTTTTTTTCGTATAACAAAACAAAAAATATTAATATATATATATTTTTGGCTGTGCGTTATCTGTCAATTTTATAAATATAGATTAAATAATGTAGGTATAACGTATATTAACATTTATTAGAAAATCTATTTTAAAGTGTTTTAATGGAATGGAACAGTAAAAAAAATATTTATTTGTGTAATTATTAAAAATCAGATTTACATATATATGTTAATATCTTTAAAATATTTTGTAATTGTTGGCAAAAATGGCATCCGGTTATACCCAATTGAGTGGTCAAGATTCGTTTGTAGAGACGTTGGAAGCGACTTCGAATACAGGTTGTGTTATTATATTAAGCTTAGTAATCGCTTGGCAGTTGTTTGTGTAGTTTTATCTTTTTACATTTTAGTTTTATTTACATTTATTCTATAATATATATGTTATTAAATATTAATAATAAAAAAGCATGTTAGAATATTTTTTATATATTAATGCACTCCTATAATGAAAGTGGCTTAACTAAAAATATTTGCGATCTATTTATTTAATATTTGGCTTCATGCTGTAACATAGTAGGGTAACCTGATATCAAGACACTCCGTTTACCACGTTTCGCTCTATTTTCGAGACACTGAATGATGAATGGTAGAACTTAAATATTTCGCTTTATTTACTTACTCTGGTAAAGAAAATAAAAAAAAAATTCTTCCCGAGTAGGTGTCAAACTCACAACCACGTCTGATCGTAAAAAAAAACATCATAATAAATATTATATATGTTACTATAGCTTTTTTACATAGAAAAATATTTATTTCTTTTAAATAGATATATTTTTTGTATATTTTTTATATAATTCTTATTATATGCATGTTTACCTGATTTTTTATATTTTTGTGTGTGTTGTGCATTGCATGCAGTCACCAAGCGACGTCCGCCACAAATGAAAAACTACAAGCCTTTGGTAAGCTTTTATTGCTTTTTCGTTTTAAAATGTGTGTCTAATTTTGAAAAAAAAATGAAATATCTATAATAATGAAATTCAAAGTTTATTTTGAAAACATATTTTTTTTGATGTTTCGTAAAAGTGTTATGATAATCTCTTTTACCATATTCCACTCTAAACCGAGTCAAGAGATTCTCTATTTAGCTATAGCCCTATAGGTATGCTGTCTCATAAGAATAAAAAAATCTATAATAATATATGAATTTTCCCGCACAATTTGAACCCACTGTCATCGTTAGTCAAACGCAAACAAACGGCGATCGATTTCACCACGTGGCGCCATAGACCGTAAATAATTCACTTTAATCATTCGTATATAAAAGCTTAATATGTATATGTAAAGAGGGTTGAGGAATGTAAAAATAGCTAAATTCTAATAAAATCTTTACAGTATGACTTTTTTATTTCTAGCCTTCTTCAGGCACGTACTTAGGATGTATTTTTTTAATTCATTATTTAAAAAAATCATAAATATTTTTTTTTATGATCTGTTTAGTATTTTAGTTTTTTTGTTAGTGTTTTTGATTTCTTACTGAGTTCACTTATACGAGTATGTAGTATTCGACAATACCTAAATAGAAAAACTACTTCTGCTAAAACTGCTTCGTCTTAGCAGGGAAATAAAAAAAGTAATTACCTTCTTCATTTACCTGCAAAATATTCCATTAAAATGACCCAACTCAGTTTTTGAATATTTATTTATTAATTGTAATTATTTACACCTCTTTTACTCACGACAGGTGCCATCAAAAAATTGTCACAAACAATTAAACTAAGCAATTCTTATAAACAACGCTAGAAATGTCACTTGACGTCTATAACGATAATTTACATACGATTTAAAAGTTATTACATATCATAAAAAAAATATATAAGAGTCGATTGGCAGCCCGCAAGCATAACTTCGTGGACTTTAACATGTTGACGGGAACGTTTATGTAAAATTCTGTTTTACCCGTTCTCATAGTAATTTCGGGATATTTTCTCTTAATGTTCCCCTTATACTACCTTAGAAAAATACATGCTAATTATCAGCATTTTACGCTGTGCAGTTATAGTTATACCAGATATAGGAGTTTACCGAAAAGGAATATAAAAAAAATATTGCCACTTAAATACTAAGAAATATGTACAGTCAATTATTATCCTAAGCCCAATACTATTTTAGCACTAAATGACGAACAAGTTACTACTTTTTTTAGAAAAAATAAATAAAATATATAGAGGGATTGGACGTGTTTTAAGTCTCTTGGATTTCCAATGATTTCATCTAGGCGGAAACAGCCTCCCTACAGAGATGTTAATAAGATAAATATATTG
Source organism: Heliconius numata (assembly GCA_016802625.1). Lineage (NCBI taxonomy): Eukaryota > Metazoa > Arthropoda > Insecta > Lepidoptera > Nymphalidae > Heliconius > Heliconius numata. The sequence goes on from JAEBDU010000036.1 coordinate 908,768, forward strand.
TAACAAGCGCACCGGTCAACGAGTTGTGGCCGTCCTGAACTTAGATTTTCTGAACTTTTGAGCATTGTTCACTCGGGAAGACAATAATCAAAAGTCAGAAAAATCCTAAAATCAAATCTGCGCAGTCATCTACAGCTCACTTACTGTACCAATAAGAAATTCGACGTTACTTGATAAGAACATGTGGTGGGAGAGCTTAATCAGTTTCCAAGAGGCGTGCGTAAACTTTCTAAAAAAAGTATTCTAAGTGTGAAATAACCCCCTAAAAATTAGTAAAAAAAAGTTACTAGTTATCGTTAATTCATAACTTGTTTCAAATTCAATTTTCCCATATTTCCAGGGCTCGGCGGATTCTAACTATTCACAGCCATCCTCTGAACTGTCGCTGGACGAAGACAAGGAGACTCTGCGCCGCGAGAAGGAAGCGCAGGCTCTCTCACAGCTGGACAAGGCACGAGTTAGTATTTTTTTATTATTATCTTTATAGCTTCACATTGTATCCCGCATATATTTAAACCCTCTTGGAAACGGGTCCAAGCACTGTGCGCACTAAGAACGAGAACCTATGGTTTAGTGGTCAAAGCTTCCAAAAGTATATATTTTTCTATTATACTTTTCAGTCAAAACCAGTGGCGTTTGCGGTACGCACCAACGTCGCGTACGATGGCACGCTGGACGACGACTCGCCGGTGCACGGCAGCGCCATATCCTTCGAAGTACGCCAATATCTCCACATCAAGGTAAGTGGAGAAAATATTTTATTTATTATGTTTATAAAATTTAGGGTTTCCCCACTCAAACACAATTTGACGAAATTGAATAGAAAATAGAGAAAACCGTATGTTAACACGAGGTTATCGTTGATAATTTTTATCTTATGACTTTTTGCTTTAGTTTTTTAAAAATAATTTAGGTTATGAGTTATATTAGCTTTATTTGTATTAAATTAATATTGATACCTAAACAGATATGGTGAACAAAAATCTTTCAAGTCTAGACAAGGCTATTTCAGACTGTCGGTACCAACCCCACTTATAATATAATAAAATATTTTGGTCACACTGCACAGACATGATATCATGGAATTTAAAAATTATATTGCAACATGTTAAAAAAAACCAGTACCAAATACCACCTAAATCCCGCAAAAACCTGGTATGAAGGTTTACCATGACAATCAACATGTAACTTGACAATCTAGAAAACTTTTTTCACATTATGTTTACCTCAATTCCCAATTTCCAGGAGAAGTACGACAACAACTGGTGGATCGGGCGTCTCGTGAAGGAAGGATGCGACATCGGCTTCATCCCATCACCCGTCAAGTTAGAAGCAGTCCGCGCTGGCCTCACCACGCGCCGCTACCAGCGCCCCCCCTCCACCGGCCCGCAGCCTCTCCCCAGCCGAGGTAGCACCCCCCCCACGCCCGGTACGTCACGCTGATACGTCACGTCACGCCATGTCACGTCACGACTTGCCATGTCACGTCACGTCACGTTTACTGGTTCACGTGAAACCTATATATATATTCTGGTTATATATTTATAGGATTCGTGACAACTTATTTGTGATTTATGATTTTTATAAAGTTTTCATGTGAATATGTATGTCTGTATGTATATGTGTATTTGTATATGTTTTGATATTTTATTATAATTGCAAAGTTATAAATTTAATTTGACATCTTTCTAATGTCACTCAGTGACGTGCTCATAACTGAACTCTCTGTCTATATATGTATTTAAGTCGACAAAAAATTACCATAACTATAAAAGAGTGGCCAATAATGATTTATGAATGTTGTTTTTTCCATTTATTACATAATAAAAAATATTTATTTTCCTATATATATTATATATATTTTCCTATTATATTTTAACGAATTATTTAGTCTAAATTAATCGAAATAACCAGTAAAATTGGCGTGCTTTATCAAATACCGATAGTAATTGTTTCAAATCTAGAGACGTCAAGATGATCACGGTAATATATTTGCTAAATTTCTTAATTTCGTTTTAATTTCAAAAATATAATTCATTATTATTTTATTATTATATTAATGAAATATATTATAAATAAAATGACAATAAACAATAAATTGTCGGTACAACTCGTAACACTGCTTTATTTTGTCACAAGATTAATATGTATTAATTTAACTTTAACAAGATTAAAACATTTTGATACTGGTCATCACTACTACCGTAATAATAAACTCAAGCCTTTAATTTTTTTTTTCTAATTTATAAAAAATATTTTTAAAATATCTTGTGTCAAATAATGGAGACGTACAATGCAGTTGTTAATTGGAACCTCATTAATATTGTTTGGAATTCAAATAAATGGAATATTACGCGTATAATTCTGTTCTTATTATAACATTAATTAATTATATTATAATATTAATTAATTATATATATAAAGTTAATTATATTATAAAATTAGACTTATTAAAAAAATATTTGTATTGCAACAAGCAACTGCATTGTATCGTATAACAACTAAAGCACTCATTATACATGAAAACATGAAATAAAAAACGGTGAAAGTTGTCAATTTCCTCGGTCTTTATATAAGCACTCACAATTTTCATGACGTTATTTCAGATGTCCCAACGAACGACCGAGGTAAGACTGGATACATGCCAACCATTACTGATTGACCAGGAAATGCTTCCAATTTTCACCCAAATTATTATTATTATTATTAATAATAAATAATTAATTTGGCCTTGGTTTTCTTTTTTAAATTTTTTAACTATGAAATTTTTTTCGTTATTTTAATGATATATTTTGCTCGCTCCACCATATCTCATGAACCATATTTCTATCCTGTATGAATACTTTGTTTATATTATAATTTTTTTAATAATTATATGTTTATATTGTTGTTTTTGTGTATAAACAAAGTATTTTATAAATTATATAAGTTAATATTTATTTTATTTATTCCCTTTTTTATTATGGTAAAATTTCAATAGATAAAAAAAATGTTTTATTATAAAAAATCTATTGAATTTTTACTAAACAGGTACGTACCGTATTTGAAAATGTATAATATGGATGTTGATGTTGTCAAGTGCATAATGTATTTCATATTATTTGTAAAACACAGGTAATGGGTAAACTTATTATATTTTTAGTTTAAATCCTCAAAATAAAATAGTTTTGTAGGTATTTAAATAAAAAACTTGAAGGCATGCTCCCCGTTTAATGCCCTGAAACTTGCCCTGTAAAATTGTACCCGTAATATAGAACCAAGCATTGATTTTCATTTTAGTCTCTGTAAACATTGTTTGTTTAAATAATTTACTTGCACAATCGTCGATTGACTTAAAAGATTAAATATTTATACTAACGTCTTTGTTCTACATAATAAAGAAAATAGTTTCAGTAGTTATTAAATTTAACAACCAATAAATAAAAATAATAATAATTAATTTATAATAAAAAATCAATTTTTAAAGAAAAAAAAATAATTTTAACAAAATTATGTAAAATATTCTTACTTGATTTTTTTTCTCTCAGGTGAAGATTCAGATTCGGCAGGTAGAGGACGTGGTGCTGGAGCCCTACCAGCAAGTAAGGAAACCAAGCGAAAACCCTTCTTCAAGAAACAAGAAGCTTGTACTCCTTACGATGTGGTTCCTTCTATGCGCCCTGTAGTCCTCGTCGGCCCTTCCCTCAAAGGCTACGAAGTCACTGATATGATGCAAAAAGCATTATTCGACTTCCTGAAGCGACGGTTCGAAGGAAGGTTAGATATTTGTTTCGTGCTTTAAAAAATGCCTTGTTCTGTCTTTGTTTTAATATTTATTGTGTCGTAACATTTATCTTAAGATTTAGATCTAGAATCTAAAAGTCGTGCCTAGCTATCGGCGGAATACCGCCGTGTGCTAAGCTAAATGCAATTTCAGGATAATAATAACCCGTGTGATGGCTGACATATCTATCGCCAAGCGGACATTACTCAACAACGCTTCGAAACGAGCTATTGTGGAGCGGTCCAACTCGCGATCCACTTGCCTGGTGGAAGTTCAGGTACAGATAACCAATTGACTCCTCTCATAAATCTCCTTTTTCCAGGATCATCATCACCAGGGTGACGGCGGACATATCTCTGGCGAAACGCTCCTTGCTCAATAATCCGCCAAAGAAACCAATTATGGACAGAACTAATTCAAGAACTAATTGCTTGGTTGAAGTTCAGGTTCGGTTCGTTCAGGTCTTCATGATGATTGAACTAATGTGGGCGCATTCATTTAGTTGTTAATTTGTGTTTTTTATATAAGCTTTGTATATTGTTCCTGATGTTGAATTGAATGGCCATTATGGGATAAACGCATGCAGTTATTGAATCACTCGACTAACCATATACCAGTGCATGGCCTGATAACCCTGTTATCATTAAAATGTTGCCCCCTTTTGACTCTTTATATTTTCTGTTAGACGGAGATCGAGAGGATATTTGATTTGGCGAGGACTTTACAGTTGGTTGTTTTGGACTGTGATACCATCAACCACCCATCGCAGCTTGCTAAAACTTCATTAGCTCCTACCATCGTGTATTTGAAAATATCTAGTCCAAAGGTAAATTTCTTATCGAATTAAGTGTATAATAAGATATTTGAATTTTAAGTTTTAAATTTGCTTAATTTTTTTGCTATAAATATTTTTTACTTTCTTCAGTTAAATAATTATCAATATTGATTAAATTGTTTAAGGTACTGCAACGGCTAATAAAGTCACGCGGTAAAGGTCAGAGCAAGAACCTGTCAGTGCAAATGGTGGCTGCTGAGAAGTTGGCACAGTGTCCTCCTGAAATGTTCGATTTGATTCTTGATGAAAATCAATTGGAAGAAGCCTGTGAAAGAATTGCAGAATTTTTAGAGGTAAATATCATAACGAAGAAATGATAATAATTCATTCCCCCTAGTTCAGATCAAACACACATCCGTAGCGCTTACAATACGGACTTATAATAAATATAATCTCTCTTGATAACTCTTCTTCCAGGGATATTGGGCGGCGACCCATCCACCCCCAGCACCATCGAGTACACGACCTCATGCCACTCTCCCACACTCACACTCCCAGCAGCAACACGCCCAACCTGGTGAGTATTACGCGAATTCGCGAATTCGAATAATTTGTAGGGCCGACAATATGTCAATATTTTTTTTATTTGTTGACGATTCGAAAGTACTTCTTATATCATATTTATCGAATATATTAAATTAATTAAAAAAAAAAAAAAATTATGAGTCCTTATCGTCTCATGAATTTTTTTTATTTATTGTATTTTTGTATAATAATTTTCTTGTATATAGTTTTATAATATGTTTTTTTTAATTCAAAGAAAATATGTTATATATTAACTTGTCTAACATATTACAACAGTTAGTTAGTAAAGAAAGTTATTGATTTTTCAACATATTTTACAAAATATCGTTAGAAACTATTAAAAGTTATAAATTTGTCCAATCTATTACTTTTTTTTGTGTAGAAATAGAATTAAATAAAAAAGTAGAATATTATTATAGACTTCTATTATAATTAGGTTACACGAGCCGAAGTCAAAGGCTGACTGAGTTCGTCTCAGGTATATATAAATATATAGATGTCGTGCTGTATATCTATAACTGTAGTTGTATTCTTCTCTTCAAATAAATAGTTGTATTTAAAATAAATTATAATAATATATAATCTAAAATCCATAATTAACACTAGATACTGATAAAGTAACAAAACAGCCAAGTTCTTTAATTGACTTAGTTATGAATGTTTGCCAAAAATGCCGATTACTTAGGAATGTTTGCCAAAAACAAAAAAATAAGATTTTAAGCCTCTACAAAAGAAAAAGTAATTGTTAAGTTTAATTCATTTGGTAAGAAAAAATATAACGAGTTATTATTTAATACTTAGTATGATTTGTTAGTACAGATATAAACATTTAATATAATTTAGCTTTTTTAAACTATTGAAATATTATTTTATTCTTTTGACGTTAATATTGTGTTATGGATTTTAGACGTAAATAAAAGTTATAATGTTCGGATTAAATTTCATATTATTATATAATACCTACTATCATTAAATAAGCAAAAGTTTCGACACATTTTCATTTGCTTAATTTTTATCCTAATCTTCCTACTACTAAACTAATTTAGTTAATAACTGAAATTCAATTCTTATTTTACTTTCATATTAATAATTCGTGAACTATACAATCTAACCTGTCATTTCTCCCATTGAACCCCCTGCACACTCGGGAGGGCACCGTGAGAGGTCCGACTCGTATAGCTACGAGAGAGGGAGAGGTAAATAACGCTTATATAGAAAACAAGCACGATAAACGCTATCTATATTTTATTTAGTTTTTCATAATAGAGTCATAGGCTATGATAGTACTTGTAAATATTTAGAGTGTTATACTTAATTTGCCTCTTCGTAGTATAACTACTGTTGTAATTTTGTCATCGTAGCTTATGAAGGGAGGGTATCCCTATCCTGCCCTAGAAATACCTACGATGTCCGAAGAAAATTGTATAGTAATTTATTAAAATTTTCTATTAAACATATTAAATAAAGCTATCTTTTGTGGATATGTGCTGAATGTTTCACGGATAAACATGGGCTATATGAATATTAGGGTGGACCAAAAATACTCTTTTTTTTCTAGTTATAGTGAAAATATTGTTCTGGACACCGAAAAAATATGTCTGTTAAAAGGGCAGCTCTTAATTTTTACATTAAAATTTTATGCTTATATAAGTACAAAGTAACATTAGTCCATATTATATTATTTTAATCTAATAATTCTAAGCATATTAACAGTAACATAGATAATGCTCATACTTCCTTATGTTAAAGTAGATTTGTTTTAAAGTCTAGTCTAGATATATGTTGTAGAGTCAATGTTTGTTTCGTTCATTTGCTTATTTTTGTTTTGCAATAATTTATATTGACATAAAATTATATACTCAACTACTAGTGGCATAGTGTTTGGTTTTTAGAGGAAGAGTTCTGAATAGAAATTCTTTATTTTAATCATAATATAATCCAAACAAAATAATTGACTCGTTTAGTTCTCTATCTCTATTACCTGTCATTTGTACAAATGTAATACTCACTTAGAGCTTCTTATTGTATCCCTCATCATCCCTCACAATCACATCTGTTCATTTCAGTACAAGCCTCTGGACAAGCACATTAGCCTGAGAAGACCATATTCCAGTTCCATTTAAGCAGTCGACGAAAAACAGGTTGCGATTTTATAGGCTCCTTATTGTGAGCTTCTAACCAGGGTGCCGCTTAACTAACATCTCGACGTCGCATTTCAATCATTGTTGTATTTATGTGGTTGGATGTTTTCTGGATCTTCTTATTGTTAGAAATATAACATTTCAACCGCCATTAGATTATGGAGTAAAAACGAAAACAAAATTTAACACAAATGACTTCAAAGCAAAAAGAATCTTCAAAAGAATTATATTTCATGCAATACTAAAGATTCCAGTAAAAAAATGGCCTAGGTCGGCTTGGCAGGCTTCAATAGGTTTGCTTATCCGCAGTACCGCCGCCTACACCTGATTCCGAGGTGATTCCGTGTCCAGGAAGAGTAAGGGCTTCCGCCAAAGTCCCTCCGTCTGGTACCGACCAGGCCTCGTAAGTGCGAGCCGTGTGACGTAACCACCCGTGTGATCTACTAACATATTCTGAAAATGCTATGCTATATGTTTCTTAATTATATTTATAAAAATGTTAATAAAATTATTATTGCAACATTTTAAGAAACGTATAGAATTGATTTTGCTCTTCGAATTTTAAAACCACATAAAACCAATTACCACTGTCTTACATACCCTATTTTAAATATGATTGTAGGTAGAGCACGTGCGCGACCAGAAAGACTGGAAGAAGAAGATTACTACCCACGCGAGTACCAGCGCTACCCGCGTGACTACCCACGTGACTACGAGGGCTACGCGCATGAGTACGCACACGATGGGTACGAGCGAGAGGCGTACGGGCATGACTACACGCGCGATTACGGCCGGGAGTACTCCCGCGAGCAATACCCGCGTGATGAGCGGCGTCAGCGCGACCGCGATGCCTCCGATGAGTACGGCTCCTCACGACGCGCGCTCAACGCCGTCTAACACGCGCGACTTTACCTTCCTGCATTGTATCCCTACCCTGTCTCTTAACCGCCTTCCAAAAGTCCCCCTAAATTGTTCAAGCTAATTAATAATTATTTTCTTGTATCAAAGAAAATATGGAATTGATAGAAGAAAAAATGTGTAAGCTTGATTGTGTAATATTGATGTCTCTTTAATAGTTCGCCCAGATCTTGGCACCCCGCACTGCTGTGTCACAAAAATCGTGCTCGCTTGAAGGCGGTTGATTTTGTCTTATATTTAACTATACATTCTTCTATATTGCCAGTGAAACTAGTGAGAGGTCGCGTCCGAGTATTTTAGGGCCGACCACATTAGTGAATTTTATAGTAACTGGCCTCAAATTATTATATACATACATATATGTAATATAATAAATATATATTGTATATCAATGTGTACTTTAATCGATATCAAGCGAATATCGATTTAAGTGCGTATTTTTGATTGCACTTTTGACTTTTAGCGCTTAAGTATAAAGTTGGGTACTTCCGGTAGGATACAGAGCGGAAGGCACTTTGTGCTTTAACCGGATGTCGTTAAAAATGCTGACATTTTAAATGAAACTGGTTAACCGTATTAATCGTGTGTATATTATATTTAGTATTTATCGTGGGCCGTGCCGCAGCTGTTGTAAAAGCGATAGATGTGGGTTCGATCCTCTCAAAAATTGGGCATTGCGTTGCGTTGAAATATAAACGATTAGTAAAGAATTTCATTTAAAATGTCTAAAAAATCGTAAAAATCAAAGATCTTATTGCTGAGCTTTAGTGGCACGCTTTTGCGAGTGTTATGTGTACCTGAGCTTTTGTTTCCAAAACCGTATTCCTGAATATATGGGTCATATAGAAATAAATACACAAAAATAATTAAAAAAAACTAAATGTTTTTTGTTTAAGTGATTGTTTTATTTTTCAATAGTTAAATAGTACATATGTTATAATATGTGTGTGTGTGTTTTTATGACTTTATGCTGTATCCTGCGGTACCAAAGTAGACAGGTGGAACCCGGGAACCTAGTGTTAAAAAACTTCGTCCTCATTAAAGACACTTGCGTTATCCACATTCTGCCGAATTCTGGAGATATTGTGAATTGAGTGGTGGAACTAAATGCCGCGCTTTCCCTGGTTACCAGAAATAATGACGAAGAAATAAAAATATTAAATATTCCATTTCTTTTCTTTCACCGCTGACTTCAATATATGATAAGGGAATGTTTCGTTAATAACACTATCCAAAAACATTAGTTCTAAATCCACAGGAATCCGAGGCTCGTAGGTTCAATCCTCACTCGGGGAAATGAATATTTTCGTTCTCTCGCGTTGCTATGAAAACTAAGTGCGGCGTCAATGCCATTGTCTCGAGAATTGTGGCTCTAGAACGACAAAAATGTTTTGTTTCGTTTTCCTAATACTATTTTCAATGGAGACAGCGTTATTTGCTTCTATATGATTTACATATATCACAACGAACTTGACTCGTGTGGATATATTCTCTAGCACCATTTTAGAATTTCACATGTTTAGCTCTTTTTATTTCTAACGGTATATCTTTGATGTGAATAATGTTTTCTTCTACTCTAATAAATATGTAATAGATATTTTTTTTTCTATTTATATGTACAGAGACAATATATGAAAATTAAATGACAGTTAAAAGCGCGGGAAACAGTAAATCAAAATTATTAATTAGTTTTAGTGTTGCAGCTTAAATAAAAGTCTACACATTTAAATAGAAAAAATGATCAAAATTAAAACAATACAATGAATTGTCTCAGCTTTTTACAATTTATTTAATATTTGAAACTATCTTATATTTTAAATTTGAAAATATGCTTATTTAAAATTTATGAATGTAAGAGAACCTTCTGGAAGGCGAATTAAGGATGATTGTTGATGGCCACTGGACGTAAGCTCGCTGTAATGTAAAAATTTTATAATTTAGTGCCGTTAGATATTATATTATACGTTTATCATTTTTTTTAACATACATAACTCTTGTAATTATAATGCATCGTCTGTATTTCATTGTTGCAATCATTTGTAAATAAAATACTTTATATCGATTTCGGATGTTTTATTTGTTAACTTCAATACTATAGAAGAATAGAAAACAGGACCATTTTCATTTCAAACTTCACTAAGGTGTTTTCATTTATACGTGCCATCCATACCTATATTATAAATTCGAAAGTAACTCTGTCTGTCTGTCTGCCTGTCTGTCTGTCTTTTACGCAATCAGGCCCAAACCGCTAATTTAATTGTGATAAAATACTCATATAGAGATACTTGAGGGTCCCGGGATGAACATAGGATACTTTTTTTTTCATATTTGTAATATTTTCGATATATACCAATATATTAAAATACTTATTAATTTGACATGCAATTTATTCCGCCATGTTAATAACAACCGTTGCTATGCGGCCGTTGCTAAGCAACGATTTGCAAAGTTTGTTGTTAGAAAACGTCACCCAATAAGCTTGCTTAACGCATCTCTCTATTGAAAACTGAAATTAATTTCATAAATATTCGTATAGTTCAAGCGGGCGTAGCCGCGTTTGGGACCCACTAGTTTATTCATAAAATACTAATAACAATTTGGCAGATCTCAATGACGCGCTTTGTCTTGTTACTAGAACGAAGAAAAATGTAGTAATACAGTCTCTACTTGTAACCAAACCTACACCTGCCTCTACATAATAATAATTTTATTTAACATTAATTAAAAAAAATAAAAACAACAAACATAGAATAAAACATATTTATTTATTACAGGCGATATATCGAGCGATGGCCGCAAATAAATTAAACATCACATTACATAACAGATAAATACTCTACCATATGCCTCTTTGGTGTCTAAGCTAAGTATCTATTTACAAGCGGTTTTCAAAATTTACAAGCGATTTTCGCTTAAAATACTGTATAAATACTGTGCTCTGTTTTTGATTGATTTTTTTTTTATCTTTTGAAGACTAGAGAAACCTTTTTTTTTATTATATATTTTTTTTAATATTAGGATCAAGGTGAAGCACAGATTTTTAACATTAATCTCTCTTAATTTAACTATTTATTATTCCACAATATGTGGTGATCATATAACATGATATTTTTTTGCAGGGATATATGTAACCTTTTTAGGGTATTTATAAAAAAAAACTTTTCAACGGTATCGCTTGTACTTACAAAATCTTTTCTAAATACTCATAATATTATGATCACCACAGACGCGTAACATAAAAACACAATTCGTGTAGCTTAACATTTAAAAAAATACAAATGTCATATTTAATACAACAAATATATGAAGAAGAAATAATATTATTTCATTCAGTAAAAAGATTTAAATTATAACCTCATCAAAATCGGTATAACTAAAATCAATACATATAGACAGATCTATACATTATTTTACTATGACCTTACTACACCGCACTAGTTTAAACCTCTTTGGTTTCACAACACCCTGTCCGACCGTATATACACTTTACACATATTTACATACTGCAGTCCAATCAAATCTCAGGAACTACAGGGTACTAATGAATACATTCTTTTTGTGTTAGATAGTCCAGTGAACGAGGAAGGCTATACGCTATATTCCATGACGTTAATAGTTTCCCGTACTTAAGATATATATTTCTTAATTATCAGGTTTCTTTACAAAAAGGCAGGCGAAGCCGCTGATAGAAGCTTGCTATATATATAGATAATCATTTTTAGTTTCCCTATAATTTATACTGGGGAATTTGTAAACTGGATTGTATTTCTTGTCATCCGCCTCTAGGGACAAAGCAGATAGTGCTCGAGATGGCTCTGTATCCGTATCCTCGAGTTGGGGGAGGGGTAGAGATCGTGGGGGTAGAGGAGGCGCGCGGGGGTTCCGTCGCACCCGGAAGTGGCAGTCGCTGTCTTGAGGCCACGCACGCTGAACCATCAAGGGGAGGTCGTCTGGATGTAGCTTCCGTTCGTATTCTTGAGATGGACACACCTGAAATTATTATTATTAAATAATTTAATAATCAATTATGAATAGATTTTTGGTAACGTATCTCTTAAATTTCAAGATCTTTCTTGTTATGAATAAAATTTAAAAAGAAATAGATAATAATTACCAAAACTGCAGCGCTTTGTGAAATATTGCAAGAGAAGCAATTAGAGTATATTTATTAGCAGTAGGTATAGGCAGAGGAAACCTGGGAGCGAAATTAGTATACTTTCGTTCCCCACTCTCCGCTCGATTCTAGACGTATTGTGTGTTTCGTGGCACAAGACAACGTCATTCTTTGCCAAACCAGAGCAAAGAAATTAAAATATGAAATAATAATTAATATTTAATTTCCTTAAGTGGGAATCGAACACAACCTGCCGTGCTTACCGTCGCACGCTTGTGCCCCTGCGCCAGGACTGAACTCATAAATACTAGATACTAATACGCAAAATTACCTCATATAACGAGAATCTCTCCACACCCTCCGTAGAATCATAGCAATGCAGTAGAATAGCCAGCAACTCATCAGCAGTCGTACGCTCGCTGGTCAACAAGCACTTATATTTGGATGAAGACATGAGCGCCGAGTCGTATATTTTTATAAGACCGCCTGGACGCATTTGTAAGGAGAATCTGGAAAGATATAAAGAATTTATTAGTAACAGCAATAATAACTAGGTACTATTATATGGATGAAAGCCACTGGTGGTGCAGTGGGTTGTCCTACTACGGGCGTACTAGAAATATTTTACAGGGGCCTCCCCCTCTTAGCGCTGTGGTGTATAGTGTGGGTTCAATTCCCACTCGATGGAATGAATAACTTTGATTTCAACTTTTTGGTAAAAAGGCGGGGCGTTGAATTCCGTCACTCAATACGCAACATCTTGAATATCGGGCTTTATGAAGCGAACAGGGTGTTTCCACACTATTGTTCTTCAGCCCACCCTGGTTTATGCGGGCTACAGAGGAAAATTGTTTAACTTTTATTTTGATTCCATAAATCAAAATGATTGTAACGATCCACTTGAGTTATATTGAAATTTATTATGTTTTGTGTGCTTTTGTGGCTCGTAAATTCGTAATATAAGTCTACAGCGCCCTTTTAAAACTTTTTTATCTTTACGTAATATAATGTAAAGAAGGAATCTAGTGACTAAGTAAGTTTTTCCCGACTTTATATTAGTACTGGTCGTCGCTTGCAAATTTGCCTGGCTTTTAAAAAGTAAAACTTAAAATCTCATTTATCTCTATTCAGGTAGGAAAATCGAGAAATTCTCTCTTAATACACATACTTTTCCCGAGCATGTAGGTAACAGGAACCTTCTAATTCCAGTTACATAAAGGAATAGTAGTTTTATATATAAAAATAAATAAATATTTATATGTAGTGACAAATTTATTAAAAATATAAAACATTAAATTATGAGTCGCAAAAGGGTCATAAATATTTACTTATACTTTTTAACCGACTTCTGTAAGAAAAGGAGGTTCTCAATTCGACTGTATTTTTTTTCTAGTAGACACCAGACACGGAGATACTAAAATGATCATTTAATGTGTTTGTTGTCATATTAAATGCAAAAAAGCTAACTCAGTACGCAGGAAGCTCAACAGTCGTAAAAAGACCTGTTCACCTTGCAATATCGTAAGATAATATAACAAAAACTTTATCATCCTTTTAAAAATAAAATTATATTTTTTCATATTCATACATTTGACTTTGTTATTGCAGGTTCGATTCCCGAAACTGAATTACGAATACCCATTTTTCTCGAAATTACATACTCAGCCCCAAATTTAAAAGATATATGAAAATCACGAGATCTTGTATCGTTATAAATAAAATATCCAAAATATTTAAGGTCGTATAAACGTAGACTTGAGATTAGAAAAATTCCTTATTTTTACCCAATTTACATGACAATGCTTGACGACAGAACTCAAGTGCTTAAATATTAATCATTCCCCCTTTTGGGAATCGAACCTACAAACACGTCATACAGTTCACACGTGCCACTACGCCACAATGGTAAAAAAACTTGTAAAAATGTAGACCACCGGCCATCGTCGTGTAAGCGTCTCCCCTTCCGGCGTCTATTCCGGTGAGTTTAAACTTAGCTAGCTAGTGGGTAATAAAAAACTGTAAAAACTCGGCCCTTTATTGACCAAATGTATCGAGTTTCTGACATTTGTGTATTGTTTGTTTACTGACTGAAGTGGAACTATTATTTTTTTTTATTATGTATCTAAATATATCTAGTCATATTTTTAAAATCATTACAAATATTAAAACGTAGGGATATCGTGGCGTAGTGGTTAGCGTCTGTCCGTACAGTCATTGTGGGTTCGATTCCCACTTGGGTGACATAACTTCCCCTACTTCAAGTATATGCGGGATACGGTTAAGCAAACGAAAATATTAAACATTTCACTTCCTTAAGTGAGAATTGAACCCAGAACCACTACAGCCTCGTACCACAGGGAAAGAATTTCTGGCGCAAGAAAGTCTAAATAATTTAAATATGTCTATCTATTCGTCCGAGTAGAATCGAACTCACAACCACCCTTACAGTGAGGCACTATTTCACAAAAATAACAACGAATATAAAAAAAACCACAATATTATTTAATAATATTGTTTTAAACTGTAAATTACATAACAATTAACTAAACTGTCAATTTACTTACGTACTTTTAATAATTATACTCTTGTCCCAATTTAATATTAGTCATTTAAACATTTAAGCCTTGACGTTTGCACGCTATTGAATACATTAAAAAATAATAAATTATTAATTTATTATTTTTAATAAAGTAAGCGTGACAGTAGTGTGGTCTATCTTCACTCGGTACTTATATTATATGTGTTTACGTATGAAACGCGGCGTTAAGTCCCGCCACTCAACAAATAATGTCTCAAAAATTTGAAACGTGACAATAGTATGCCTTTGCTTATATCTTGCTAAAAATATAGTTTTTTTTTGATAAAGACAAATTTAAATCTGTTAATATCGCCACCAGTTGGAAATCTAATAACTGAGCCATAGTAGTGTCATTAAATATAATAAAATATTCTTTCATTAAATTTCTCTAAGTATTCCCATCGACTTAATGATTTATATATTACGTTATTAAAATAATATTACAAGATGTCCATTCATACAATCATAGTTAGAGCCTAGAAAATACTTAGATATGTATATCAATGTATTTAATACTATTTAAAATGTAATCGATGTCTTTGAGTAAGGTATCTGATTTATATATTTATAGGTCTCTTCCATAGATTGTTTTATTAATAAGTAAAAAACTAGCTCCACCCTTTTTATCTCATAGCAATGAAGCAAGACAAAACTTGTCACTTTTCAAGACATTGCGTATTGAGTGGCGTAACTCAACACTGCGCTTTGTTAATTTATAATAGCAAGGAATTACAAAAATTCTATTTTGCTACTCTAACAACGACTTCAATCCGAAATTTAATATTAGTTAAAATCTAATTGATATCTTTGAGTAGGGCTTCTATTTTGATTATATAGACTTTTTTTAATAATAACTACACCTAAACTAAACATGGTAGTCAATTAATTTTAAATCTATAGAAAAAATCAAAATGAAGTCGTATCCTGTAAGGTGATTAATAGTCGCGTCCTTTGGTTAGATAAAAATATATTATCGAAAACACTGTGTGTCACGTTGTTAGTGGAACAAAGAGAAATAAAAACAGATTCACGCTTTGTCCCGTATATAAAAGAATGGACAAAGGGAACTTAGTGTTAAAACACTCCGTTCTCACTGCTCACCTAGTTTCAAATCGACGCCATGCTAATGGTTTAATTGAGAGAGTTATTCTCATATACCGTTCTAGTAGATATAGTGCATATGCCTCTACGGGACGAATAACTAAATTAAAAAAAAAAACAATAATTCCTTAGAGAAATCGAATCCACAACAATCACGCGCAATTAGACACTGTTTCACTGTGCCACATACTTTCCTTACTTACTTTCCATCTAAGCCATCTGAGGTCAGAGTTATCTCAGGCACTTGTGTGTCATGACATCACGCACGTGTCATAAAAAACATATTGTTATTACCTGACGGCACTGATTAGCTAGTTAAATATAAACACTTACTTTGAATATCCCTTCGGATGACACGCCTGCAACGCTGCCGGCCTGGCATCGTCATCCAGAACCAAAGTGGTCCTAAGTCCAGCTGCTCTGACCCTAACTTCCATACTCAGGTAAAATAATCTAGGGTCACGGTGCCGCATCCTGAATTTGCCTAGGAGTGTAGCGACTACTTCCTTAGCCCTGGTACCCCATGTCACTGACAGGGTCTTGTATTCGATGTCCGGCCGGAGACATCTTGCGTATACTTTTATCGTTGTCTGCAAGGTAAAATAATTTATAGGTTAAAAATTAAATATTTTTTTTATATACACTATCTTTTTTAGGAAAGTTAGTGTTAAGACTCTCTTTTTGCCACGCACCGTCTAATTGTAGGGGCATTGAGTGGCGGTACTTAACGCCGCTCTTGGCCTGGTTAGCAGAGTGAGGATATGAAAATAATTCGTCCCCTGATTGGAAATCGAACCCACAATCGTCTCGTTTACTGTCAGACGCTGTGCCGTTGAGTCATAACGGCCTCTACACCTAAATAAAAAGCCATGTATGTACACTGAAAAAATTTTTTTACTCCATATCTCAAACGACAGAATAAACAGTACAAACAGATTAAGCTCAAATAATTTGAAAAATCAAAAGCTTAATCGAAAAATCTAAATAATTTTCATTCTGATTTATTGTCAATTCTGGCTCCATCATCACATCAGCTCAATAACACCGTATTATTATATTGTCACTCAAGCTACGTAGTACTACCAATTTTCATGATGATGTGAGGGGTGGGTCCAGAGAGAAAATCCAGTTATTACAATACAGTTACAAGTCCACCTAATAAGTATGTTATAAAAATGCAAGAAATCTGCAGTAATACAATCATAAACCAACAGTTGTGTAATGTAGGAGGAATGTGAGTAAATAATATACTCGTATCATTAGATTCGAGCCCTTTAGCATAACCCCCACAGGAAATTAGTAATCGATTTGAAGTATGCAAGCAAGAGAGTATAAAAAGTATGTATGTTTAAACTAAAGCATCGAAAGGACAAACAACATAGTGCCTCGAAAATTACGATTATTAGGAATGTGAGTAATAAGAGTGTTTCAACACTTAATTTTTTGCTTCACACCCAGCTATGGAGGAAAAGGCATGAAGCTGAAAGCAAAAAACAAACTTCAAATCCTTAGAACTGGCCGCACAGTGAACACTGCATAAGCCAACCAGCAAGGCTATCTGTAATCTATACTAATATTATAAAACTGCAGTTTGTTTGGCTGAACAGGCTTAACTCAAAAACTAATGATTCTAATTAAAAAATATATTTTTGTGTTACTTTAAAAGCATCTTTATATATAAATATTACATAGGCTTTTTACCATAGGAGGCTATGGAGGCTATCCTTTCAAAATTACCTCAAGCACCTCAGAGTGTTTCAAACAGAACTCTTAATTATTTTCATTTAACTATGCGAGCAAAACCCAAGTAAAAGCTTGTCTAGAATACAGCCGTCTAAACAGCATAATACTGTGTATATACATACGTCATTGTACGCCCGCACCATTGTGATTTGCACAGCGAGGTCCATTGTTTACTTTGAGAAATTCAAAAACTATTCTTAAGTATTATATAGCCTTCACTGAAAACTTGAATTGAAAAGGTTGACTCGACGGTCAGCTAATTGAAGAGGTAAATTGAATTTTTAACTTATGGATGATTATTTTTTTGTAGCTTTACATAGTGTCTCCTTTCTCTATCTTTCGTTGAATGATATAACGTAGTGACGCTGCTCTTTATTTTATGACCAGTTTGGAAATGGAGAAAAGATATTCCCAGAGCAGAAATCAAACCTACAACCGTAGCATTTAAAATTAGACGATAGCGTCTAGCTCCTGTGCCACTGACTATATTTGACTGATTATATTTGTAATAATGAGATTTTAAAAAGTAAGAAAATTTTAAAAACGATTTGGGAATTTCAAAAATATATATGAGTTCCAGTAGGATTGTTAAAAAACAATAAATTCACATACAAATCTAAAAAAGTGATTTAGTCTTAAACTGAAGCTTCAATAAAAGAATGTTAAAACTTGCAATTGTGGTTTCCCCTATAGTGCGACAGGATTTACCGCAAATCCGCAGGATATACCAAGTTATATACACAGGTACACTAACTTTAAAAATAACATTATTATTATTTCAAGTTAATATTTTCTTTTATAAAATAGATACAAAGAGCCAACTAGATATTCTCAACCACAATAGCACCTATTTAGTTAGTTAATAAGTTAACTATTTGATAATTCAATTCATATATTCATAAAGAAAAAAGCAAAATCAAAACTTTTATGTAACAAAACGAAAAAACAAAGTATAACCGCATTATAAAATCATTACTCGACATATAAGAATGCAAGGATTGCAGAAAATCAGGTTCCCACGCGTTTTGGGTCGCACGAAGCTAAAACTTCAAACTGAGACTACAATTTAATTATTAAAACACTACTAAAAATATAAAATTTATATAGTGATTAATCACTTACATGTATATAGTGTGGGTGGAAAGGTATTTTTGTGCGGGGAGCGGGCACCGGCGCGAGCGCAGCCATGACGCGCGGCTAGTTGGACAGCGCGTGTGTGACTGAGGAGTTTTGCGGAACTACGCCCTACGCACTGTCACGGAAACTAAGGGTTCACCTGCTCCCTACAGGAAACCCATGGATCTATGGGGTATCGATCTATATTATGTTGTTTGTGGGGATTTCACACGGTAACAATGTGGGTTATGGTGGAAAATTGTATAAAAATTGGGGATTTTTGCTTTTTTTTCTCCCATTTTTTATTAAAATGCCATTATAATTATGTTTTGATTATGTCTATGCATATTCTACTTAAATGAGTTTATTTATAGGTTAGACCTCAGCTTATAAATCCTATAAAATCTTAATTGATGAACAGAAAAAAATATCCAACTATTTGAAAACGTATATGTAATAATTATCATATTATCAGTTATATACTTATATACAGGATGGAATTGTCAGCACCACTTTAAATGAAACCACAGTTTTAACTACTCTATAGAAGCCTAATATAATACGGAAAAAAAATAATTCCCAAAAATGAAAAAGTTTTTTTTTCAAACAAAATAAATAATAAAATTATCGTTTTAAAATAAAACGCCATTTGTAAAGTATAACATAGGCACGCACACACTTACCTGTCAAAGCGGCAACGTCGCATACGTATGTGTGCGTGACACGAAATACAGGTATGGATAAAAATCGTGAAATGAAAAAAAATTCTAACGTCTAAACTGTTGAGGTACCTTGATTAATTTTTTTTATTCCAGGTTTTAAATAGTTTACCCTATATGCAGTTTCAGTAAAAGAAGCGCTGCCTCTTCCACCCTGTATACTTATTAATTACAAGTTACGTTATATTATAATTCATCATCATCATCATCATCATCAGCCTGTCCTCGTCCACTGCTGGACATAGGCTGGCATATTATAATTATTTATTATAAATATTTTATAACAAAACAAAATAAAAGCCATACATATTACGAAAATAAAATCAACAAAAACATTATAATAATTATTCGATACAAGAAATCGCCGGTAAAAGTGGTCATCTCTGCCGCTGTACGGCGGACATCGACTCGGTAGGAAGTGAAAAAGCTATACCGGAAAACAAGTGGAATGCAACTCTCGGAGATGGGAGCTTGCATGTCATTTTAGCTGGGATGAGCTTTCTTATGAATAAAGCGAGTTTTTGTATTGAAAGAAAAAAAACTTTTTTTCCTTATAAGTAACCTTACTCGATCAGTTCTGTCCATATTTAATAGTCTATGTAATTATTACTACTTTTTTTCACGCATTTCCGTTTCACGCTGTATCCAGCTTACAGCAGCGTATGCAGAGAGAGTCTAGTGTTGAGACATTCCGTTCTCAGTTTTTAAAAAAATGCATAATTGATTGATAATAAAATAATTCATTCCCTCGAGAAGAAATCGACATGTCATTCTAACAGTTATGGGTATAACTGTCGTATTTACCGCCATCACTGTCCCTGACGGCCTAGCAATGTCTTAAATTTTGGTTATTTCACAGGTGAAAGCTATTACTATACGCAATGGTATCGAGTTCGATTCTTTCGTGATGAAGATTTTTTGCATAATTTAATATACAGGGTGGAATTGTCAGCGCCACTTTAAATGAAACCACAGTTTTAACTACTCTATAAAAGCCATATATAATTCGAAAAAAAAATAATTCTCAAAAATGAAAAAGTTTTTTTTTCAAACAAAATAAATAATAAAATTATCGTTTTAAAATAAAACGCCATTTGTAAAGTATAACATAGGCACGCACACACTTACCTGTCAAAGCGGCAACGTCGCATACGTATGTGTGCGTGACACGAAATACAGGTATGGATAAAAATCGTGAAATGAAAAAAAAATCCTACGTCCAAACCGTTGAGGTACCTTGATTAATTTTTTAAATTTTGGGTTTGAAATATTTTACCCTATATGCAGTTTCAGTAAAAGAAGCGCTGCCTCTTCCACCCTATAGATATGTATACGTACGTACGAACGTATTTTGACAATAATTAATTAGGTGACATATTGATTCGACGAATTATTGTAATTAGGGCGAATATTAACTTTATCTTTATTTACATTAAAGGTTATCTTTCGAATTGGGTTACACAGTAGGTATTTGTAAAACATTTGTCCAATGAAGATATTCATTAAAGATATATATAAGATGTTATTAAAGATAGTTAATTTAGAAGCTAAAACGCGGCGTTGAGTTCCGCCACTCAACACACAATATCTAGAAAATATGTAAAAACTAGAAAACATTATTTATAGGTACCCTGCTATATGAAGATAGAGCATGAAGCTGTTCATTATATTAGATATTTATTATTATTAATAATTATAACATCATTATTATTTTATATCCTAATTTCATTTAATTGAACAACATATATACAAAGTTGCGGCAAATAAGAAATTACCATAATATATTTAATAATATCAGCGACCCACTGACCATGACCACGACCACGTGTTTACCACGCAAAGTACTTACATCATATAGTACAACGTCTATGTCAGAGATGGCGTCACTATACACAAACATATCAAAAGGTACTAACTATATTAATATATTCCTCTGGATTATTCAGCAAAATTTGATATACCAGGGTAGGCAGAGAGAATCCATTGCTAAGACACTCCGCTCTACACATTCTATTTATTTTTAGAGATGTTTATTTTATGTGCGTTAAGTTGTGTAAGTTAATGCTTAGAGCTTTTCTTTAATACGCTGGCAATACTAAAATTATATTTTTAAATATCACAGTGGCACAATGTCTGACTGTAAACGCAACGCTGTGGGTTCGATTCCTACTTGGGGGAATGAGTTATTTTCATTTATTCACTTGGTAAATATAACAGAATGTCTCAAATTATGGGCGATGCGTAGGGAACGGTTACTTAAAATTAAGTTCCTCAGCCTTTCCTGCGGAATACATTGTCCAGCTAAACAATAAATAAAATTTTCGTTAATTCGCAATATTACTCAATCGTAGATATAATTCCATAACTAATATTAAAAGTTGCTCTGAATATTATAATTGTTACAAAAAAAATTGCAATATTACAGAGCGTGTCATTCTAACAGTAAGCTTGAGCCACATAAATTTTGTATCAACCTCAAATTGAACCTTGTCCCCTCGTTATACGTTCTACGAGATTTCGATTTCGAAATTCGATTAGGAAGATAATGGTGATTACTGGGGTAATCGATTAACTGTGCTCTATTAACTAACCTAATCTAACCTTTAATTAGCTTTGATATCGATATTTTACCTTGACGTGATGAACTCTTGAGGTTTTTGAACTATTTAGTATGAAATATGAAAATTGCACTCCATGGCGCAAGAAGGCAGCGCCTAACAGTAAATACTTCGGTCGTGGGTTTGATCTTATTTGTTTCAATTATTATCATTTTCCCGTTTTGATTGATAAAACATTATGTGTTCAATAGCGGCGCTCAACGCCGCGCTTATAGTGTTACTATAGCGAAGAAATGAAATTAATTCATTCCCGCGATTGAGAACACGCAAAGCCTCCAAAATTTGTCGGAAAGGGGGAAATGGAAGTATCCTAATGGAAACGGAGTGTTTTAAGGTACTAGATGTCTAGGTTCCCATGTTTCCCTCTGCTGACCCTGCTTGCTATGTACGGGATAGTGTTAAGCTTACAAAAACAAGTTATTAAAGCTATAAAATATTTAAATATAGTCACGTTAAAAATTGTTTAATTAGCGCACGCGTTTACTCTTTCCGCTTATTACACACAATTAATATAGCCTTATATAGTCATTTCCTTATCAATTAATATCGTTTAAAATTTTGTAGAGCTAGTCATGCCGCAAAGGCACAAAAAAAATGAAATCTCACTCGCGAACATGAAATATTTAACATTTTCATTTCTTCGCCCTGGTATCGAGGCACAGCGCGGCGTTAAGTTCCGTTCTAAGCACGCAATGTCGGCAACAATCTCTTTTACAGAGTCTGTCTCAGAAGTTAGTACAAATAAAGAAAATCTGTCAATCCCTTTAATGTAAACATAAAAGAAGTTTATAGGAAGCACATCGACTTTGCGTTTTGTGATGCCAAACGACTGTAGTATTATAATGGATCGGATACACAAATTAACTGAACTCTTTATATTAATTAACCTGTCACCTCTATGGAAAAGAAAACAAGGTTCAAATTCGAGCATATTCCCTACATTTCCTAATTTCCTGGCTTGTCGTCACACCTCATTCGCTCAATTTAGGGCGTCCTGTTGTTATTTTGAATTTTTATATAAATAAACTTTATGTATAATATTATTAAATAATAGTTTTTTCTTGTGTTTTCGTTCTCAATTTTATGCTTATACTGAGATAATGTTTTTGTTGCATTTAATATTTACAAGCCAATTCTACCCTGGACCAATGTCCACATTAATTACGTGTTTATTTTCCACAGCAGAGTAGATAGAGAATACCTAATGTCAAAACACTCCGTCCACCACTTTACGCCCAAATTAGACTTTCTATTCGTATATAAATTTTTAAGGATTATTCTTAAAAATTTCTATATGAATAAAAATATGTATTCTTTTTATTCTTTAAATTCTTTTTGTTTTCTTTTCCCAATAATTGAAAAATAAAATAATAGAAATTTTTGCAAATTCCAAATATTTATAAGCACTCTCTCCAAATCGAAACTATCACGGTAATGTTAAACATATTTATTTCTATAATATTCACATGTATGAAACGCAGCGTTGAGTTACGCTGCTCAAGTAACCAAAACTCAACAATATCTAACTTCTAATATAATCCTTTCTCTCAGAAGTATTCCTTGAATAGACATCTATTATTCTTTCAAAGTCAACAAAGAATTTTACGTGTACTAAAAAAAGTTAACGAGTATTTTCCAAAAAGCTCGGCCAAAGCTTACTGCGCTTGAAACAGTTGTAGCCACTTGTATGAGACTAAAATAGATCTTTGAAAAGGAATTACTTACAGTGTTGTGATAACAGTTAAAAACATTGTTCATTTATAATTAGTCTTTTCTATTTTTTATGGATGTATTATTGTCTTTTTTAGCTTTATGCTGTATCTTGGATATAGCAGGGTGGGCAGAGGGAAGTTTAAAACATAGTGTTATAACACTTCGTTCGTATTAAAACACTTCCGTTTCGCCATTTCACCGACTTTTGGTGGCATTGCTTGATACGTGGCGGAAATGCCTTGTTACCAGAGCGAAAATATTAAATATTTCATTACCTCGAATGGGAATCGAACCAACAACCTGTGGCGTCTACAGTCGCACGCTTTGAGTTCCTTTGAGCCACGACTGGTCTCATGTATATATGAATGTATTCTATAATATGTGGAGTATAAATAGACAACGATTTTTTTTTATTTCTTAACAATTATTTTGCATTTATGGCCTGCCACAGTCCGACTGGCCGAGGATTGCTTGAATTTTTTTTAATTAGTAAATATGATCTATCTTTAAAGCTCTGCAGATGGCAGTAACTTCAAGTTCTAGTTCTTAACCCTAGTTTCCTTTAAAAAAACAAATCTCGGAGTATAAAAAAACAACATAAATATCTACTACATTAAGTGGAAGAGTCATATTCATCATAAATCATTAAAAAAAGTAATCCGACTACAAGAGGTCTTTATAAAATTTATTTTTCAATCCTACAATAAGTACTTAGCTTTTTAAATAAATGCCTCCGTTTGAATGGACGGAATGCAAATATGGCAAAGGGAAAAAGCATTCATCTCACCTGGCGTGGAGTATAGGTAGGTGTAGTGTTTTAGTTGACAGATGGTTATAACTGGTTCAAATACACAAAAATATGATTATTTAATAGACCATTTTTCTTTTTGTGATTATTTAATAGAACATTTTTCTGTTAAGGCCATGGTCAACGATATGGTTATGGCGACGGGACTGGCCTGACTAAATAAGATGCGTGGGTTCAATTCCCACTTGGGGGAAGGTTTAAGTTATTGTAATATCGTATAATTAAATTATTTCTTTATATTATTCTTAAAATTAGACAGACAGTGGGAAATGGAATATCTTAAGCTACATTGTTTCTGGTTAAGTAGGATAGGCAGAGGCAATCTAGTATGTGGGTTAAAAGAGTGAAGAAATATAAAAAAAATCTCTAAGTAAAATAACAAAATACTGTTTGTACATGTTATTTTAGATTAAAATCTACTGAGGATTTGAGTATGTTTCTTATAATATTTTTATTTTTTATTTAAATTACTAAAATAAATTTTTATTTAAAATATTTTTTACTATGTAAATATTATTTTAAGCTCTATGTCAACTTTAGGACTCGTCTGTCTAATTCTATGCAACTAATGACCGCATCTCAAAACAAAACAATACTACAATTTATATAACAATTTAATTGTAATAACGTGTTTACTGTTTCCGTAGAAAACATATGTCAACGTCAGAAATAACCGCACACTAAAGAGTTGGGGAAAAAAACACAAAAAGTCCCCCCGAGCCGAGCACGTGCTAGCTCCAGGTGTACAGGATGCTGTGCAAGTATTTCAGCTTGTCTTGATTATCTATTATTATAGATCACTTAAGCATAGCTTCACGATTTATCCCGCATATAGTACAGTAGGGTAGTGGGAGTCTAGTGTTAAGACACTCTGTTCTCCAAGCACCGCCCAATTTTCGAGACATTGTGTGGTGAGTTGCGTAAATTAACGCTGCTCTTTATTTTGTTACCAGAGCGTGGATTAAAGATTATTAATCTCTCCGAGTGGAAATTGAACTCACATCGTTTTAGTTTGACGAGTTTGATACTGTATCCCGCATTTAGCAAAGTATGCAGAAGGAATCTAGTGTACCTGGGAATACAGTGTTAAGACATTTCCGTTCCCCACTTTCTACTGATTTCTGAAGGTGATGAGTGATGAGTGGCAGAATTTTTAGTACTTATGTCATATTTTTATTTTAAAAGTTCCTTCGATCTGAGTCACGTTCGTTTACAATCATAAATATTAATAGAAGTGATATTCGGTCGGCTGCCGTCGAGTGCTCCACTTGTAATATATATAATTTATTGACTTTTAACTGGATTTACGACGTCGATTTGTTCTTACAAAATATGTATTACAGGTTACAACATATTGTAGTTATCTAACTTTCCTTTGAAAGAAAAAACACACTTTTATAGAGAAAATAGTTCTGCATTACTGCTTTCTCAATCATTCTTTTTTATAGATTCTGCTTTAACACAAATAGTGTCAAGACTCTCCACTCTTCGTTAAATCAGCACCGACACAGCTATCCCATTGCAGAGCCAGAGAGAAGCCAGCGCTAGTGCTAAGAGAATCCGCAACCAACTTTCTGTCCAATTATCACATTGTGTGTTGAGTAGCGGAATTTAACGCTGCGCTTTATCTACCAGAGACAGAAAATGAAAAGATTAATTTTCATCTTCGGGGGTCATACCAGCGATTGGGAATAGAACCCACAACCGTCACGTTTACTCAGACACTGTCCCTGTTTTTTACAACATAAAATGCTACTTTAGCAACTTATAGAAACATATACTGTTTCTATAATAAAACGTAACTACATTTCTGTTTATATCTCAATCTGTGTTTACCTTACAAATTATACTACTCTAGGTAATTGAGCGGAGAAGTGTTAAATGCATGTGCATACGTTATTAAACTGGAAACCTAAGCCAGCCTATTCGTGACTAGCTCTTAATAAATACTGTTCGACTTAACTGCACCTAAGTATTTTTAAAGATTTAAATTTCAAAAATCACTTTTATTAGCCTACTAGACCTACTTTTTTTAGGTTGACGCTGTTGTGCCGCGCAGGTAGAATAGAGAGAACCTGAGAACCTAGTGTTAGGGCACTCCGTTCCCATTAAAACACTTCCGTTCCCCTATTTACGGCGAATTCTGCAGGCATTACTTGTTGAGTGGCGGAAATAAACGCCGCGCCTTATTTTATTACCAAAGCGAGGAAATAAAAATTATAAATATTTCATTTGCTCGAGTGGGAATCGAACGTACAACCACCTGTGTCGCCTTTACAGCCGCACTCTTGTGCCCTTTTACACAATAACTACTGAACTGATTTAAATGAAACGTTACACTATTATAGATTGTTAATTAAAATAATTGCAAGGAAATGAAAATAAATAACTCCCACGAATGGGAATCGAACCCACAACCGATCGCTGCCTTCTTCTTTGTTTATTTCACAAAATATTGTCTATTATTTATTATGTAGGCTTAAATTACATATCTTGAAAAATAGATCTTTTCTATTTCCAGTAGTGTGGTTAAGAGGCATGAACGTGAGTGAGGACAAGGTCCCTTTGTTATTACCTTCGGTATCAACTTACCATACAATGGCAACCAGCTTGTGGTAAAATAATTATATATTATTAGATTATATTATGAGTTATTGTTGTTAATTTGGCTTACGTGGTCGTCTGGCCTTAAAAATTGCTATAAATGTCAACAACCGTCGTGGTGCCGCGTAACTATAAACGAGATAGTTGTAGATTCGATTCCAATCTGAGCAATGAATTATTTTTTATTTCTTTGCTCTGGGCTCCAGACAAAGCACAGCGTTAAGTGCCGCCAGTCAATGTTCTGAAAATTAAGCGGTACGTGGGGAATGGAGCTTCTTAGCACTGGTTTCCGTCTACCTATGGTTACAGAGTGAAACCAAAAAAATATTTCTACAATTTTTATTCCTTTATATTAATTAATTATCTTTCAAAATGCGCAATGCGTAAACAACGAACCACCTATTAAATTTCAAGACCATAAAATATGAATGTCATTGAAACCGGACGCCTAAATGGTATATTTAAATGTGTTGGGTAGAATTAGCATCAATCGGTTATTTCATATCTTTCCGCTGCCTTATCGGCGGATGTTTACTCGATACAAGTAATCTCTAACTAAGCTCTTTGTGCAATAAATTCGATGCTTTAGCATAGTTTAATAAAAAAAGACTGACTGACTGAAAACACTTATCAAAACTGCCGTCTGTGAGATTGACCAAGTGCGAGTTGGACTTGTACACGAAGGGTTCCGTAAAATGATCTAAAAATTGGCAAAAATATGACGTTTGTTATATTGGAGTCGCCATAAATATTTGTTATGTTTATTTTGTTTTCTACAATAAAAGAAATGCATCATCTCTAAAAATGTTAGCTGTCCAACCATCAAAGTTCATGAGATACAGCCTGAAGACAGACGGACGGATAGCAGAGTCCTAAGTAATAAGATTCCATTTTACCCCTTGCGTACGGGACCCTAGAAAGGATTTTCTTATTTAAATTTTTGATTTTTAGCTTCAGGAAATTTCTGCCCTTTCCCAGCAAACTAACATGATTGAGTAAAGTAAAGTTGAGAAACTCAACTTTATAATTTTAATATTAATATTATATTTAGATAGTAATTTTAACTATTTATACTAAATAATAATATTTTTATACCAGGAAATAATTGTGTGAGTCTTTGTTTACAACAACGCTCCAGTAAGAAGGCGGAAATTGATAGCCACTTGATAACACTTTATTCGAATTAAGCACAGCGGCACTCAATGTATGTTGTGTTGAATATTTTTTTTATCTTCAAGCTTAGAGGCGGTATATGGGCTTAAAACCATGAAAAAATTATTAATATAAGTTTACTGTTTTAGATATTTTTTCTGGTTAAATCCACTTTAATTATTAATTTTCGTGCACCATACGTAAAATAATAATAGCGTTTTTTTTAAGAAACGAAGAGAGAAATAGGTTTTTCTCTTCGTTTCTTAAAAAAAACGCTAAAGTCTCTCTTAGTAACCCCCTACACTCCGTAACACTATCTTGAAATTGTGTTAAGTGTGTATTGTCTGCCAGTCACTCACTAACGGAAGAGATATTTTAAATTTTACATTGAAGCTCGTCAAAAAATATAGTTTTTAAATTTTATTTTAATTATTAACTAAAAGTATTTTAAAAGAGTTTTTTTTTATATTAAGCACACTTAGCATTAAAAAAGGCGCGAAATGACGCCATTTTGCTAACAAATAAAGTCATGTAAGTCAAGGCGCTAACCAAAAAGGTTGCAATCTGACACTGTTTTATTTTTTTTTGAAGCCAAAGGTCGATACATCGAAGTCCGAACTAAGTGGATCAAAGATTTACAGCTTTCAGGGTTGTGTTAATAATAAAGTATAACACTTTACAAAGTATTTTTGTAGTTTATAGATAAAATACGGAATGGTAAGTAATTTTATTAATAAATCCGTGTAAAAAGTTTTCAATAACATAAAAACGTGAATTTTCTATGTATGAAATAAAAACTCTTTTACTTTATTTTTTATATTCATAAAAAATAAGGTTATTAAATATAATTTCTAGATTATACTTTTCACTAATATAAAAATATTAATATAGTAATGATATTAAAATAGTATTAATTTGTAAATTAAAAATATTTTGTTTATGAACAACCCTAAAATTCAAAGACGCCGCAGATCACAAAACAAAAAAGATGGTACAAACCAAATGGACAGTTCTGAGAAGGCATTCATTCATTAGCATTTGCGGACCACTCTCTTTACTTTTTGTCCTGCACTGGATTTAAACATCACATTATCTTGTCAACTGGGAAATGTTATTTATATACCAATTCATAGTCTCTATTTAATCCTACCTTAACTACATGCTGTACAGCTTTACGCTATATCCCATTAGAAGGGTATGTAGAAGGGTAGGGTGAAGGTCATGTAGAAGGATATGCAAAGAGAACCTACTGCTAAAATACAATTTTCGAGAGAATGTTTGTCGAGTGCCAGAACTCGATAGCGCATTTTGAACTTAAGAATGCCATTTTTCATTTAAAAGAAATAATAATAATTACCGACTTTTTTTCTGATATATTCAGGATATATATCATCAATATAATGGTACTAATATTAACTTATTTTCATACAAAGGAACTAATGATAAATAACATTGTCATTTATTTTTTAACCGACTTCTGTAAGAAAAGGAGGTTATCAATTCGACTGTATTTTTTTTTTATTTTTTTTTTTTATGTTTGTTACCTCATAACTTTTGATTGGGTGAACCGATTTTGAAAATTTTTTTTTTATTTGAAAGGTGAAGCTTCCCGAATGGTCCCATTTGACAATGGTATCTATGAGAAAATCACATAAGTCTTAAATTTGCATTAGGTATGTGCGCGACAAATAGCCGAATAACTCAATGTCGCGCTAACCGATTTTGATGATTCTTTTTTTATTTGAAAGGATACACTTCAAGGATAATTTGGTGAAAGTTTGGTTAGGTTCCGGTTATGGAATCCGGTGAAAATTGAGAAAGTTTGAAAAAAATTGATTATACTGTAATAGTTACAAGCAAAAACTTTTTAAATTGATGTCAGAAGTGAGATTCCTGAACGTTGCATTTCTTTTCAACCAATCTCAAAAAAGAGGATGTTCTCATTTTCAACCAACTTCAAAAAAGGGAGATTCCGAATTCACCCGAATACTTTTTATGTTTGTTCTTGTCAATATACCAAAATGTAACTTTGCACAAAAATAATAGCTAATTAAATGAAGTTTTACATAGAACAATCACAACCACTCGTTGATAACCACTACCACCACCATCACCACTCGTTCAAGAAGCATCATTTTAAGATCTACTCATCACTAAAAATCGTAAAATAAATTAATCTTTAACAAAAACAAAAACCGACTTCTAACAACGAACTAAAAAGTGAAAAATAATTATATAAAGATTTTATAATTTTGAAGTCGGTGTCAAGCTAATGCTACAACACCCTTCCTACAATATCTAATTACTAAGCCTGTTTGTTTTACTTGGCACCGACTTCAAAATTATAAAATCTTTATATAATTATTTTTCACTTTTTAGTTCGTTGTTAGAAGTCGGTTTTTGTTTTTGTTAAAAAATAATTTATCACCGGTTTACAAACAGCCTCCCTTAGCCACAATAAAAATATTTTTAAGCTTTACACTTTATCACGCATAAGAACCCTGTTGTTGCTAATAGGTAGCAGCAGGGGGAACGTAGTGTTAAAACACTCCATTCTCCACTTTTTTGTTAAGTACCAAAACAAAAATAAATCAGTCCTCCCAGTGTGAGTAAAAATAATTCATTCTTCCGAAAAATAATTGAGTCCCAAATATCTTATACCAGCATGTTATATTCTATTGAGAAAAGGGCAAGTGTTTCGTTGTTATACAGGGTGAGTCATATTGAACTTTCCGGTTTTGGAAGGACGTTGCACGAAGAAGGGAAGGAGTAGAAGGGTGGGGATGGTGTCATTAGACGCGCCATGACATGCAGTTTTAGTGTGAGCAATGGCTTGGTCGGGACAACATTGTGCGTTCGTAGTTGAAGAGTTTATTAAAAATGGCGGCTCCGTGATCACAACACAGCGTGCGTTCCGTTTACATTTTGCTATTGGTCGACGTGATCCCATTCCCACTGGACCAACAATCAGAAATTGGGTATCAAATTTTAGAGCAACATCATCAGCATTAAAAACAAGACCACAAGGCCGAATTAGGACGACAAATGTTTCCCGGTCATCTCATTTCTTTGCGAGGTGACGTTGGGTGGCCGCCGAGATTACCTGATTTAACCCCCTGCGATTTCTTTCTCTGGGGTTACCTGAAGGAAAAGGTGTACACGCATCGTCCCCGAACCATCGATGAACTGAAGGCTGCA
This sequence comes from Heliconius numata, assembly GCA_016802625.1. Classification (NCBI taxonomy): domain Eukaryota; kingdom Metazoa; phylum Arthropoda; class Insecta; order Lepidoptera; family Nymphalidae; genus Heliconius; species Heliconius numata. The sequence continues at coordinate 940,414 of JAEBDU010000036.1, forward strand.
ATCACGGAAGAAATCAATGCTATTCCGCTGAATATGACTCGACGAGTAATGGACAACTTCCGGGAAAGGCTTCAGCAGTGTGTGGTCAATGGAGGTAGACATTTACAGGATATCATTTTTAAAACCAACTAAATTAAAACTGCATGTTATGTGCTTTCAAACAATAAAATAATTTTTACTGCATGTCGCTTTGTTTTTAATACACACCTTATTGAAATCGGAAAGTTCAATATGACTCACCCTGTATCTGCGTCGGCGCTGCTGTGGGCGTCGGTATTTTAATTAACCAAGATTAATCTTAATAACGATTTCCTTTTACGTATAAAATGCCTACGTATAGTCAATAATTAAAAGGCATACTATATAAATAAGGTCAATAATAATTTGGAAAATATTTGACAAATTTGAACATAATTTTTAATATTTTTAATTCTCCGCGTGTATAGAAATCAATAAGTGACTCAAAAGTTACTCTTTTCAATGTAAAAGTTACAATTTATTATTTTTCAATCATTTTTTAGTAACAATAAGCTAACAAATTTAAAATCTCTCACTCTATTTCTCTACCTTTTCCAATGTATGAAAACAACAAAAATAAATAAGCAAAGTCGAATGAAATTCGTTATTTCGATTTCATAAATTTTGTTTAAGAATACCGCGAAGGTTCTTAAGTAGGTGGTCCATGGGCGATACGTAGGTGAATTTAACGTTACGTCGGCACCTGTTAATTATTTATACTGATGTTTATTTGGTAAATTTTACCTATTACGCAAAATAAACAAATTGCTTAATTTTAGTTTGTAAAGGTTGATAATTTAGAAATTTTATAGTAGGTGGCATATGATATAACTTTATAGTAATTATATATGTATATAATTATGTACTTTTGCAGATTGGAAATAAATCAATTTCACGCTTATTCCCGCAAAGCGGGATGGACAGTTGTAGCTTAGCACCGTCTTTATACACTACCTATACATTATTAAAACGGCATCTCGAGATCGATCTTAGAGTTAAGAGCGGTTAATAAATACTGGCGTGGCGTAAAAGTGTTAAGCCAGTATTTAAGTCTATTATTTTGTACTATATTTTCCTAAGTGTTAGTACTCTTTTCTCCATTTTCCGGGGGAACTCACTGTGTTCTCCTCTCCTACTGATTTACCAACCTAAGTGGGGTGACTATAAAAACTTACAACGTCTTTACTTTCTTTAGTCTACTACCGGATTTAGTCTTTTTATTTTATTTTTATTGATTAACTCCCAATTAACAGCGAAACGTTTTCCATTCTAAATGCCAAATTACTTTATGTTTTATGTAATGACTGCTTTTTTAGTAGAAAACGAGGTTACTGAATTGCCTTTTTGTCAACTTAGATGACCAGCGATACTTTATCGTTAAAACCAATAAGCCAATTAAGAGTTACAGTTATAAGTATTTAATTTATTTAAAAGTAACTTCTAAATAAGTATTTCACTTGAAACCATGGGTTTTTGTACTATATCAACTTTCTACTCGTAATTTAAGCTCTCTCATCTCGAGTTGGCTATCTAAACTTTGTTCGGGTTTCCACGGCTGAGTGGCGTTGAGGTCGGTGCGTACATTCCGACAAATCTCTCACCGTGACCATACTTGGACCAAACTTCTATATAATAATAAAGTATCAAATTCTATAGCTTCTTATATACATTTTTTTCTTCATTTACGCATCGCTGTAGAGTAACTATTTCTATAGAATACAAGTACATACTGCTTTAAAGATTTATATTCCAAATATTTTCGTTTCAATGGCGTGGTTAGACATGTTGCGGCGTTAGATTCCGCCGCGTCCTAGCCATATCCTATCCTTCTAATATTATAAAAGTGAACATTTGTGAGGATAGACGTTTTTACTACTTTCACGTAAAAACTACTGAACAGATTTGGTTGCAACTTTACAGTAAGATAACTTATACATCAGAATAACATATAGGCAATAAATTTAAGCGGACGAAGCCGTGTAAAACATGTATAAGAGTTTAATATTAAAAAGCTACTGTTTAATTTCAGTATTAATGTAGATAAGACATAGGTAGAACAAGTTATCGATTGACATTCACTTCTTTACAAAATGCATTCTGAGAATCGATTTTATGAATTCAAGCTATAGGTATTTGCGACACGTTATTTGGGAAAACCGATTGTGAAGCCTGATGTTAAATGTGGAAATCTATAAAAAATATTTAAAATTAATATAAATATTCTATAGATGTGATTGAACTTTTAAAAAGTAGGAGAGAAAAGAGAGACGTTAAGTTTTGGGTGCCTTTAGTGTCAGATGCGCAATACGACCCAAGATGGTCAAAGAATGACTAGGTATAGCTAGTGTTAAGCAAAGAAGCATGAAGTGAAAGAAGAAGCATGAAGTGCAGAACATTCCAATAGAATAGCACCAAAATGCAAGATGATATCTTTTGAAGCTCGGACATACTCGTATGAGGAGAAAGTTTTTCACTTTCTCCTATAAGTCATATTATTTGTACCGTCTTATTGGTATTTCACTTGGGGTCCTTTCGACCTCACGTTGGCCTTGGATGGCCTGTAAGCTACCTGTAATAATTTGTTACTTATTGCTTACCACCTAAAACACAAGTTCACAGGGGTATATAATAGTTTAATTGTACCCTTCAGATATGAAAGTTATAAACTAGTCATATATAGATAAAAATAAAAATATAAATATAGATATAAATTTTTATAGACTAGTCTTCGAATTTGCTTGGACCAGGTCAACCAAAATTTCACAAGAACCTACCATTTTAGGATTAAAATTTTTAGCGAATGAATCATTTACCATATAAGTGCGATGTCGTATTAGGTATCTACAGTAGGTACGTAACAATGCTATTTTCCTTATATAGGATTTTTCATTGGAATGAATAATATTAATATATTTGGGTTCACGCTGTATCCCGCACATAGCAGGATAGGCAAGGCATATCAGTGGGAATTGAACCCACAATAATATTTTTTTAATAGAGCAATTATGTCTTAATTATATAGAACTGTATCGCAGCAAGTTATCTTATATCTTAAGTGTACTGAAAACGATCTTTTGCAAAGTGTTAATGCGACAAAGTTGCAACTAATAGTGGGTTGTACTATTTAGAGCACCACATGTTTATTATAATGGTAGTTCATAACAGTATGTTAAAGTTATTTAATGGCTTATTATTATTTTTTTATCTTTACACATACTGACTTAGAAAAAATGTAAGGAGGCCATAATAGCGCAGCGGTGCAAAGTCTGTATGTAAGCGGGACGGTTTTGTGTTCTATCCTTACTCGAGGGAATAAATTATTTTCTTATCCTCGCTCTGGTAACGAGGCAAACGCAGCGTTGAGTTCCGCTAATCAATATACAATGCCTCCAGAATTCGACTGTCTTAATACTAGGTTCCTAGGTTCCCTCTGCCTACTCTACTATATGCAGGATACAGCGGGAACCTTTATTATTAAATAGCTTATTACAAACGAGGTCATTTGTAGGACAGTGATAGTCTGACGCATTAAATACCGTATTGATTGATAGTAGACTATTACATCCGGATTCTTTAAGAACTTTGCTCTATTTTTTAAATTATAACTTTGTTGTATAAAAAGTTAAAAAAAACTAATGCATACGTACAGTTACGGTTTTTAGGTATACTTACTAAATATAGTAAGAATAGTCATTTCAAATTTCAGTCAGTCAATTCAGGCAAGTCGTGACGCAGGAGCACAAGCATGTGACTGTAAAGGCGGCAGGTTATGGGTTCGATTTCCACCTGTAGTTTCTGAAGTTGGTGCCTTCAACTAAACAAACTCTTGCCACAATTTCTTCGCTCTGGTAAGGAGGTAAAGTGTAGCGTCGAGTTCTAGAAGCATTGCAATTAGAATGGAACACCAGGTTTCCAGGTTCCTTATGCCTACTCTACTATGTGCGAGATACAGCGTGAAGCTACAGAAATGTGTATTTAGATTCCTGAAATACCTACGGGAACGAGAATAATCAATTTATTCCTTTTGCTTTTAGGTTTACCGGTAATAAAGTCCAGAAGAACAAACCACGAGCTACAGCTAGTCTTATTACAATACCTCAGATAGCTATCTGTCTAACATTCAAATGGTATTAACCATAATATCTCAGCAACTAGAGCAAACGTACGCCCATGACCTCGCCATTCTAAGAAATATCCAGTCTCTAGTACATTTCACAATACTCTATGGACACTAAGAACGAAATGCATAAATAAAGATTAGTTACTTTAGTAACAGTTTAGCTTTATTTGAAACTAGCTTTTCCCTGCGGTTTTGCTCCTGTGGTCGAATGGTAATAGCTAAGAGTTGAGATACAATGTAAGTGTGGAACTCTGACCGCAGGCACTGTGGGTTACATCGAAACGATTAACAATTAGTTCCTGAGGTTAGGTCGTTCAAGCAAACAAACTCTTCAGCTTGTTTTAGACTTTTTTAATATTTTCACTTAGATAAGCCGAACGATTTATAAATAAACGTTGAATATGTATTGAACTTAAATAAATATTTATGTTTTACTAAATTGGGTTACTAGATTTAACAATTTTACTATGACTATTATAGATTATTGTGTATAATTTACCTTTTTAATTTATTTATAAGCCATCACACGTTGTGTCTGACTGTAACGACGATTGCGGGTTTGATTTCTGCTCGAGGATAAGAATTTTTCATCTCGCTCAGGTAACGAGATGGGCCTCTTCGTCAGGAATACAACGAAACAAATTTTTTAAAATTAGATTAGTTTCCCCATTTTGTTAATTAGCAATGTTTTCTTAAAATTTCTTATATAATATATCCTCTAATTTACATCTTAATGTTGCAGATAAAACCATATATTGTGCGGAATGACGAACGTCCGGACCTCGTGACGTTTCTCAGAACGCCGAGGTCACAGACCGACGCGTGCCACTAGCCCGCTACTCACTATTTTACGTCACTTAAGTAATAATTAACTACTGTGCTGTGCTTGGAAGTATTTAGTTATGCTGTACTAATATTTGTATGGAAGGAATTTAAAGAAAAATGGGTAAGATTTGGTTTCTCATACGAAAAAAAGCGATTAAATTGTTACATTTTTATAAAAAAACTGCAGCATAAACTTATCAATCAATAGAAGAAAACTAAAATATAGCTCAAATGCTCAGCTATTTGCGGGATAATATTAATTAATTGTCTGGAAAATTTTGACAATTATTTGTTGTCGTTTTTGACATATTTAGTGTTATTTTAGTTTTCTTCTAATACTTGAATAGTTTAATAATAGCTGCAGTTATTTCACGAATAATTTATAAAAGCCTTGGTAAAAGAAAGCTCGGTGGCATTAGAACTATACTCAACATGCAATGTTTGTAAAAATACGCTAAAAGTGGAAAACGGAGAAATAAAGAATATTCATTAATGTTCATTATGGTTCTCTCTGTCTACCCAGCTAAATTCACCAGCGAAACAACCATAATCAGTAACCAAAACATAATTTACATAATGATGTAATATTGTCTCAATCTGTACGCATCTGTATATCCGGGTGGGACGGGACTTCCGTCCGTGCTCTCACTTTAAATTGACCACAAATAAAGGGCCCGTCACCCTACGGCACCAATCCGGGCTTGTGATGTACCATAATATAGAATGTCGATATAACGAAATATTACATAAAATGTTTTTTTTTAATTTTTAGCTTGTTACTCTCTCTCTCTCTCTCTCTCTTCCAATAAAAGAAACCATCAAAATTCTATAATTCAAACGTCATCTTATTTTTTTTATAACTAATAAATTTACATTACAAATAAGAATTTCGAAAGTAGACTTAAGTATGTAGGTACATATTAATTGTTGTTTAATAAAATTATATTAGGCATTAATGTGTATTGAAATTGTTCCTTAGTGAAAGTTAGCTTGCATCGGTAACAGGATACATTGGAGCAAAATATTAACGGCACTTTCATTCGCATTTGACAAAAACTCAAATCTAACACTCTACCGGATATATTACATTTATTAAATTTTGTAATATTATGTTAATTAAGAGCGAGTACTTAAGTATAATATGTTATATTAATATTAATTAAATATTTTTTCGCTAGGTACCTTACTGAGGATGCCGTACAGCTGGGTACATTATGCAAGCAGTTTCTCTCTCTTTCCCGTATCGCACACTTGTCCTAGTAGGATTCACCACTTTTATCCCAATTTTTGTCACATAGTTTTATGAGTGGCGGAATTCAACGCCGTCTGTCAGCAGAGCGGGGAATAGAGAATAACTGAAATATAATCAGAGCGGAAATAGAACCCACAATCATCGCGTTTACATTCAAGCGCTGTACCACTGCGTTACGATGGCGTAAAGACACGTTTGTATTTAAAGATATTAAAACTTATCACTAGGCTAGCCCTACTTACTTCAACAATACATTAATAAATATAAAATTGTCCATCGATATTTATACTGGTAAAATATACATCACTATTAACATTTAACTTAATAGGAGCGCTATATATGTGACTTCCGAATTAGCGTAACTAAAGTGCGTGAAATGTACCGCCAAAGGTTATCAACCACGACCGTGCAATTACGCCTATTGTATACTAATTATTAATTATAATTACGATAAAAAAAAATGATAAGAAAATTCATTGTAACTTCTTTATCTGTATGAAAATCGAGCCTTTGTTTAAAAAAATAAATATAAATATAATTAATTTTAATAGTCGTTTGTTGTAGGGCGAAGGTTGTGAGTTCATGATTAAAATATTTAAAAAATATTTATTAATTTAAAAAATATATAAGATACTATGAAATGGCAAAACACTCCGTTGTCTGCTTTCCACAGAGAACGAAGTCTGTCTTACCAGAGCCCTAGTGCCCTCTGCATTACAATAATTTTAAGAGAATCATTCCCACAAGTGGAAATAGAAGCCACAACCATCGCGTTAACAGTAAAACGATATTCCACTACCGAGGCCGTTGTGGCACAGTGGTACAGTGGAATTTTAAACGAGCTCAATATGGATATGTCTCGAAAAATTAGAGAGAAAGTAGGGAACGGAGAGAATTACAGAAAGTATTGAACAGAGAGATTTCTTACAAGGTTACCTCTGTCTACGAGAAACAGCGTGAAGCTGCTTTATTCATTGTGATCTGTACCTAACTAACATTAGAAATCCGCAAATCTTAATTTATATTACCTTAGTGACATAAAATATCTCGAACGACTCTATTTAAAGTCTATTAACGTGTTTCGTAACACGAGATTCTCTTATCTTCGCCTTGTAATTTATCATTCTTAGAATATGCACTAGCTTGTGTATGCAAATGCAGCTTGGCGCCTGTTAGTTTGTTATTACTATTATTATTATTATTGACGTCATTGTAGTTTATAAATAATACTTTGAAATTAATGGTTGCCCTAAGCTAAATTTAAATTTTATAATTTAATATTCTTTATTATAGAAATGCAATGGATCTCTTGCGTAGACTGTAGACGATTTTTTTTAATATATAAGCAACTGGAACGTAGCGGGATTCGAATTAGTCTCTTGGGAAACGTCCACGATCTCCGATCACTAAGTCGTAGGTTCTTATCAAGCTATCTTACAAAATGTTAAAAAATATTTTAAAATCCTAAATATTTAATTATTTCGTTCATTTTGTTCTTCTTTAAATATTTTACATTTCATCTTTAAATAATTACATTTTCATGTAACATTCTAGGCTTATAGTTGTCCCTATTTTCTCCTTGTTTTCGTCTTCTTCAGGTTTAGGTAAAAGATAACTGAAAACCTAGTGTTAAGACACACTTCGTTTCCCAATTTCCGCCGAATTCTCGTAGCGTTACCAGGCAAGGATTTCTCAATTCCCCGAGTGGGAAAGTTTTTTTTTTCATTTCACTATAAAATTCTAATTTATTAATACTACAGAACTGTTCTTCTTTGACGTTGGTTATATTATATCACATATCAGGTACAAGATGGGTGACATCACGTACGTGACGCAACTCGAGTGTATTGTATTACAGTTATTTTTAACTGTCGGTTAATACTTATAGCCTATTGTTATTGTCCTGCGAATTTTATATGACATATTTTATTTGGTTAAATATATTTTTTTTAGTTATTTTCCATGAGAATAGTTATGATATCTGTTTAGTAACTTAAAAATGATGAATATTTCTTTATAAGTTAAAGAAAACAACAAAAATCATTTAAAATCAATAAATGATAATTGTCAGTTCATTCCCACTCGTTCCAGTTATATTCAGTTCTCTCTCTTTCAATAAGACAAAACCTGGCGCTGAAATCCGCCATTAACCACACAATGTCTCGAAAAAGTGGCGAAAAAGTGAGAAAACAGAGTTAACTGCCTCCTTCCCCGGTAAATACGGGATAGAGCGTGAAACTATTCTTAAACACTAAACACAATTGTTGTAACACGTATTAAATATTCAATAGTATAATGTCAATAACTAAAACCCACCTGCATCCGTGAACTGAAATATTCTGAACGCGCCTCAGAGGAGGATGTTTGAAGGATTGATACTGATTTAAACAGTTTAAATTTACATTTTTATACAATTACTTGTATGAGAAAAAGTACTTTTTTTTAGTATAGGTACAAATTCTAGTTGTGAGTTCCATTGTAGCGATGTCGCGAAAACTGCAGAGTGTCTTAACACTAAGTTCCTTTTGCCTACCTTGCTCTATGCCGAATATAGCGTGAAGCCAACAAAAAATATGAAGTTCTTATATGAACTGAGTAGAAAGATCCATATAAGGTCCGTATAAATCGCTGTCAACTTTGAGATCGGTTTTAAGATCGATCTTGAGATGCTATTTAAATAAGCTATGAATAAAACCAATACCTGAAGATCGCTCTCAAGATCGATCTCAGAGTTAAGAGCGATATATAAATACAAGCCGTAGTGACAAATCCCATTTACGGATGTGCTAGAGTAGCCTCTATAATTTGGTATGTAATTGTATCGATATGTCATGTGTAGCAACGGAAGCGAGCTCACTTCCGCCTTGTTTTACCTAGGAACGTGCTTTCACATACAAATATATGTATATGAGTTTCGGCCTTAATAACATGATAATATAGCCTATATTTGCAAATCCATTTTGGATTTTGGAGTGTTGTTGTTAACTTTTTTTCTCAATACAACATTTTTTAATAATTGTATGAAGTCCTCATGAAGACAATGCCATTGTGGTATACAAGTTGATTGATTAGACGTGATGGTTCAAAGTTCAAATTTTTGTTAAGGAAATCTTACACTTCTTTATTTTTGGTAACTTAGTGTTAAAGAACGCGTTGTTCTTATTACCAGAGATAAAAACAAATAATTAATTCTACCAAGTAGGAATTGAACCTACTAACATTGCTCTTGCAGCAACACGCTCTGTCTTCTGCGTTCACTGCGCCAGTACAAAACGTAAAGACATATACGTTCACCCTTTATCCTCTTTTATATACTTTAAAAGAAAAAAGTCTTTTTAAAGCAATAATATAAATTATTGCTTTAAAAATACTTTTTTCTCGTATAGCACAATAAAGTAAAACAATAAAGTCCCATAGTAAGTAATGTCAGTAAGTACTAGTAAGTCAAGTCAGTAAGAAGCTGAGAGAACAATGCAGTAGCTCGGGTGCACATGTCAATGCGAGCGTGGGAAACGGTGCGGTAGGGTGGCTAGTATTTTGTATGAAAAAGCATATTAAAATGTTATAGTTATAAAAATTTAAGAAGTCAAACTGGAATTCTTTAATCTTTTTATTTAATAAATAGTTCGTTAGTTCAACTTTTGTGTAATTCTGGTCAAGATTCAAATTAAAAGATTAATTGATTAATCAAAGTCCACCCACATTTAAATTCTAATGTTATACTATTTAATACACCTGTATTAAAACTACAAAAAATGTTTATAACAAACCACAATTCAGTATATATAAAAGAAGTAGTGATAGAACTGATAATCCAAAATATTTTTTGGAACTTTTGATTAATATTTTTTTTTTATTTAAATATTAATTCTTACAATGTCTTGTGAACTTTATTTTAAGAACAAAAACATTTTCATATATCGGTTAAAGTCCTGATATACTCGATATCGTGGTCAATGGAAATTACGCACATGCTTTCACATACATTTTTTCTTTTTTCACTATGTTATTATATGTTCAATAAATACAAATAAAATGAAAAAAAAATGGCAAATTAATATAAAGATTTTAATTTCTCAAGAAAAACACTATTTATTCTCCGCAGACTTAGCGCGACCTTAGATCTAGTGTTAAGATAGTCTGTTTTCCCCAATTCACGACTTTTAGAGATATTGCGATATGGTTAGTAGAATGCTAAACAATGACAACCTATAACCATAGAGTTTCTGCATACCAGGCTAATCAGAGCGAACCTAGTGTTTGGGCGTTTCGTTCCCCATGCACCGCTCTATTACGAGACATTGTGTGTTGAGTCGCAGAACTCAACACCGTGTTACTTTTCCCCTTAGTAAAGATCTAAGCTCAAACCATCACTACTCAACAAACTCAACTAAAACCTACATACTATATTAATAACATAAAAATTTCCCACGCACTTACTGCCTGCCTTCAACGAATAAAAACACACATAACTGTTCAAATCTGAGAAATTATAATCGAAAACTAGCGGTTTTCTGAATTGGTACACAATACGTACTTAATTAAAAGAATGGCATTTCCAATATACCTGGTTGCGAGAGTTACTCGCCAGAGCATGGGAAAGTGGTGGGACATTGTTTTATTCACCGGTTGCAGGTAACCTGATGCTAAGAGAACTCTTGTAATGTTTTTTTTATCTGTGCAATTTTTTTTGTATGTAATATGTGATTTGAATCCGCTACTATCGTTTAAGTAAGCGTTTTCCAACCTACGGTACGACACTACGGTTATAATGCTTTGCAGGTTAAGCAAAAAAATGTTGTGTTGAGTCACAAAAGTCTTTTAGTTTTCACCCAGATTCGACTTTGCAAGCTCAGTGACGGAGCTCAACGCTGCCTTTTATTTGGACAGAGCGGGAAAATGAAATTAATTTAAATAGTAGTTTAACTCACACCCGTCGAGTTCACAGGAGTCGCTGTTCCATTACAGTCGGTTTACTTAGTAGATTAAATTAGTTGTTCTTAAAATATTATTTAAAATATTCACTAACAAAAACTCTATTTCTTTTTACTAAGAAACGAGGCCTAATTTTATTTTATTAACTCAATATCATCGTACGTGCTCATTTCACTTCAAATAAGAGGTCACGAGTTCAATTCTCACATAAACCAAATGTCATTCTTAATTATAGAAAAAAATCTATCTATGTTGGTCATTACTAATACAGATGAAATATATGATTTATGAAGCAAGAGTGAGTGGTAAGAGAGGCAGAGGAGGCCTCGGTTGACCTCCGAGAGTAATTATGAAACTGGAAGGTCATGGAAAAGCATGAGGAGACGACAGGGGACCAAATTAACGAAGTATCTATGTGTTTTGCGCTCCGTTCTCTCTGGCTACCCCGCTAAGGTAAAGTGTGAAGCTAAAACATGTATGAAGATTGGATAATTGGATATATATTTGTATTATAACACTACAGTGTGGCAGACCCTGGCAACATACGCCGGAATTAATGCCAGGAGAAGAAGAAGTTGAGAAAATCGATTTTTGAAAATTGAGAATCTTATTAGAATAAGAAAGTAATTCAGATTAGTAAATAAATAATTTTACAGTTCAAACAGGCAAAGCCACGAGGGAGTCGCTAGTCTACATATAAATCGTTAAATAGGCGAAAAAATTCAGTTAGGCCTCTTCTATTCTAGGAAGCGATACAAAGCGTAAAATTTATTTCATATCTCTATAGTCAATAAAAATAAAAGTAAAATCTATATTATGCAACTTTTACAACTTTATTTATGGTGTTTTATGGAGTTGTTCCTATTATCAGATAGATATATTAGATCTATGGATGTTGCGTGACCGGAATTACGCTTAACGATTGTTGACTGTTGCGTGGTAGGAAACTATCATAATCGGTATAAATGGTAGTCAATATCAGCTTCACGCTGTATCCCGCACGAAGCAGGGTGGGCAGAGGGAACCTGGTGTCAAGACACTCCCTTCCCCACTCTCTGCCCAATTCTGGAGACATTGCGTGGTAAGTGGCAGAGCTCAACGCCGCACTTTGCTACGACACCAGAGCGAAGAAATGGAATAATAAAAGTAAATAAATATTACACTTCATTGAATGAGGATCGAACATAAACGGTAGTTATAGGTTCAATGCCCAAAAATAATTTTACGCTTCTTGCATAGTAAGATTGAAGCAAAAGGAAATTAGTGTTAAGACACTCCGTTCGCCACTTTCCGTCCAGTTTACGAGACATTGTGTGTTGAGTGATAGAACTCATCGTCGCGGTTTATGTTTTGCCAGAGCGAAGGAAAAGGAGGAAAATTAAATTAAATCATTATCTTGAGTGGGAATCGAACCCACCACCATTGCGTCCACAACTTCAAGCGGGTCCTCCCATTACGAAGTTACTTATCTACCTACAAAACCCATAAACATTGACAAATGGGTCGGTTGTTTGTTTTAAACTAAATTTTATTGATTTTGAGCCGTTATTGCACTTTCGCATGAACCTCGTTTTATTTTATAGGTGATTGAGTATTGCTTCCGCGATTAAATGTATCTTTTAAATTATTTGTGAATTTTAAGCGTTATTACTTTTGAGAATTTAAAGTATTGATGGTACTTATTTAGTGAAAAATGAATAATCAATTATGACTACCTATGTATGACATACGCGATGGTTGTGGGCTCGATTCCCTCTCGGGGTTTGAATTAATTTCATTTCCCCTTGGTTAGTCTTTGGTAAGATATAGTACGGCGTTGAACTCTGCCACTCAACACACAATGTCTGGAACTCAACTGTTTCGTTCAAACTTCCACCCAATGTTACCACTACCCACAATCGTTTTATTTTAACAAAAACTACATATCAATAATATTACTTAAAGTGAAGAATGTAGTGACGTATCACTACGTTCTATCTTAAGTCACTAAAACACATATAGAAGAGAAAATAATTTAAAAAACCTATTTTAACACCAACAATATGATACCGTCTGGTACGGTTCACATAAAAACAATTGGGAAATCTTTGTATCTGAGTGGGCCATCGCTAATTAATAAGCTTTTAGTGTAAAGAACAATGCTTTAACCGTCTCATTGTCAGTTTACAGTTCAATGTGTGATTGTTGGTATAATATCTTAAAATTATAATCGAGGCCAGTTGTAATAGCGACAGGTTGCGGGTTCGATTCCTACTCGAGAAAGTAAATCATTTAATATTTTCATTTCGTCGTTTTGATAAGGCAGGCAGAACGCGAGGTTGAGTTCTACCACTCAACACGCAATGCCTTGAGAATTCGCTTTGAGAATTCGAATTCGAGAACGAAGTGTTACTTAACATTGGTTCCCATGTTCCCACTGCTACGTGCGACACACTATAGCGTGAAGCTAAAAAGTAATAATATTAGAATAGATATAGAATAGCACAAATATTTTATCATAACACGGTGTTTCCATACCGAATTGATAACTAAAATAAATATTTGAAAATTTGATATCACAGACTATAGGTACATACAACGTTTCCGGTAACTAGTAGCTACTTTAATTTTTTCTCATAGTATAAGCAAATATTTCAAAAAAAATCATGCTGTATTCCGCACCTAGTGTTAAGACACTCCGTTCTCTACTTTCTACCGAATTCTAGAGGCAATGCATATTATAGAACGGTGGAACTCAACGTTGTGCATTGCCTCGACACCAGAGCAAAGAAATGAAAATATTAATTTAAATAAATATTTCGTTGACTCCAGTGGAAATCGAACCCACAACCAGTCTCCTTTATAATTACACTGCTAGTTAGTAGATACTACATTTTTTTCTCATACTTTAAATAAATATTGTATAATTATAAGAACATCTACCTTTAACAGTGCGAAAGTGAAAAGAGCTTTCGCCGGTGAAAGATAATTATGTTTATATTTGATTGTTCTATCACAGCCGTGTAGTTGGGTGGTGATTTACTGTAGGGTACTTTACTGTGGGTGTGGGTTATAATCTATTACAGGGTATAAATTTAAAATTAATATATAATATATGAGGCCGTAGTGGCGCAGGGGACAAGGATCAGGAAGAAAGCACGACGATTGTGGGTTCGATTAATTGCGGTTTTTATCCCAGGGAATTAATTATTTTCATTTCATCGCTGTTGAAAAAAGACGACGCGTAGCTTAGGCTCTAGCTAGGCTTTAGGCTCGCACTCAACACACTAATGTCTCGATTATTGAGAAGATAGTGGGGAACGAGATGTCTTAAAAATAGGTTCCCCCTTCTTATCCAACTACTCCTATATGTGGGATACATCGAAATGGTAAAAAAATATTTTAAAATATATAACATGTTAAATATGAATCTAAGAAGGACTTATTTCAATACTATACAAGTAATTATTGAGATATAATCAAGAGACGGAAAGATAAAAAATGAATGCAACTTGAAAGGAAGTGAAAATAATGACGCCATAGCTTAACTACAGATGATGGGAAAGATATATGGACATGTGAAATAATTATACATATCTACTAGTGGGCCCGGACGCGGCTACGCCCGCGATAATATAAGCCTAAATAATTCAAATAAGTTAAAAAATTATAATAAGTGGAGATTTATTATTAGAAAAAATATCTGAGTAACCGAAATGAACAAACAAAAGAAGTAAAAGTAACTAAAGGAAATTCTTAATATTAGCAAAAGTACCTAAAGTTTGCCGTGCGCGCGAACTAAACATTTTTCTATATTAAATAATTATAAATTTTTGCGAACAATATTAAATAAAATCTCAAATGATTAAAATTACGATATTTTAAGTGTATAACATCGGTATAGATAACCGAACTGAGTCCCCGTTCGCGTCGGTCATACTATACCACTCGTAGGCTAGGTCATTTGGAATCAGTGACATCTTAATTATTTATTAGAATGTTATACAGTAAACTATAATTTCCATCTAGATGAAATGCTAAAAGTGACTATTATATTTATTTTCATAAGGATGAATATCAAACTATAGAAATCATCTAATTTTTGTTAATGTATACAAATCTATATCGGCGCGCGCCATGTACCTATGCATTAAGCAAACTCACTTTGGGTGACGTTTTCTTAAAACAATTAACTTTGCAAGCCGTTGCTTAGCAACGCGTAGTGACGATTGTTATTAACATGACGGAATAAATTGCATGTCAAATTAATTATTTTAATATATTGGTATATATCGAAAATATTACCAATATGAGAAAAAAAAGTATCCTATGTTCATCCCGAGACCCTCAAGTATCTCTATATGTGTATTTTATCACAATAGAATTGGCGGTTTGGCCCTGACTGCGTAAAAGACAGACAGACAGACAGACAGAGTTACTTTCGAATTTATAATATAGGTACGGATATACTTTTATACGAATATTACGAAGCTAAAGAAAGGAAGAGTTTGTTTGGTTGAACACGCTAATCTCGGGAACTGAATGATTTAAATTGAAAAAATCCATTTATCGATGAATGCTACAGGTAAATGAATGAAACATCCACTAAAAATATTTCACGCAATATTTATAAAATGTGAAATAAAAACATCAACAAGGGAATCGAACTCACTATAATTAAATATACTCTTATATATATCTTGATATACTAGTTATGTATGGCCCAACACGTTACCAAAGGCCCAACATCCTAAGTTACAAAATGTCCGTGTGAATCGACTAAATACGAGTATTTAATATCTGTATGCAATCCTTTAACTAGATGCTTTTCCGCTAACACTAAATAACTATAGCTTTCCATTAATACTTTCATAATATCTTGTTTTATTTATTTTTTAGCTTTACCTTAGCTTAGAGAGTTAGGCAGAGTTAAGATAGTGCTTAAACACTCAGTTCGCTTTTGATAAATTACTTTTATACCGTCGCAATAGTAAGGAGACAGATTCAAAAGTATTGAAAGAGTAGAAAACGGGAAGCGGAGTGTCTTAACACTAGGTTACTTTTTGTCTAACCTATGGCCATTCTAAATAATTGTTAAAGTAACATTAATTAACTGCAAACTAGAGTACAATAGAGTACAAAATAACAATGGATGAGGCAACTGGTCAGTGTATTTATAAGGTTTTCGTAATTGTATGAGACCTATTTAGTAGTTAGAATGACAGTATAACTATTATGTTAGCAAATTTAGTCGTTTTTCTTGTTTTTTTTTTACTGGTTTGCACGCTACATCCCGCATCTAGCGGGGTAAGCATGGAGCGCCTTAACGCAAGGTTCCCAGATTCATCCTGCCTACCCAGCTATGTGCAGAATATATAGTGAAACTAAAAAAAATGTTTTATTACTTACAGTGCGATGTGATAGGTCAGTGACGGAATCGTGCCTGTTCTCCAAACTTCCCAGGCTGCAGCACGAGGCGGATGAGGACAGGCTGACGGAGTCAGCGCGCGCCCGATGCGGCGATACCGCGACGTGCTTCAGCATTCCTCACAAATAGTTTTATGTACCTGGAGATGAGAAAATTTTAAACTGTTATTATGTTTGTGTTTTTTGTAAGTATGTGTAGATAGATATATTTGATTTATTGAGTGAATTATTATTTTCTTCTTTTTATTTTTTTTAGCTTCATGCTGTCTCCTGCATATATCAGGTTAGACAAAAGGAGGGTGGTATCCTAGTGTTAAGAAACTTCAACTTTGCACTTTTCGCCAAATTCTCGATGACATTATACCCACAACGTGTTGATTGGCGAAACTCAACGCCGCGCTTTACTTCGGTACCAGGGCGAGGAAAGGACAATAATAAATCTTTCATTAAATTGCAAGTCGCACAGTTGGGAGCTTGA
Source organism: Heliconius numata (assembly GCA_016802625.1). Lineage (NCBI taxonomy): Eukaryota > Metazoa > Arthropoda > Insecta > Lepidoptera > Nymphalidae > Heliconius > Heliconius numata. The sequence continues at coordinate 957,448 of JAEBDU010000036.1, forward strand.
GCCGTTTACAAACTATACATATTCTTTATTCTATAGAATTCATAAAACAAAAACAAGTGGAACGCACGTGCTGTATTATTGTTTAAAGTGATGTTTGGTATTTGGTTAGGAAGTGGAAGATGCGAGTTCTGGGAAGACACTACCTGATACGCCTCTTTACGATCACGTTAAGTGTCTTATACATTTAAATGTGTTAAATTTTACACCATGGTGGTGCAGTGGAAAAAAATAAAATTGAATTGTAAATGCAATGGATATAAGTTCCATTTGAGGACAGAATCATTGTGTTGTATTTGAGTCAATTTGGCATGAAGTAATAGCAACTTAATACGTAATGTCGCCTTAAAGAAAATATTTAAGTGATATTCATATAATATTTAATAGATATTATTTTATAGTATTTTATTATTGGAGAGCTTTATGTTCAGCTGTGGACGAGGACAGGCTGATGATGATGATGATGATGCCAACTTATATTGCCAACTACGAATGCAATTATATTTCTACTAAGCATTTTTCTTATTTCGTCTCAATTAATATACATATGTTATAAATTATATGGCACTCTATTTAAAAATCGATTGTGAAACTTATTTTTTAGCTTTACACTATATTGCCATAGCAGGGTAGGCAGAGCGAACCTGGAAACCTAGACCTTATCCCATCTGTACTACCACGTCGCGGAGGTCAAAGTGAAAATAAATCTCGATTTCTTATACAAAAGTATGCAATTATAAGCAATTTTCAAATAAATCACTGATGAGGTAAGAATTACTTATATGGATGACATGTTATTGTGACCTTTGCAAATGATACATACTTCTTTCTTGCAATATTTTAATTATAATATAAAACTTTTATTAATATGAGTATATGTATTCGTAATTACTAAAGCCTTTCAGAAGAGCTTTTATTTACGAAACTTTGCATTTTTTTTATATATGGTATAGCATATAGAGGACACCTAGTGATAAGACACTCCCAACTTGTAACTCAATTTTATTAAAGGAATTTAACGTAGCCCTTTGTTTTTTTTTTTTTTTTTTTTGATTTATTGAGGTAAACTAACAATATCACAATAACATAATTTATATATAATATAATTTATACATATAATAATTGTGAAATCAACATCGTTTACCCTAGATATAATAAATAAGTTTTAAAAGTTGAGAGTCGATTGTACATTATAATTACAAAAATTTACAATTTATTAAGTGTCATCATACAGTTCCTCAAATAGCAATCTTTTGTAAACGCTTACAATGTTTGCAAAAATGTCGATATGGCTAAAGTTGCTGTTGTAGGAATTTAATGTGTGCTGAATAGGTGCACGTAGGCCTGCATTAGTACGAGTCGTTCGTGTGGCAAAAAGATGATGGGTGGAACGACAGGCCCGCCTATGTGATCTAGTAGGTACTCCATAGCTTATACTATTCACAATATCAGAGCAATCGTATCTGTTATGGCAAATGTCATATAAAAACATAGCTTGCATTTGTATTCTCCTAGACTTTAACTCTAAAAGATTATATTTCTGCAGTAATTGATAGTATGGTTTATAATTATGACAGGCTGTTTTATTACCAGACCTAGTGAGATTGGAACCAACAACTGTCATCGCAGCCAGACGCTATACGACTGAGCTACGATGGTTTTATAACTTTTATTATTTAACTTTGAACAAAAATACAGTGTTATACAGGGTGGAATTGTCAGCACCACTTTAAATGAAACCACAGTTTTAACTACTCTATAAAAGCCTAATATAATTCGGAAAAAAAATAATTCCCAAAAATGAAAAAGTTATTTTTTCAAACAAAATAAATAATAAAATTATCGTTTTAAAATAAAACGCCATTTGTAAAGTATAACATAGGCACGCACACACTTACCTGTCAAATCGGAAACGTCGCACACGTATGTGTGCGTCACACGAAATACAGGTATGGATAAAAATCGTGAAATGAAAAAAAAATCCTACGTCCAAACTGTTGAGGTACCTTGATTAATTTCTTGGGTGTGGGTTTGAAATATATTACCCTATATGCAGTTTCAATAAAAGAAGCGCTGCCTCTTCCACCCTGTATATTCAAATTCAAATTCAAAATATTCTTTATTCAAATAAACTTTTATAAGCACTTTTGAATCGTCGAATGAACATATGAAAAAGAAAAAAGCTACCACCGGTACGGAAGGCAGTTCTGCTGAGAAGAGCCGGCAAGAAACTCAACAGTTGCTCTTTCCAAAATCAATGGTACAATCTATTACATTCAGTGTAATCAATATAATATTCTTGAACAGTGTAATACGCTTTACTTGTTAGAATTTTTTTACAGATATTTTAAATTTTTGTAGTAGCAAACTAAGAATACACTGCGGAATTTTATTACATACACGTATACTCAGACCCATAAGGGATTTATTAACTTTTTGGAGGCGAAAACTTGGTGTAACAAGCTTATCTTTATTTCTCGTTCCAATCGTATGTCTGTTACTATATATATACATATACGTGCATGCACATATTATGTAACGGCTTAATTGATAACTGTATTGGCGTGTCATGTACTTGCCCTGAACGAGTGGGCGTGCCCATTGTTCGGCGTTTTGTAATCTGTATTAAGAACTAAATGTTAACAGCATGTTAAATTACTTAATACTTTAATAGTATATATATATGTAAGAGTATGAAGTCGTCGTGGCGCAAGTGCAATGCGTTTTGAATAATGCAGAACAGAGTGTCTTAACACTAGGTTCTCTCTGCCTACCCTGATATTTACGGGATAAAATAAGAAGGTGAAAAAAAATAAAGTCCCATTATAACAGACGTGTGTCGCGGACTCCACAGAATGCAGGAGCAGTGCAGGCAGAATTAGTTTTCTAAATAAAGCTACGCGTAAACAATACCGCGATTCAGGTAACGGAAATCCGCGTCAAAATACTAAAACAATACGTCGTACATTTCAAGATTTAAACGTGAATAAAGCTTATTTTGTGAAAATGTTTAAATACCTATAAGTTATATTTGTTCAGGCGTGCCGCTCAATTTTTGAGACATAAGCAATATCTTGAAAAAAGTGCAAATAATTATTTATTTAATATTTTTATTTCATCATCATCATTCCCTATTTAGAAAAGAAAGATATTCTTTTTAATAGGTATTAAAATTCGAACCCACGCCTCTAGGAAACCGTCCAGGCGCTTTGACCACTAAGCCATACGTTGAACGATCCAAGAGGCGTACGTTCAAAAAAATATATATACGTTTCTAAATAAGCATTATTCAAATAAGTAATTGTTGCACCGAACAAGCGATACTATAAATTGTTCTAGCTTCAGAACTCAAAAAAACAATACTGGCATTACTAATAAATGGTCACGATATATTAACCATATATGTATTGTATATCCATACATTCAGTAGGAAATATTACTAACACGGATTTCCTCTGTGTTGTGATGCAACCTAACACGCGATGCACGCATCACAAATTTTCCCAGGGAAAAGCGTTACATATAAGCTTTACACCAATATGTAATGTATATCATAGTAAAATTAGTTTTTCACCATCTTGGTGTAGTTGGGAAATGTCTGTACATGAGGTGGTCGCGACTTTGAATCCCACTTTAGGGATTGAAATATTTTCATTTCTTTGCACTTTCTATATCTAACATTGGGAAAAATGTGGGGAATGCCGCGTCTTAACACTAAGTTTCTTTTTTCTTTCTTGTCATACGAAGGATACAGCGATAGAGCTAAAAAAATATTTAACTCTTTAAAACTCTTTTAACGTTTCGTGTTTTTGCGTTTCTTTTTTTTAGCCTCACGTACGTATCCTGCCTATAGAAGGGTGGGCAGTGAGAACCTAGTGACAAGATACTCTATGCTGCACTTTCTGTCAATTTTCAAGTATCAGAACTCAATGTCGGGTGTTTCCTTATTACCAGAACGAAAAAATTTAAATAATAATTCATTCCCCCGACTCAGAATCGAACCCTCAACCGACCCGCTACAATCAAAAGCTACAGCCTAAAATAGATATTGTATAAACAAAATATCTAATAACATACTAAAATATAACATTAACCATATAAAATCTGAGCGCGTAGTCAATTAATGTGAGGAAACCATAAACGGTGACAGGATGTGTGTGTATTTACGAAATTATAAACACACCCAATAGGTGCCTGGGTTTCGTGATGAATTAAATATATCATTTATTTTACTTAACTTTGTAATATTAAGAAACCTTCGTAGCCCAGTGGAAAAACCTATAGCAGTAAACGCAACGATTGCGGGTTCGACTCCCTCTCAAGGCAATTAATTATTTTCATTTCCTCAATCTGGTCATTAGATAAAACACTGCGGTGAGTTCTGCTACTCATCACGCAATGTCTGGAGAACACTAGTTCCCTTTGCTGCTACATACAAGATACGGTATGACGCAAAAATTTTTTGATAGAAGCCGTTGTAGTTCAGCGGCATAGAGTCAGACTGTGAAAACAACGGTTGTGGGTTCGATTCCCATACAAGGATGAACAGATTAAGGACTTTTAGTTAGTTTTCTTCTATAAACGCTCCATAAACTAATTTTTCATTCAACATTCCTTCCACAGCACTTAAACTACGTACATGACAAGACCTAACTACAGCTATGATTAAGACAAACTAAGAAGTGGGTAATTCCAGTATTTATCAATTGACCTGGATGCTTTAATGGAAGGAACAAGCCAGTTAAGATTAGATGCTTCTGATAGTTCATACCTTGCCTCTAGTCTTCTATATGGGGAGTTATTAAATAACTTTTTTGGTTTTGATATTTTACTATTTAAGTTTTGCACTTCATTTTTGCATCTCTCAAAATTCAAGGACGGCGTTGAGTTCCGCCAATTAATTAAAAAAATACTTTAAATATTTGTCTTTTTTACCGGTTATTCAGGCGGCAATCGAAAAACCAAGTGTTTGATACTAGATTCCCCCTATTTATACTAATATACCTACGCGGAATAAAGCGTGAAACTGGCTAAATTATCAAAACATTGCCTATGCAGTGGCGGAGCTTAACGCCGCAACATAAAAATATTATTCATATAAATTTTAATATAATATTTATAGAAATAACCATGTTGTCATATATCGGGTTCATTGTAATTCAATAATACTATTTTAGTTACATTACACCGGTCATCGCACTGTTACGGCTAGTACACATGTAAGACGATCCAGAAGCTTATCCACCTGAGAAAGATAGAATTTCTTATGGATTTTATAGAAAGGTTTCCAATTTTTTTTCTGTCAGTAAATATTATTATTAATAGTGTTTTGTATTATTTTAATTTACTTGCTCTGATGAGAACGAAATGCGGCGTTTAGCTCCGCTGCTACAACGCAGGTGGAAAAAGGAGAACAAAATTACTTAACACATGTTCATTCTGCCAAACCGGGTTGCTGAAAAAAAAGAGCCTTATATGTCCCGAAGTATCGCTTCTATGTACGCAGTACGTTTTAAGCATGAGTTAAGCAAATGTAAAATTGTAGGTTATAGGTAATTATAAATATTATACTGAGGCCGTCATGGCCCGGTAACACAGTGACTGCAAACGCTCTCTGATTGTGGGTTCTATTCTCACTCGGTCTACTAATAACACAAAGCCTGGCGTTGAGTTCCGCCACTCAACATGTAATGCCACAAAATTCTGCGGAAAGTGGGAAACAGAAGTGTCTTAATGAGAAACAAGCCGTCTTAACACTAAGTTCCCAGGTTCTCTCTGCCTAACTTGCTATGTGCTAGATTCAGCGTGAAGCAAAAAAATATTTACACTGTAAATTTAAAGAAATCTTATAGTGTATCCTAAGCTTTAAAGTAATGATAATTCAAGACACAAGCGGAAACGCCGCCTGTCCGAATGTATCGCAAAAAAATCCCAAATCGACGCTCCTCATACTAATTATTGCGAACGGGATTAGAATATAAATATAATCTCATAGTAAACCCAATCCATACATATGTATAGTAAAATTGTAACTGGTGGTTGTCTATACATATGAAGTCATTTAATATTGGCGGTACTTATTAAATGTAATAGAATCCATATCAATTATTGTATAAAATTTATCTGTTTTTCGGTTTGTGTGTTTGTCTGTCTATGCACGCTGATCTCAAAAAGTTTTTGGAAAAGTATATAGAATCAAACCGGTTTTATAGTGTGTAGTACTGTGTAGTTGTAATATTTAATTAATTCACATATTATTTTTTATTCAATTTTTTTATTCAATAAATTAAATTTTGCCACATCAGAGGCCATCGTGGCGGACGGGAAAGCGTGCGACTATAAATGCGACGGTCGTGGGTTCTATTTCCATTCGGAAAAATTAAATATTTAATATTTTCATTTCCTTGCTTTCGTAACGAACTTCAGCTCCAGTCAACGCACAGTACTCAAGAATTGGGATCCAAACGAAACGGAATGTCTTAACACTAGGGTCCCAGGCTCCCTCTGCCTACCCTGCTATTTGCGGGATGCAGCGTGAAGCTAAATTAAAAAAAAATAAAAGTAAAAAAATGTTTTAAAAATTTTTTGTTTGCATTTTGTACATATTTTGAATATTTCACTCAGTTCGCTCAAAATTTCGTCGAGCGGAAAACGGACCCACAATCACCGTACTTCCAGACAAACGTCCCACTGCGCCACGATAGGCTGACAGAAATATTTTTTTATATTTAAAATTCCATCCGCGTGCAAATATCTTCAATGCCCATAGTATTTTCTCATGGCACTGTAGCCCTTTTTCCTATATCCTTAAAGTATTTAATTATATGAACAACGAAGGGCACCCATTGTCCTAAGGATTTCGAGTCGGGCACATATTTCATATTAAGTAAGTTCGTTTCTTAGAAAGCAAGATTTTTATTGTTATATCAAAGACAATGACATTGCTTCGGTAGGATTTGAGGTTAAGGATTATTTTCAATCTATTTAATGTCTTTTAATTTCTACTAATTTTTTTTTGGGCAAAAAAGACATCCTTTAACCGCGGTTTCGCCTGCGTGGTATAATGGAAAAAGCTAAGTTGTGTATGACACGTGACACTTTCTACGTGCCTGAAGTAAACCTGACCACATAGAGTGGGAAACGAAATCGACAAAAAATTTAAAAAATCAAACTAAATCAGCTTCACGCTGTATCCCGCACACAGCAGGGTAGGCAGAGGGAACCTAGTGCTAAGAGAGTGCCGTTCACCCCGTGGGGAACGAAAGCGACTAATATATTATACACCCTATAACCTTCCTCAATAAAGGAACTGTCGAACACAAAAATATTATTTCTATATAATAGACCAAGCAATTCTTGAGATAGATGCTATCAATCAAACACACTACAGTTTTTTAATATCGATATAGAAATTATAAATCAGTAATAAAAACAAGTTTTTCATACATTTCTAAAGTTTCACCAAGCTACAGTTTCCCCATAGTTAGAGATAATTAACTAATTACTCTCAAGCGAACAATGTTAGAGACAATGTAACTGTCGCAAACCGCTCTCCCACGGCCCTACTCCACAAAACGGGCTTCTAGCCTTATAATGTCAGGATTTTATCACTTGAGAAAAAAATACTATAAATAATACAATTTTTCTTTATATTTTAGCGTCATATAAGAATCTTGATAGAATCAATTGAAATTATAAAGTATTTTTAATTAATTAATCATATTATAATTGTAATTAAAATAAGAAAAGCCTTGAGTTTATCTTTCAAAAAATTAAGATGATTGTATTGAAATTGCACATTGATGACAAATTTTAATTGTTTTTAATTACATACAGTTCTTATTTGGCATATTATTACGACAAAACAATTTAGTGTAGCTACACCCTGGTCCTGGTCACTGTTTTCTGCCCAATTTTAGGAACTTTGCATTTTTAATGGCGGAACTTAACGCCGCCATTAGCTACCAGAACAAAATAATGAAAATAATTTGAATATCATCATTCCACATCCTACGATATCCCACTATCCAATGGCCTCGGTAGTATAGGTAAGTATAAAGTCTTTACTGACAAAGCCGACAATTTAATTACAAAATAACTGACATTACTGTAATAGCTTACTATAGTTGCGTATTGTACAAGTCTAGAATTGAACTGGTTTACTTTGTGTAAAAAATCACGTCACATCTCGAATAAAGTCTCCCACGCTTTATTTTATAAAAATGTATGACTTGTTAGACGTGCCAGCTATACTCGTATATGGATGTAAAGTACAGAAAAAATATAACAGTTTCTATTAATAATAAACTGTATTTAAGTTATTTTTAAAATTTATTTTACATATATGTTATAGAGAAAAAAGACTTGATTCACTTCCGGTAATTTTAGAGATATTCTAGAGACAAGACACTACGTTCTCCACTTTCTGCCAAAATAGAGACGTTACATGTTCACTGACGGTTACTGATGGTTATTGTTTGTGATTCTGAAACTTTAAACTATGTAAAAGAGGATAATGACGCATCACTTTCCGCCATATATAGCAACATTTTAATTCATATAGGTAATATTTATTATTATCTTTAAAGGATCTCTTTTTACAGCGGTAGCAAAAGCCAGGATGATGATTCTAGTTAGAATATATTTTTTTACTTCAATTAAACTTATTACAGAACAATCTAAATCATTTAGGCAACTCGCGTGTATATTATCGTACGAAAATACTATAAATGCAGTCATTTTGATATTTAACTTTCTTTACCTATTGTTATTGCAGTAATTCATCTCACAGTCACGCTATATTTGCTGTTTGAAGTATATTTTTTTATATGTCGACTCGATTCGACTGTTTTTTTGTATGTTTGTTACACGATTTCTTAGTAAATCTTTTTACCTTTTATCTTTTGATCTTTTTACCAAGCCTTTATATATTCGATCTTTTTGCTACGCGCAACAAAGTAAACTTAAAAGATAACGGCAAGGCTATTCCCATTACCGCGTTGATTCCTTTCAAATTGACAATTAACAGTTTTAGCTGTTATTTTGATCCCAATTGGAGCAATTTATCTTTACAATGTAAGTACGTGGGTTTGATAGTTAAGAAGAACGTCCTATAAAGGTTAGTTATATTCGCCATTTTAATTTTCAAGACATTGTAATAAACCATTCCCTGAGTGAGAATCGAACCTACAATCGTCGCTTTTTCGATAGAAGTTTTAGGCATTTAGATATTCTTGTTTGTATATAGATCTCGAGATATATCTAATTATTCAGTCACTGGCCTCCTTTCGGAGCTGCTTGTTCCTAATTACATGGTACGGTGTGCAAAGTCAATGGATAGTTTATCAGGATTTTAGACATATGGTACAAAATGTATTTGGACCGTGATAGGATCAAAATTACAAGAGAAAGGCTGTGTTAGCGCATTTGGAAGGTTTAATTGAATTCATCTCTCTCCAGTTTTTTATGAGTCTGTAACCTTAGTGGTAGCTAGTTCGACCCCTAGTTCGCTAGTTATATGGGGGAGATGCAATTAACAACATATTAAAATTATAACATTTTCTATGGTGGGTTAGTTGAAATGTATCAATTTTGATTAAAATTACTCTTGCATGAAGCGCAGGTGTTTCTGTTTTCGTGATTCGAAACAAGTGAATATAATCTTTAAATCAGCACAAAATTGAGAACGGATAAACACTATACTATGTCCCTTTAAGCGGAAGATATAAAAAAGCGACTTCACGGTTTTTCCTGTCCAATAGCAGGGTAGACAGAGGGAACCTAGTACTAAGACTATCCATTTACAAATGACTTCTAAATTTATTAATTACGTCTAATATTCAAGACATTGATTGATTGGCGGAACTCACTCAACTCTACTCATTTGTTTGTGTGGAAAATGAAAAGTACTCCAGCGAACGGAACTGGTCTCACAACCACCAGGTTTACAGTAAGACGCTACGCCACTGCGCCACAACGGCCTTTACACGACAGACAAAAAAAACAACTTGTTAAATTCACCTAGTAATCTTGGCCTAAAATGCATTCAAATGGCATTCACAATAGGAAGTCTTTATTAACGAAGGCTACTACAATTAGTTAGAATTAAAAGGTTGTTAATGTTACCATATATGATAATAATTATATATTATAATCATTTATTTGTGTGAATTGACAGAAAGAGAAAAACAGAAGGACGCAGAAAGTAGAATTTCAAAAACCACTGGACTTATTTAAATCAATAAAAATTATATATCTTTTAGTTTCCGAGAAATTTGTGGACAAACATACGTTACACTTACGAAATATAATACATGTGGAATTGGAATAAATGCCTTAATAGATTATTATCAAATATTTGTCAAGTCTAACCATATCACAAACACATACATGTTAAACTGATAACTTCCTTTTTTTAAGTCGGTTTAAAATGTAAATTGAAGTTAAATGCGCATGCGCATCGAGTGCACTGATAAAACTGTCTATTTGTTTGTAACGATAAACTATAGATAACTAGTTATGGGGTTTTTTTCCATAACATTTTTTATGTCGAAACCTTTTGTTTACGTAAAACTCGTAAACTATTAAATTGTGATAAATAAAGATAAACTGGACGTTCAAGATAAAGCATAGTTTTTTATGGCTTTGTTACGATTTAAACGATTTATGTGGGTTACATACCCATGTTTGTATTTATTTTTAATTTCACGCTGTATCCCGAACAACACGATAAGCAGCGGGAACCTGGGAACCTTGCTAATTTTTAATATTTGAGACATTGCGTGTACACTGGCGGAACTCTACACAGCGTTACCAGAACTAAGATATGAAAATAATATATTATCTAATTATTCCCCTGAATAGGAATCGAACCTAAAACCTTCACCATTATAAAACATATATATAATAAACAAAACATTACATATTAAAGCCATTACATCCTATAGTTTCTATCCAAGTAATGCTAGGATGAGTAATCTCCGGGTCGACAGATGTAGGCAATTGAACAAATGAAGACGGCGCCACACGGTGTTTGTAATAACTGAGACAAAAGAGGATCTCTTAAGTGTAAGAATCTTAACTGAGTTATATTATGTTAAGATTGTTAGTAAAATTGTTGTTTTAAGCGATATTATAGATTGACGTCGTATCTGGCTAATTGAGGGTAGTTGTGAGTTTAATCTCCAGAGGAGAGTTTATTGTCAAATTACTTTTGTTTCCCAGCTCTCGTGTACAGAGAAGAGGGAACCTGGTTTTAAGATACTACATTCCCCTTACGTTAATGCAACGACAGGCTCTAGATCGGATTAGTAAAAAAATCAGCTAGCTCAGCAGCTATCAGCAATTGGTAATCTTATATCGTAAAAAACATCTTACAGTCTTACCAAATCAGAAAATATCAAAATAGAAATAATTAAATGGCCCATGCGAGCGAAGCCGCGAGTATATCACTTGTATATGTTAGGTATGTACAAATTTTCCTTATACAATCTCAATAGTATAAAGAATGACGTCTTTTTACACGTAATTTTACGCATAGAACATGGATAAATATTAAATATGGATTTTAATAAGCTATCATTATATTATTGCGGTTGTTGTGGCGTAATGGCGCAGCGTTAGATTACGACTGTTATTAGAATAAGTTATTATCTTTTTCTCCCTCTGGCAACACGACAAAGTGCAGCGTTGAGTTACGCCGCGCCCCGCAATGGCAGTTCTTAAAACTAAGTTCCCTTGCTATATGCTATTTACACATGCCTATAATCTATATGCTTAATACATTTTATACGTGTTAGTTACACAAATGTTATTATGAATGGATTAACCCACTTTAAACAGGCGGTTATCACTTTATTTACATAAAGCTAGCGATCCATAATATTTTTGACTTGGATTATCGAACAAGGCAAATAAATTTACTTCCTTTACTTACTTTTTTTACTTAATTTAGCAAATTCCTTAACTAAGAGCTTTAACTAAAAAATACATTTTCAGATATTTTTAAGCTTTCTAAACTATATCTTAAGTTTCCAAATAAAGTAAAGAGAAATCAAAAAATATAAGACAACAAGACAACGACCTTTGAGTAGGAATAGCGTTACTAAACTTATATTAAATACCAACTTTCGGTGCTTACTTTAAGACAACTTTTGCACATGACGAGTGAGTGGCGAAACTCAACGCCGCACATACATACCAAAATAACAGGAATAATATCTAGAATTTGAAACAGTGCGTGTTGATTTGCGGAACTCAACACAGCAAATTGTATTATTAGATATGTATTATATGTAACTTGCATAATTATAATGGGCATAACCTAACAGATGTTTATCTGTAAAAACAACCTTGGCGAACGGATGCTGGCGGACGATAACTAAGCTAATGTACAATAGTTAATACATTTTTTATCAAGGCCAGCTAGCGTTATATAATAAGATCTTATTATAATATAGAGAAATTATTGTTATAAAATATAATATAAAGAACTTTTATTATATTAATAATTCATTAATTAATTATAACATCGGACTGTAAACGCGAGGGCTGTGTGTTCGACTTCGACTTAGGGGAACGAGTTATTTCTGCGGCCATATAAAGAAGCTAAATTGTGATTTGTGGCGTTAAATTCCGCCTTGGAACAATTCCTTGAAACTTGACAACACACAATGTCTTGAAACTTGGAACTGTGTAAACTCTTAATATTAGGTAAATGTATAATTTTGTATGTACGAAAAATATTTTTTTTTACATGTGAAAAGAAAAAACTTCACAAATACAAAATTACAATTTCATTATTATATGAAATTTATGTTGTTAAGTTGCTATTTAAATATTGGCATATTGGTGCTAATTTAACATTTTTGATAAGAAAAATAATAGAAACTAAAACTTTCATATTATTATTACACGAACTGTGTGTATGCAAAAAAAACTGTCAAAATAAATCTAAACAATTCGAAAGTATGTATGCAAGTCCAAACAAATATTATTTATTCACGCTTCACGCGATGTCGCGTGTTCAGTGATTTTTTATGACAACAAACATAATACACAAGGCTATTGTAGCGCAGTGGTGCTCTTGGGTCAATAATCAGACATAGATTAGTTTCATTTCTCCACTCTGGTAAGACTTAGCACGGCGCTTAGTTACGCCACTAAATGCAGTATTTAACTGTGGTAGAAAACACTACTTTCTAATTGTGAATCATAGAAATATAATCAAATATGTACATCAAATTTGAATCTATACTCGAAAATATATAAACTCCAGACTAACTTTAAGAATAATTTTTTTACTACGCAGTTATTTCATAGTTTTTACCGTTGCGCACGCGCAGAGGAACCATTGTTTGGAGCTCTCACTTACATTCCAGAATACATGGACATTGCCCCTTGATTGATTCCCCGCGCTACCTCTGACATGTATTTGCATTTAAAATGTATAATTATTTATTTATTATTTGTTTTATTCTTTTTACAACTATACAAATAAACACAATAAAAAGAAAAGCACAAATAAATAATAATGCATTTCTTCAAATGGAAATCGAACCAAATATTAATAGCCATCATATATCTTAGACATCTCCAGTGTATAGAAGGTTTAAGTTTAAGTCACTCCGTTCTCTTTTCATCTGAATTAGAAACATTGTGTGGTGTAACTCAACGTCGCGGTCGTGTTAAAAGAACAAATAAAAACATGTATATCAGTATCCCGAGTGGATATTGAACCCACACCCATCTCGTTAATACTACGCCACGACTACCTCTATAAAATATAAGCATAATTACAATAATAAAAATATTTTTTTATTAGCTACTTACCTGCCATATGGCAGGTAAATCCTAGGAATCAAAGCTAGGACCTTCAGCAGTCACCAATCACTGAACGTACTACTAAATCAATATATTGGAGGTAGAGTTCAATTTAATATGTCCTAAGGTCAAATGAATCATTGATGCGTCATCCATCAATAATGACGTTGTAAACTTAATAAATTCTAAGAAGAAACGACATCTTATTCAAAGCTTGCAATGTCAAATATTTTTCTCACAGTAATCTCGTTAGGACGTCAATGGGACGACAGTGGTTAAAGGCGTGACGATGGTTGTGAGTTCGATCCGCGCGGGGGAATAATTATATAAAATTACATCACTTCTTTAGACTTAAGAATGAGTGGAAGGTGGAGAAGAGGCTGTTCTAACACTGAGTTCTCTCTATCTATCATGATGTATACTGGAATAATTAGAATGTATCATACACAACTCTGTTTTATTACCATTTGGTTAGACGAAATAGCAACTAAGAGTAATAAAATAATAATGACCAAGCATTTAGTAGCATATATTAAAATATGATTATAACGACAGTTCTCGTTGGATGTGGCAAGCATTGAGAGCGTGGGACTCGCTTCCATTGTGATGGGTTTCTCACACAAAAATGTGCAACCCATCTTATTGGAGCAAGCAATGCAGAAACCGCGAGAATCGTGAAACAAATGCTATATAATTGAAAATTATCTTTCATAAAAAAATGGTGATGTAAAATGCACTCGATTGATCAACAGGTGGATGCAGGTATGCCTAAGTAAATAAAGTAGTTGCGTATTTCTTCTTTAGTAGGTATTCTATAGAAATAGAATTGTATAGAAAACAATGGCATTGTAATCAAATTCAAGGGTGTAAGACATGTTTTTAGAGCTAGCAGTATTAATTGGTGTAGCTAATATTTTTGACTCTTCTCTCTTCTTAGAGTAGAGCATCTGTTTCGCCTCGTCCACTGTAATCAATCTCTACATACGTGCCTCCCAGAGGGTCCTCGAAGTTTAACCTTGACCAGTATCATCGATATTATTTATGTTCTAGATTCAAATCTCTTACAAAAATATAAATCAAGATATTTTTTAAATAAATAAAAGGTGCCTTTCACAAAAAAACACATATAAAAATACAACCTTAGAAACGTGTCAAAATCTTCTATATTGGTCCTAAACAAACTATTTTACCTTCTTGGGTTAGATATATGTTAATGTTTATTTAACGTTTCGCTATTTAGGGGCCTGTAATACTTAAAAAATTGAGAAGAATTTGTATATATATTATAATACTAATAACGCAAACGAGGCTTCGCCCGCTGGAACTTATTTTTATATTATAACCAAATTATAAGAAATCTTTACATAAATTGCTTATTATTAAAGTTAATTTTCTTTACCGCATACGAGGGTAGACAGTAATAACTGTAGTGGCGAGACACTCCGTTCTCCTGCCATCCAAATCTGGCATTTTTCTAAAACAAAAGCTGTTAAATAAAAACAATTCAAGCCCTCGAGTAGACATCGAACTCACGACCGACACGTTTATAACAGTACGCTATCTCACTGCACACATTCCAACTCTATAACTTAAAAACAAACGACCAATTATTCTATGAAAGCAATTAAATTATTAAATAGCAATTTTCCACATATCAATGCGTGAAATGAATTTGATATGCATAAGATTTACGTGTCATATATATTTGTAAAAGTGGTACAAAACCACTTGAATGCGTCAAATTGACCTAAAAGATGCGCCTGCGCATGACTATCGAGAATATCTCTAATGATTGGCGATTATACAGGCCAACATAGATATATAAACAACTAGGGACCCAAACACGCAAACAAGAATTATAGCCCATGTGTTATTACGGTATACAAGCTATATAGCTAAAGTTTCATCTAAATCCGTTCAGTAGTTTTTTCGTGAAAGTGGATACATCCAGCCTCACAAACGTTTACATTTATTATTATTAGTTGTATTATAATAAATATACAAATATAATTTATAAACAGGTTTAATGTTTTTTTTTCATTTAGTGATAAAAAGTAATATATAACTTTCTTTCTTTTTATATTTAGTGAAAAAGTAGATCAAGGTCAAGGCTTTCGTCACCTTGAATTTGAACCCATAAGTATGGTATTTGCAACAATAAGTTCCGCAACTCAACACATAACTTTATCACTATCGGTAGATTCTATCCGTTCGTCGTTAAGCAGATAAAAAGAGAACTAAGTGAAGGATCACTACGCACTCTACTTTCCATTAAAACAAACAATGTTTTCCTTTTCATTGCATCAATAATTAAATTCAAAGGTTTTAACTATAAATATTCTTAAGTTTGACTCGAAAGTCGCACCCACATTCATCATGCGCGGTTAGGTTACGCCTTCCAACCTACTATCTATACCGATTACTGGTCCACAAGAGCTTTTGTACTCAAATCGAAAGAAAATAAAATAGTACTTTACAATGATTATTCATTTAACGGC
>JAEBDU010000036.1:974163-1004406 GCA_016802625.1 Heliconius numata
CGAAAGAAAATAAAATAGTACTTTACAATGATTATTCATTTAACGGCGAGGCCTCGCTAAATAATTTATGAACTATTAATTCACTCAAACACTCTATTAGACGTTTATTTAGAAGGAAATGAGAAAATGGTTCAAATAAAATCTAACCATTAGTTTAATAGATTTAATTAAAGTTACTAACTATTAACAATTATTTGTTTTTTTGTTTCGAATTTTTAAGCCTTTCTTGTATATAGATGGATGAGCAAAAAGAACTCGGTGTTAAAACACTCCGTTTTCCACTCTTCCATAAATTTTCAAAATATGATTGTTTTTTTTACCGATACACAATTGTTACAACTTTTTCTGTAAAAATATTTTAAGCAACTTTGTTTTATTATTTTTAAGATATTCCGTTGCCAATTTACAGCCAAATTTGTGTGTTCAGTAGCGGAACTGACTTCCGAAGAAAATGAATATAATTTATTCCATCGAGTAAGAATCGAACCCACAACCCTCGTGTTCAGTCAGAGACTGTGCCGCTGCGCCACAACGGCCTATACGTACATTCTATGTCGAATTTAATTTACCTTACATTAACTTCCAAAGTACATAGTTTAGACTTTACTGTTCAAGTAAGTATTAATTTAATTAAAGCCTTTAAATTAACTTTTAAGTGTTATTCCAAAGAAGATACAGTATTTAAATTATTTTTTAACCATTTGTTGTCCACCGGACCTTTTTCCATACTTATAATTGCCTGCGGCTTTGCTCTCGTGATCAAATTACATGACACGTTTTAGGTGTCCGAGCTAACTCTGACCGCAACTAGGTACACCTTAACGATTAAAGTGATGTAATATAGGATATAGCAAGGCTTCAGCTTCACGCTTTATCCCGCTTAAAGCAAGATAGGCAGACTAAGACACTCCGTTCTCAACTTTCCGCCGAATTTTTCGAAGCATTACGTGTTGAATGGCGGAACACAACGCCGGGCTTTTGCGTTGGTGCCAGAGCAAAGGAATGAAAATATTAAAGAAATTATAATTCATTAGGTATACGAGTATAGGAAGGCCCGTCGATAAATCGAATATCCAGTACTAGAACATTTTATCAATTCGAACCAGTAGTTTCTGAGATTAGCACGTTCAACCAAACATAAGCTTTATAATATAAAGTACGTATAGAAGTGTAGGTTCTGACTATTTTTACCCATCATCATTCACATCAATGCTCCGGAACAAAGCACTTCCTATAGATCAAACGTTCATAAACACAAGTAATGTTAATTTTCACACTAGCATTAACTAAATTATGTTAAAAGCAGAACTTTGAATTGGATATTTTTGATGTTTTGATAATGTATTGCTTATAGAGATCTTCAGGGCACAATGGGTCAAAACTAGTAATGGTTGTGGGTTTGGTCTTCACACTAGAAACAACGCGAAATATCAAAAAGGAAATTTATTCTTCCATTTATTCTTCCGAGTGGGAATCAAACCCACAACTGTCGTGCTTGCAGTCTGACGTGAGTCGTCTATAATACTTTTTGTCACATTTTAAAGTATTTTATAGAAGCAGGAACTAAAGCTAAATGAATCACTTTAAAATCACCTTGTTACAAAGTGCGAGGGAAATTTTAGGTGAATCACATCGTGAGTACTATAAAGGTACGTGATACGCTTGATTAAGAACATATAGTCATACATATATTGGCCGTCGTAGTGCAGTATCAGAGGGCCTAACCCTGAGCGCGACAGTTCTGGGTTCGAATTTCATTTCTTTTCATTTTTTTCAAAACAAAATGCGGCGTTGAGTTCCGCTTTGCAACACTCAATACCTAGAAAATTATGCTGAAAGTGAGGAAATAAAATATATGACAATCACATGGTTCCCTTGGCACATGTAAAGGTGCGCGATGGTTATGGATTCGAATATCTATCATCATCTACCAGGAGTTACGATTTTCGCATCCAACGTGCAAAGAGCCTCTTAACTTGAATGGCGGAACTAAACGCCGCAAATATCTTTAAACAATTTCAATATTTTTTATAAAACCGAGAACGTAGAAATTTATTAGGTACACTACACTAGCAAAATTAAAATCAAAATATATTTTCATTATGTCTTTCTCAAAATACAGATAAGCACATTCATATTACTCAGGCGCCAGATATATTTAAAATACAAGAAAAAAGTATTACAATACGTCCTGTTTTTGTATACAAATAAAATTAGGTACCTACATCTGGACTTCAAGTGATAGGATAACTTACTCTAAAAATAAATAACATTCGATAATAAATTCATTTCAAGCATTTGAGCTTGCTCGTGAAGGTCGAGTTAGCACTTATCTATCCTCTTAATCATTACGGAAAAAAATATCTTGATATATCTATAATATTGGCAGAGAAAACGCAGAGATATATCACTCCGGCTTAAATCAGTGTCAAGAATGTCACCAAGCGAATTGAGCGGGGGTAGGCGAGCGAAGCGAACAGGAGTCGAACCTATTTAGTTCTGAATAACAATTTAATAAAACGTCCTCGAAATACTCAACATCGAAACATTTTAATTTCTTTTTTTAAAGCAGAGTATATTATAATAGTAATTTTTCATATACCTGGTAGTGCAAAAAGTAAATTGCTATTGAGGAAAAACTAATAAAATACAAATTAAAGCGATAACATCGATGGAGCGTAAAGAGATAAAAAATCCAATAAAAATTCACATTGACAATGAAAAAAATATATTTCAAGAATGAATTTTTCAGAAAAAAGCAACCGAAATGATGTAAAAAAGTAATAAATAGTAGGATCTTATGTTAAAACTTACAAAGAGTTGTTAATAATCTCTACTAATTTAAATGAAGTATAACGCGGCATAAGTACTTTAAAAACAATATAAAAAAATGACAACAAATGATAAAACCACAAAGATTTTTATAAAAACAAACAAAAATATACGAGTATGACGCCACCATGACGCAGTTAAGTCATGTATGACTGCACACGACGATGGTTACAGGCACAAATCCGAGTAAAACAAATGTTTAAATGTGCATCATCCAGTGAAATTACTCAAAACAATAAGAAGAGCCGTCCTTTTCAAAATTTAAGTTGAAAATTGAGAACATTCCTTCATTTACTAACGAGAATAAGAAAAATCAACATACCGGTACAAGTAATTCCAGTAACAAAAACACAGCCCTTAGGGCGACCACTTATCACAGCACATCACAGGACACAACACGGAGCGCACTACTGCGGGCGTCGCGACACGTCCGTCGCGCGCGGAGGTTCGGTGCGGAATGACGGGGCGCGAACATTTTGTGGGCATTACGCTGCGCACGCGCATGTTTTGCTTTTGAGCATTGTTTTGATGATTATTTGAATAATTTTGTGTAATACTGAAAAAATCGTCATGTTTTAGAATTTGTTGCTTAACTGAATATATAAGGGAGAAAAACAAAATCACCTTTAAGTCACAATATAACTGTTATGTAAAAGAATTGATATACATATATTTTGAAACTTTCCAAAAATTTAATTATACGTCGACAGTATTAAACTAAAATTCTTATTTACCTTGAGATAATTTCTTTGGCTTTCGCGATTATGTTGAACTTATTAAATTAAATAATATTTCACGGATTTTGTTGCATACAAGTTGTTATATAACTTTCAATATACACGTGACCATTCAGAACGTGAGGTTAAAAATTAAAAATATTTAATATCCCAATTTTTGTTTAACGATTAGTAATAGAGATAAGCAGTTTCAAGTTTTTTCCCGCATAGCGGGTTAGACAGACGGAACCTAGAGTTTAACTCTATTTCACCCTTTTCCCAGTCCATTTCTCCCATTTCGGTAGATTTTTTGTTGAATACAAAGTAAATATTTCTTCCTTATTTTATTAATGATTAAAATATGGATTTTTTTACAAGGAAATAGAAAAGTATGAACAAGAATTCAAATTCAAACATTCAGATAATAATCTATAGACGGATATCCTTATAACAATGTCGCTGTGTGTGGTCCCGTGCGTTAACCCCTTACAGTCAACAATATTTTTACTGCCACTTGCAAATCTATTTACAGAACGAACATACGGACAACATAAAAAAGTATTTGTATCAACAAGTCGCGATGGTAGTGACTTCGATTCCCATTCTGGGTAATAAGTTATTTTCATTAACTTCCGCCCTCTAGTAACAAGACAAAGTACCAGACAAAGCGCTAAATATTTGGGAAATTAGGCGGAAAATAGTGCTTTCCCACTAGGTTCCCTAATGCTAACTCTGCTATATGCGTAATACGTGAAACGCTGTGCGTTTCTACATTGAAAATACAATGTTTGTAAAACAGGCGGAGAGTGGAAAAAAAATCTTTCCAATAAGTCACTCTCTGTCTAATTTACTTTATGCAAAACGTGAGTGAAGTGACTTTACTTGCGTAGACTTTAAGTTATAAAATGAAAACTCAAAAATATTGAATGCTTGGCTCTAAGCATATATATTTCACATTATAGAACTACGTCGATTTTAATCCAATTTTTTACGATTGATCGCCTGATTCGATACCTTTCAGGCCGGATGCGTTTTCACGATTCTACGATAGCACGCCTATTGTACAGCCACAACGATTGGATTAGCAAAAAATGTATAAAAATTTCTATAAATATGATGGTAGACAAGACGAAGTAGGTATGTAGAGATTGTAGCGTTTGGCGCTCCCTTCTTTCTGGATAAACTGTTAGGGATAAAGCCAGAAATATATAAGCACTTATGACCTCAAGGCCAGTTGTAGTGCAGGCGTAATGCAGGTAGTGGGTTCTAACTCGAGGAAATTAAGTATGTAAATATTTGCCTTCCTTCGGTCTGGTATCGAGGCAAAGGCAAACGTTGAATACAGCGGAAAGTGGAGAATGGAAATATATGGAAACGGTGTGTCTTAACACTAGATTCCCTGTGCGCAATATTTATAATTACTACATAAGTATTTTTGATAATAAATTCCTCAGTTCTAAATATCTTAGAAAAAATGACAAGCTAGTCAACAATTATAACCTAAGTCGATTACAGCTGTACACCTTTTCTCGCATAGCAGAGTAGAAAAAACCTAGTGTTAAGACACTCCGTTCCTCAATTTTCACCTGATTATCAAGGCAGTGTGTATTGAGTGGCGAAATAAAATAATTTATATATCACTCACTGAGTGAGAAATCAATCCACAACAACGACTTGCCCTTAAGTTCTCCGCCTACTCTATCTTAACACGTTTATATTGCAGGTCTCGTGATGAAATCTAAATATACATATTATGTATTTTATTAGTGGAAATAGTAAGCAGCATTGTTCGAACAGTTGGTCAAGAAGTCACGTGTGCGATAGAGATTGTATGTAACGGGTGCTTGTTAGAAACTGAGATTTTACTTAGCACTAAAATCGCTAAATCTATATCTATATATATAAAATTGAAAGGTCACTCACTCATCACGAAATCTCAGAAACTACATGTGCTAGGAATCTGAAATTTTGTATAGGAGTTATTTATAGGACGTAGGTGCTCGGTAAGACGGGAATTTACAATATTCGACTTCTAAGGGGTTGTTTTTGGGGTTGAAAGTTTGTATGAAACTTTGTTACTACAAGTGTTAGGAGTGTAAAATTTTGCATGGACGTCACTTATAGAACGTAGGTACTCATGGAGAAAGATATTAATAAT
Organism: Heliconius numata; assembly: GCA_016802625.1. NCBI lineage: Eukaryota > Metazoa > Arthropoda > Insecta > Lepidoptera > Nymphalidae > Heliconius > Heliconius numata. The sequence continues at coordinate 979,870 of JAEBDU010000036.1, forward strand.
AAAGTAGTTCATGCAGGCGAAGCCGCGGGGGGGCCGCTAGTATAAATATATTTTTCTTTACCCCTTTTAAGTATTAATTAACTATTTTGTGGTAGGCCACAAAAGGTAAATGAAAATAGCGCGTAGCTGCACTGTCCAATAGTTTTATTAACAACAGCTTACTAAATACAACCTACTATGCTGTTTACAGGCGCGTGCGCATCTCAAAGACGTAGGTGAGTCACCGTCATGGTTCGCCTCCTCAAGACTAAAGTTCGCTGGCCTTGTGATTTACTTTATGTTATACAATGATAAAATATACTATGTAATATATATGCACAGGAAAAATACAGGTAAGATGCTTCGTTCCCCCACACACCCCTCCATTTTTGTGATTGTTGTGGAACTGAACGCTGTGACTTGTCTTGTTAAAATGAAGAAATGGAAATAATTAACTTACTGATAGGAAATCAAACCCACAACCGTCGCGCTTACTGTCAAAATTTACTATGTTTTGCGAGACAAAGCGGAGAAAATCAAATGGAACTATTAATAATAAGTCTCTTATATATAGCAGAAAAGGAAACCTACTGTAAATTGGTTCCCTCCTTTGCTATATCCTGCTCCTTTGTACACCACCATCCATAATAACAACATATTTTACATTTCAAGTACTTAATACGAGTCGACAAAAACATCTAAAAGAAAATTATATAAGTTAGTTAGTGGTTTTTCCCTCACAACTATGAGGTTGGTTCAACAAAAAAGTGAATTCGAAATAACAAGCTGTTTTATTTGCAAAGACGAAGTAATGACAAGATAACTTCGAAGCTGACATCATTTAAAGGGTAGTAATAAGTAGCTACCGTCAAGGATGCGTGAAACCAATTATTTAAACTAAAAAATTGACCAGCATGGCCGTTTTACTTTGTCACGGTTCATTCAATTACTAAAGCTCAATTCAATTACGTTTAGTTGGATTTTATACAACGAAATCTCGATAGTGGTAGCTTCCTGTTGTACTGACACTACTGACATTTGGATGTAAGTTGCTGTTTTAAATATTAAATACGCTTAATGGCTTAATAATATTTAATTTTGATAATGAAGCTAATAAAACGTAGCAGTATTTAATTCCGAACAAATATTGTAACTACCATATATGTATTTCGTAATATTCTTCTTGTACAAAAATTCTATTCAATATATTTATATATGACAGAAAATAATAATATCATATAATAATAAATAACAATTATATATTCAATGACGCAATATAGTTTGTTTTTCTATTTAAAAGGAAATAATATGTATTGTTTATACAAATACAAAGACTTTCCAACCACAACGTAAATTACTGTAACGTAAATAAATGACATATCATTAAATTTAAATAAAAATATATTAATCTTTACCCTCATGAAGCAAACTGGGCAGAGTAAACCTAGTGTCAAGACACCACTTTTCACCTAAACTCCAGTTACTGAGTGTTGAGTGGCGGAATATCGAACAATGTTGATGAACTAGAGCGGGTCTTATTAATATTTTTAGCTTTGTATTTAAGCAGGTATATACCCTGTATTTAAGCAGGGTAGGCAGAAGAAGATTTTCAAGTCAATGCGTGTTGAGTGGCAGAATTCAAAGCTGCCTTTTGTGTTGTAACTATAGCGAGAAAATGAAAAAAAACATCCAAAATCTTTAATGGTTATATTCAAAAAATAAATTTAACAAAGTTAAATAACTATAAATAGGTCACACCTTCAAATTCAATGCATTGTTTGGACACATTCTTGTGTGAAACAAAAGATTTAAGCTTATACAGTTGTGTCAATAAACATTATAATATGCGCTATTAAAATATATTTAATAGGGTAGCCACAGTTTAGATTTCATTTTTTTTTTGTCATATTTTTTGCTTTATACCTACTATATTCCGCAAAGAGCATGATAGACAGAGGACAGTGGCGGAACCTAACGCCGTGTATTTTATTTGGGTTTTAATAAACGTTATTGCCTCCCTGGTAATGTAATCGTGGCCTGATTAAATAACATATTTGTAACTTTTTTTTGTTTGTGATTTTTATATTATCAATAAATACTAAAGAATATAATTATTATGACCTTTTTTATAATGTACTCGTATTTTAATTGACTAATTTAACTAAAACCATACACGTCCAATTGTAAACGTCCTACTCGTAGAAATATCCCTTTTTCATGTCCTTTCTCTGATTACAAGACAATGTGTGGTGTTGATTTCCGCCACTCAACAAGTAATGTCTCGAAAATTAGGTGCTCCATGGAGAATGGATCGTGTTGATACTAAGTCCTCCCTCTCCTTTATCTTGCTCGATGTGAGATACAGCGTGATGTTAAAACATGCTTTTTCCCTAGCGGGATAGCCAGGGAACGGACGCTAAAGAAAAACTTACATTTTTTTATATATATTCTATTTTTTAACAACTTTTTCTATTATGGCAACCATAGTCCGAGTACTAGACGAATTAGGAATGTTTGTTGGACAGAAATGAGGTCGTCCAGTATAAACTGTAACATATGGCTATGTGTTAACTATTATTAAATATCGCAACGTCTGTTCGTCCGTCTATATTCATTGTTTTGTCGAGGCCGCTGTAGCACAGTGGAACAGTATCTGAGTGTACACTTGATTATAGTAGATTCAGTTTCCACTAGTGGAGACATAGTGCGGCGTTAAATTCCGCTACTTAAAGGTCGAAAATGTACAATTGGTGGAGACCAGAGAATGAATGATAGATAAGAGAAAATTATTTACATATTATTTTGTTTTTAATACTAAAATTAAATATTTGTACAGTTTTATAAAGCTGGGAAGTTTATTTGATTGAACGCGATAATCTCAGGAACTACTTGTTCACAATTTAAAAAATCTTTTTGCGTCAATTAGTCCATTTATGAAGTAAGGCCATCCATTAAGTATATATATAACGTTTAATTTCAATGTAAGCCACTGTACCTTTCACAATCTTGAATATTCCCATTTTACCATAGAGTCAAAGCCACAATATGAATGTGATATTTTTCTTATTTTTTGACTTCAAGCTATATTCTGCATATAACAGAGTAGATAGAAGGAGACCTTGGAACCTAGTATTAAGACACTCCATTCTCATTAAGACACTTCCAATCCCTACTTTCCACCGAATTCTGGAAGCACTGCATGCAGAGTGGCAAAACTTAACGCCGCGCAAAAGTAATTAACAATAAAATAATTAAATCTAAAATCTATATAATACTATAATAATAATACTCTACTTATATAATTATGTACAAAGCAATTAATTTATTTTATTTGTAAAATGTTTCTTTTTCTTTTTAGAGTTTAATGTTAAAGCAGATATTAATAGCAGATATTTTAGGTATTGTATTGGAAGAGCGGGGTCCCCTAATACAGGCATTACTTGCTTAAAATGAGATCTCTGTAACAATTATTTTTGTGTAAAATCTGTTGAACAAATAAAGTATTTTTATTATTTATTATTAATTTTTATATAAGCTATCTTCTTGACCAAGGTCCATTCACGGATATACAGCATTACACTCGTCCACGTCCCTTCATATAAATTGTAAGAGGTAGCCGTCGTCAACTGTCCGCATCCGTCGGAACCTTTGGTCGAGCTCAAAGGAAATGTCCTCACATCGTCACGTGATACGGAAACTAATCAATAATGTGGACCATTTGTACTGTATTTATGAGATCATCGTAGTGCAGTGGCACAGCGTGTGTAAACGCGATGGTTGTGTGTTCGATTCTCAGTCGAAGATATTAATCATTTTCATTTCATCGATCTGGTATAGTAAAATGTAGCCTCTTCTTCTTCTTCTTCTTGCTTCTTCGGAAAAAACAATATCATGGATTAGTATGGAAAATTAAGTATTAAGTGTGATGATGGCAAGTTAGCTACCTACCCCACTTACCTTTCATTTTAGCTGAATAATCCGTTCGAATCGTTGTTGGTTTGTCATTAATCACAAAATATATCTAATTTTGTGCAAAGAAAAGAATGTAGTGATTGACATGTTTCTATCTTCCCGTTGTTCTCCACTAATTAAATAATATAGTATATTTTTTACGTTCACGCTTCACTCGGTATTCCGCACATACCAGGGTAGGTAAAGAGAAAATAATATAATATTTTCTTACATTTTTTTTTATTGTGTAGTAACTACAGAACGATATCGTTTTGATTTTCTCCGACAGTATACTAACAGTTATTTATTGAAGTACATTCACAAAATAAACAAATGGACTGAACGCAATTATTGCAAAAAATAAACATTCGAATGAATCGAATGGTATTGGAAAATCGTGTTGAATCTATAAAAAAAGTATATAAAAAATATATTCAAGGTGGATCCAATACAAAGATACCTATAAAAAATTATAAGGTGACTGATCTACCCGCAGCTTAACGAAGTCAGCGACACGAATAAATCTATTTGTACAAATTTCATTGTTGGTAATTAATTATAATATTTTTTTAAATAATTAAGCTGAAGAGTTATCGAGCAAGGCTTATAGTATAGTCGTCTACTGAGTACTAATAGACGCCAGTCACCATATTCTCCACAGTCTGGACTCTAGTCTAGAGCATATTTTGCCTTTGATCCTCCTCCTTACTCCTCTTGTCTCCTAATTACGAGATATTGCGTGTAAAGTGGTGGATCTCAACACCGCGTTATGTCTTATCACCCTTAAAGACCAAAAATTGACAGTATATTTTTTTTCGAAATGATTCAGATTCATATTTTTTCCTCATTAGAATCGCGAACAATACACTAGCAGTTACCTTCATGCTCGGTTCCTTGCAACGAAACATAACAATCAGTTTATCTGGAAACAATGGCTTACGTAAATAGTTAAATACAATATCAACAATTAACTTTTATTTTTATAAAGCTTTCGCTTTAAACCAAAAGAGTTGGATTGGTTGAACGCACTCATCCCAGGATCAACTGTTACGAATTGAAATATTATTTTTTAACAACTAGTTCGGTTCCATTTTATTTTATTTTTTAGCTTCACGCTGTATCCTACACATAGCATAGGTAGGCAGAGGGAACCTGCAAACCTATAGTTAAGACACTCCGTTCCCATTAAGACTCTTCTGTTCCCCACTTTCCAGGCTCCGAATTCTGGAGCCTTGCCTCGTTACAAGAGCGAGCAAAAGAAAATATTAAATATTTCATACCTGCGTTTACAATCGTGTGCTTATGCCTCTGTGCCACTGGCCTCAATTTAATGATGATTAAGCGCTAAATGACATCTCTGAGTGTTCTTGTACCTCTATAATATAATACTAAATACAGAAGTAAGGGTATCATTACGGTGTGCAAACGGCGTGAAGAGGAGCGGCGCACGCCCATTACACTGTGACGGCATTGTTTTTGTCTTCTATAGCGTACAATACTACGCCGAAATATTGTTATGCTGAACGGTTGAAATTTAACAACCTATTTAATATATACTAGCTCTGCACCCCAACTTTGTATTTAAAAGGTCATTGATAATTTTTATTAAATCGCACTGTAAGCTAAAAAATGTTAAGGGGCGAAATTCAACGTTGCACTTTGTTTAACACTTAAAAGAGCTAAGAAAAGAAAACATTAAATATTTCATTACCTTGAGTCGGAATCGAATCTACAACCTGTTACGCATGCCCTCAATATTACAAAATACATAAATGTGACTTTGTATATATTGCGTGCTGTTTCTTTTGTGTGAAAATGTTTATAAAATTCTACGTGTTTAATGGTCCATAACTTATTTTATCGACAATTTCTCTTCTTCAGTCTGAATTCCATTTCACACTGATATCACCATTTTTAATATAGACTATAATATCAAGCCAACGTTTTTTTAGTACACTACAGTATATGAGGTCGTCGAGGCGCTGTGGCACAGCACCTGGCTCAAAACACAATGTCCTAAATTCGGATGAAACGTAGAAAAAGGAGAGTCTAAACACTAGGTTTTCTGTGTAAAAAGCGTAAATTCATTTAGTCATATTGGTCACAACCTAATAATACCTACTCACTTGTTCAGTTTTTATGTTTTGTCCCACATAATAGGGCAGAAACAAAATCCCACTGACGGGGAACCTAGTGTTAAGACACTCCACTTCTATTAAGACACCTTCGTTCAATCAAACTCACAACATTTGTGCTCCCACGCTACTAGGACCTCAAAACGAAAATAAATTAAATATTATTACCTCGTGTTGAGATCGCAGCACCATTGCCGAACCATAGAACTCTCCCACTGGTATACCAGTAACTATGCTAATTCTTAAAAAAAAACCAAAACACCTGCAGAACGCGTAACGTAATATTACGAACAATATGAAAACAAACGAAGAAGGAAGTTATGTTCCACTAAACGTTTCCGAGATTCAATGTTTTGCAATCACTTCCTATGTTAGGCGAGAACTTTGATGCTACAGAAATAACGTGAGGTATTATTTTATTTGTGTTATACGTTTTTTTTAATTTGACGCTGTATACTGCACCTAACAAAGTAGGCAGAGGGAACCTGGGAACCTATTGTTGAGTTATCCATTCTCCAATAAGATACTTCGGTTTGCCACTTACAGGGTTTCCTGAGTGGAAATCAAACCCACCACCGTCGTAGTACGCTCGTACGTACGCTCGTGCCCCTGCTGCTGCTTCTGATGCAATTTCCAAAAAAATAGGCGTTGTGTGGAGAACGGAGTGTTCTAAGACTTGGTTTCCCACCTACCCTGCTATATAGGAATCGAATTCATAACCTTCGCTTTTACAGTTAAACGATTTAGAAATGTATTACTATAGCCTCTGAATTGACAAACAAAGGGCTTATATTTCACAACAATCAAAATACTAAGAAAGTTAGGCAATAACGCCATATTTGCATAGGCAGTAAACGCTTTGAACTTTTCACACGTGCCTTTGAAACGGACACTACTGTACCTATTTATTGATCCGTAGGAGGTGACGGTCTATCCATATAACAAATCTCGTTTGAATATTATAATAAATTTATTCACTTCGCCTACTTGGACTAAACAAAGGTATATTTAAGGTCATTTAAGAAATTACCAATTATTTTAGTAATTTTATGCATTAAATAATTCTAAAAAAAATCAGCAACCTCGTCTATCTTTCAGTGTTAGTCTCATGAAAATCGGTTCAGCTGTTCCGGATATGTCCCGAACACAGCAAGAGAGAAAGGCAGCCAGACAAAAATTTTAAAATATTAAATAGTTGTTTGTTTTGGTATCCTGTAAATAACTATATGAAGGAATCAAAGAACACGAATATTTAGAAAACGGAGTTTCTTCATATACTTAGTTATTTATTTACATGGTTATTTTAAAATAACAGACATACTCTCCAATTTCATTTAAATTTATAGATAAAACTATTTTGTTATTGAGTGACTGACAGACAACCGAAAGTGAAATAAATAGTAACAATGTTTTTATTTTAAAATATTGCGTAACTTAGTGGCGAAACTCAACATCGCCCTTTGCACAACCATATATGCATAATAAGCGGGAAATTTAAAAATCAGTTGATTTAACAACACTGTATCCATATTAAAAATTACACCGGATCTGTCTGTAACCGGATAATGGCAACACATGCGTACGTATCGAACTAAATGAAGTCATCAAAGTCAATATTTGAAATACGGCGCTTTTGAAACACGACGCGAGCGAGTTTTTCTAATTGCGCTGAAAATAAACGCCCGCGAAACGTAACGCCACCTGGACTAGTGTTGCCATCATTTGATTTCAAATTGAATGAAAATATTTTATTATTATTTTTTTTTATATATATATATTGGCCACGAAATGTCTCTAAAATTGGGCTGATGGAGAATGAAATTCCTTCTGCTTACTTTGCGTTTCGGGAAGGATGAAGCTGTTGTTTTTTTTTTTCAAACATTATAGAAATTATTTCTGCTTGTAATAATCGAGAAGATAAATGACTACAGAATGACAAAAAAAATATGAATTAAGAGAAGAAAGTGAGAAGCAGCAGGAAAACACAGTTGACTTTCGAGAATATAATATCGATAATGTAGAAAGAAGGTAAAATTAATATGAAGACGCCCCAGAGGCCCAGAATGAAGAATTTGTTGACCATTAACGAAACTCTTTCTACTACTACTACTTCGATCCCTCTTAAATTAAAGAACTTAAGACAATGCATTATTTTCATTTTTCCGCTCTATTAACAATACAAAACGCACAGTTGAGTTTCCACTCAACACGCAATGTCACGAAAATGGTAAACGGATTGTCTTAACACTAGGTTCCTTCTTCCTACCCTGCCATGCCTATATGTATACCTGTAGACTATTTAAAATCCATTATTTTTAAGAGTTACGTAATAAACAGTATCCTATAAGCTAACTTTATTACATACTAGCGGCCCGCTCGCGGTTTCACCCGCGTGAACTATGTTATTATTAATTTCTGTCTCCATGACTACGTCCTAATGACGTCTATGCAAAATTTGAGACTCCTAGCATTTATAGTAACGAAAACTTTCGACCCCAAAAACAACCCCTTAGAAGTCGAATATTGCAAATTTCCGTCTTAGCGAGCACCTACGTCCTATAAATAACTCCTATGCAAAATTTGAGATTTCTAGCACATGTAGTTTCTGAGATTTCGTGATGAGTGAGTGACCTTTCGATTTTATATATATAGATATCATGGCCACCATACACCCTAGGAAATGATAATCTCGGTACCCCCTGCGGAGTCACGAGCTACCGACTTCATTTATTAAGTACTAACGCCTTCTATTCTATTTCTGGACGACCATTTAACGGTAATTGGAGTTTATGACTTCACTGAAAATTATCGCTCGTTATAAATCATACGCGGTCGTCGTAGCACGGCGTGTGAGCTGTCAATGCGAAGGTTTTAGGTTCAATTTCAAGGGAATAAAGCATTTAATATTTTCATTTCCTCACTTTGGAAACAAGAGACGGTGTAGTTTGTGTGTAGAGTAATAAACTTGGATCTACATACATTAGATCTGATAACTTTTTGACAGTGTGAGATATCGTCTTGGCAAATTTTTGCATAAAATTTTTTTGAAGGTATTCTAACGTGAAAATCGTCAGTGACTAAATCGAGTGATTTTAGATATTAATGAAGTCTAAAGTGGTTACGCAAATAAAACTTAATATATAAAATAGAATGTACTATAAACATCATAACCATCGATCTTATTTTCTTTATCTGGTAAAAACCAAACCCAAATTATAGAGTATTAATAAAACGACAAAGTGTTTCGAGAAATTAGGTAATTTCCCTCGCACTTAGCATAGCTCGTTTCGCATAGCTATAGCAGCTAAAGCTGAAGAGTTTGTTTAGTTGAACACGCCCATCTCAGAAACTACAGGTTCGACGTTCTAGTTAAAAAAATATATTTTTGTTTTGGATAATCCATTTATCTAAAAAAGTATAGGGCTATACTCCACTCAACCTAGAATTCTTAGTTATTTGAGTACGTGGGCAAAATCGCTGTCAAAACCTAGTGTTAAAAAAATCTTTTGACAATAACAATGACCCAAAAGGGTTTAAAAGTCAATTAAAATACAAAAATAAATAAAAACAGGTGGGTTAGTATGTTACCCCGTGGGAGTAACGGCGACCGCTAACCGCACGCGCAGGGCGCAGGGGAATCGTTCTAAGGGTACGCTCATATTATAACCTCATATTATTACTATTGAAAACAAAATAGCGAATTAAAATTTTAAAAATATAATAGCTGCTGGTACAGCCAAAAGCCTTCCTTGGTAAAAGTATTATATGAATACAAAAAAGTTTTTGAAATTTTTCCAATAAACGAAATAACGTGTGATACGCGACGGTTGTGGGTTTGATTACCACTCGGTGGCAGAAAAATTTAACATTATTGCACATTACCGTACTGCTCGAACGAGACAAAGCGCGGCGTTGAGTTCTGCCACTTAAGCACAATGCCTCTAGAATTCGGCAGCTATTACTCTACCCACTCTGTTATGTGACGATACAACGTGCAGCTATAAAAAACAGATACATCGACACTTCGACACTTTTCAGCAGTTAAGCAAGCACTTCAAATAATGTACTTTACTCATAATAACTAAATTAGAAATTTACATATATTTTTGAAAAAATCATTAATGACATAATATATTATAATTTAAAACAAAGGTTCTATTCAATGGTGACACAAAGAGTATATAGTTCCGCATGGTCGCGAGGTATGTCGACAGAAACACCTGTGGGAAATTGGGAATACGAAACCTATAGTATGCACTGGCACTGGCACCTTCCACACGTACCCATGAGAACCTATCAAAGTTTGGACACTCACAGTAACCCAGTAAATTTTGAAGTTTATTTTAATGAAATTAAATATGTTTTTTTAGTTTCACGTTATATCATATAGCAAGGGGAGCAGAGGGAACCTGGGAACTTACTTTAAAGACATTCCGTTTCTAGTAAGACGCTGCCGCTATATCCTGCACACATCAAGGGTAGGCAGAGTGAACTTAGTGTTAAGGCACTCCATTCTCCACTTTCCACCGAATCCAAAATTATTGCAAGCCTTGTAGAATATCTTACAATTATTTATAAGTAAATAATAAATAATTGAGACCAAGGTTTGACTTTCTATATAAGCATTTATCAATGTTAAAACATTCCTTATACAAATATGTTTTATTTCAGCTTCACGTTATATCTATAACAGAGTAGGCCGAGTGAACCTAGTAACGAGGCAAAGGGCAGCGTTAAGTTTCACAATTCAACACAGAATATCACGAGATTACGGCGAAAAGTGAGGAATGGAACAACGCTTGACACTAGGATCCGACTTACCCCCTACCCTGCTAAGTGCGGGATACCGCTGAAAAATATATATCAAAGGAAAAAAATATTTTCAATTACGTTCGACATTGACGTTCAGCATCTTAACTCGCAATGTCTCGAATTAAACCAGAAGGTGTAAGATCTTGCTATATTCGGGATAAAGCGTGAATCCGGGAACAAAAACAACACAATACGTTAATTTTACCATACCTATTAAATAATTTAAAGACATTAAAACAGAAAATCCTCTCAGTATACTGTATAACAGAGGTGACCTTGTATTAATCCGCATTAAGCGACGCGTCAATTCACCCTATTGTCCGTCCATCTGACCCAATGTACATGAGAAAAGATTTAATGATACTATAGTTACTGTGTGAGTTTTGACAAATTAATTACTTATTTTGTATAGCTTAATTCGTATTGCATGAGGGCCAGGCAGCACCAGGCGCAGGGGCATGAGCATGTGGCTGTAACACAACAGGTTGTGGATTCGATTCCCAGTAGAGGATAATAAATATTTAATATTTTTATTTCCTACCTCTGATAACGAGGCAAAGGCATTCGTTTGGCACTCAACGCGCAATTCTTCCAGGATTCAGTGGAAAATGGGGAATGGAAGTGTCTTAATGAGAACAGAGTGTCTAACACTAGGTTCCTAGATTCTTCTACCTACCCTACCTAGATACGGGATACAGTGGGACGTTAAAAATATTGTACAGCTATACCGTCTGTGGACAAGGTGAAAGAGGTACCTAGAGAAGGTAGAGTACCCATAGGGTAACATTAGGTTCCACAACGCCGTTCAGTATGAAGTAACAAATCTATACTAATATAATAAAGCTGAAGAGTTTGTTTGTTTGTTTGTTTGTTTGAACGCTAAGATCTCTGGATCTACTGGACCGATTTACTATGTTTTTGTTTTGTATGAAAGCTGCATTCTTCAGAAGTGCTATAGGCTATATAACATTACATTACACATATAAACTAATATATTTAAAAGTACTTTCTAATTTGACATGCAATTTATTCTGCCATGTTAATAACAACCGTTGCGTCGCTACGCAACCGACCGCGATATTTTGATATTCATCCTTATGAATATAAATATATTAGTCACTTTTAGCATTTTATCTAGATTGAAATTATAGTTTACTGTATAACATTCTAATAAATAATTAAGGAGATGTCACAGATTCGAAATGACCTAGCCTTCGGGGGGCATAGTATGAATATGACCGACGCGAAAATATTTTTATAGTTTAAGCAGGCGTAGCCGCGTCCGGGTCCACTAGTTAAAAATAAATAAGAGATATTTAAGATGAAAGTCCTTGACATATCCAGGAAACTAGTCATACGAGTGTTGCAGTAAACAGCACGCACATCCGTTGACAATGTTCTAAGAAAAGTTCGAGTTCGAGTTTTTTAGATCTATAATAAAAATAATATATATCTAATATGTATACTTTTTACCTGTTTATTATTTCGACCAACTCCAGATCGATATTAATTTTTAAGCCTATATAAACACAACTATATAATCTCTACATTAAGTAATTTGCGTTTTAGTTAAGTTGCGTTAAGTTGCGTTTATCTATATGTCGATAATCTATTGGAGGTAGGAGTAAGCAAGCCACGTCAAAGATAAGTAGTGGGTTCTTTTACCAATCAATGAAATGAAATAAATGGGTAAAAAACTATTTATTAATATTTTCGTTTTCTCGCTCTGGTAGTAAGAGTAAGCGCGGCGTAAGTCGTCTATTTAGGCCATTCATCGACTTCGAGATTGACCTTAAACTATTGAGGTAACAAACCAAAAATAATGGTATCAAGTTGGTCAAATACGGTCCCTTCGAGCACAAAAAAGTCAAACTTCTAAGTCACCGAAATCAAAAGATACGAGCTAAAATGATGCTAACGATGCATCGTTGCACAAAATTTACATTTTGTATGACATTCACCGCGTAATCAAAACCTATAGTGTACATGGACCTACAATTATGAAATTCGGCACGAAGTAATATTTTACAAAAAAAACTGTTAGATACAAACTTATCATTGTTGTTCATTTAATAAAATAACTAAGCAAACGTAAATTAGTCATCTTTTATAAGTTGTAATTCCCGTTGACATACACGATACTTCACGTCCTGAAATTGGTACGGAACCCTCGGCGAGCGAGTCCGACTCAAACTCGAGTGGTTTTTATTTAGAATTTAATTTAATTAAATTTCTGTAACATTGTCAAATATATTGTGTCCAAATAAGTGTGAAATAGACACGAAAAACCGCTAATGAAATATCTGACAAATGAACATTGGCATTACGTATTTCATTTTGTGGACTTTCTTATTTCTTTACAATGTGACTGTGATGAAAGTCACAAAAAATAATAACCATATCATTATAGCTGTTTAATATTAAGATTACAGATCGTGACGTTGAGTCCGCTCGACACGTAATGTCTCGATAATTGGCCGGGAAGCAGAGTGTCTTGACACTAGGTTCCCTATACCAACCTTGCTATGTGCGGGATACAATGGGAAGCTAAATAAAAAAATGTAGACGGCACAGCGTTTAACTGATATGGATTCCCACCAGTTTAGAAATAATTATTTTCATTTCTTCACTCTGTTAACCAATTAACAGAGTCAAGAATTTTTTTATTTAGCTTCCTATCGTATCCCGCACATAGCAATTTGTCGCGGCGTTGAGTTCTGCCACTCAACACTAAATAATGTCGTTAAAATGGATAGAAAAGGAAGGAACGGTCTCAAAAATTTTAAATATTTCCATCAAAAACAAGTGACCAGACAGAAACACTAAATAACAGGAAATTTTACACAACGTCCAAATATTTTGCAATGTTTTTTTTAAATAACCATAAATTGAGTAAATATATTTCTTAATTTATTGGCAAGCTATTAACAATATTTGCGAAGGTCAATTATTATTTTTCCACAGCTTTATTTGGTCATCAGTGAAACAGTGTATTAAAGATCAAGGGAGACAAGTACAAGAAAGTTTACGTAATGCTATGCTACCTTAATTAAATTTACATAAGGTTCCACACTGGACAGTGGCGTAGCTAGGGTATTTGCTGCCCGGTGCGGCTCGGGGGACTTGATGCCCCTTTCCTGTTGATGAGTTCTAAAAAAAAAAAAAAAACGTAATTTCTACAAAAAACAAAGCGATCGTCAATGTTGACTTCTAAAAAAAAAAAAAGTTCTAAAAAAAACAAAGTGATCGTCGACTTTGATGCCCCTTTCATTTTGATGCCCGGTGCGGCTTGAAGAACTTGATGCCCTTTAAAATGGTATAAAGTCTAAAAAACAAAGAAAAAACACACTAATCGTCGACTTTGATGCCCGGTGCGACCGCACCGCTCGCACCCCCCTAGCTACGCCACTGACACTGGATAAGCTTCAAAGCTTTTTTCAATAATTTCATAAAATTGTTAACTGTACGATATTACAATGACATACATGTATTATGTAGACAATATGGTGTAAATAGCAGATGTAAAAGTCACTTTATAAAGGAAATCTGCTATCGATTCCGCGTAACTAGTTAATAAGAAGTGGATTTGTATTCGAAAAACTTGAAATTCTATATAAATTGAATGACGTTTTACAAAAGAAAATACTAAAATAAGATGCACTTTAATAGCTCCTATAGTAAATAGTTTTTTATTGCGACATAATAGTCTTAGCAATTAAAGTGCTAGCATAGGTAAGAGGAGCACGAGGTAGTGAGGAGGTTCCTCACTTTTGAGCACTACGACAGTCTAGCTACGGTAGGATTTTTTATATTATATACTAGCGGCCCCCTCGCGGTTTCACCCGCGTCAACTATGTTATTATTAATTTCTGTCTCCATGACTACGTCCTAGTGACGTCTATGCAAAATTTGAGATTCCTAGCACATGTAGTTTCTGAGATTTCGTGATGAGTGAGTGACCTTTCGATTTTATATATATAGATAGATATATAAACTTTATCTGGACTTCAGAAATAACAATGGAATATAGTTAGAGTATAGGAGAGCGCTAGGTAAGGAAATATTTGAAGGGTGAGAACGGGATTTTCCATCTTAACGCTCACTCAAAGAAAATAGCAGAATTTAATGTCTTGACACTAGGTTATTTTTGTGTATGAATATATTTTAATTTTAGCAACCATTATTTATTATTATTTTAGTAAAGATTTAGCAAGGTATGTATTTTTGACCGCAGATAGACAGGAAGTGGAGCAAGAACGAGTAGCGCGTACGCAAGAGTTCGACAACACTAAGAAATACCTCCATATTATTAGCAATTCCTAATTTATTTAAATAACATTTACATATTTCCCATGAAACCTGAACCGAATAGTCGTTTTGGTATCGCAAGGACTCTAAAACCATTTTGCTTCTTCTAGAAAAAGCAAAAATTTTTGAACGGGTGTGTGCGGGAACGAAACTTGAACCTGGGGCAGGTTCAAGTTCTTTGCCAGTTTCTCGGTACCAAACACCCTCACCACTAAACCATAGGTTTTTATCAAGCTACGCCGAAGTTCTTACACGGTCGTTGAAATTTATTTATGTTGAGAAAATACCTTTTACTTACAGCTTCACGTTTTTTTTCGCATAGCAGAGTAGACGGAGAGAATTTAATGTTAAGACACTCTGAACTCTGTAGTAACACTTCGCTAAGCTTCGTTTACAAGAGCGCGGCGAAATTAAAATGAAATGCCATTAATAAATATTTTCTACTACATACTACTTCACACTAATATGTCTCAATATAGTATAAAAACTTGTTCAATTACATAACATTCCACCATGAATGGATTCGAATCAAGGACCAGCTAATAAAGGTGGTGTACCGCTAGACGATGAGAATGCGTTAAAAAAAGTCTCTTCGTATTCGGCCGTCCGCGCCGGATGCTCGGCCTTGCGAGGTCGATAGCGGCCGCTTTTACACCGACGGGATA
Source organism: Heliconius numata (assembly GCA_016802625.1). Lineage (NCBI taxonomy): Eukaryota > Metazoa > Arthropoda > Insecta > Lepidoptera > Nymphalidae > Heliconius > Heliconius numata. Next base: position 995,720 of record JAEBDU010000036.1, read on the forward strand.
TGTAATATTGCTGTTTTAGTTTCCTACTAGCAATCCAGGTGCTTATTTTATAGCTATACAGAATCGTTATATAAATGGTAGCATTTGTGTTATTAAATTAAATAAAAAAATTAAATCGGCTTCACGCTGTATCCCGCACTCAGCAGGGTAGCCAGAAGGATCCTTGTGTTAAGACACTCCGTTTCCCACTTTCCGCCAAATTCTGGAGGCATTGAGTATTGAGTGGCGGGACTCAACGCCGCGTCTTGCCTCGAACGAGAGCGAAGAAATGTTAATATAAATTTAAATTTATATTTCATCACCTCGAGTGGGGATCGAACCCACAACCAGTCTATTTTATAGTTACACTTTGTGCCGCTGCACGCTATATCCCGCATACAGCAGAGTAGGCAAAGGGAACCTAGTGTTAAGAATTTTTCGAGGCATTGCGTGTTTAGTGGGGGAATGTTATGTACATATTGATAATATTATGTATAAAATTAGAAAAAAAAGTAAAGAACAGAATGTTTTAACTCTATTATTTGTGCAATTTTAAAATATTAATAAATAAAAAACATCTACGGTGTGAACGCAACACACGCGTTTCCTCAAAGACCGGTCGATAGATAACTGTCGCTCAATTTAGCATCTCGATACCTATTCTTATGCAATATACTTGTTAGACTTAGACATGTTATTTTGACATGCGCTGTTTAGACATCACCGTTACGTTACACAATGGTAGCAGGTTCAAATATATTACTGGGGACCCTTTTTTCTACAGAACTTGGTAGGCAGAGGGAACCTAATGTTAAGACACTCTGTTCCCCATTTTCCGTCGAATTTTCGAAATATCGCCTCTCGATTGACGAAAGTCAAAGACGATTTTCATCGTCTACTAGAGCGGAGAAGTAAAAATAAATTAAATTAATTCCCCAAGTAACAGAATGAATGTACAGATTTTCTTTTAGCTTAATCCCTTACATAGCAGGGTTGACAGAAGGAACCTTGAAACCTAGTGTACCTTACACAGCAGCATAGGCAGAAGAAATCTTGGAACTTAGTATTAGTAGAGACACCCTGTTCCTTTCTACTGAATTTTTGGAGCATTCCGTGCTTTTTCTATAAATTACCTCAAAACCTACTTTCGTTTACTTTTTAATATCGACGCCACTCTAAATATTTTGATATTAATTTTTCAACTTCAATGGAGTTCGTACCTACTGTCGCGCTCTGTTAATTTTGTTAGAGGACAAATTTAGGGCAAATTTCTATTTATGAGAAGTGCTCATTTCAAATTTACTTTTTAAACAAGCTGAAGTTGTCAAAATGGATAATGGGAATAAATTATCTATGCCTTCTATTAAAATATTATTTATTTTAATTTTTCCAGTTTCACACTGTATTTCACATATACCGGGGCAGTACGAAAGAACCTTTTTCTTGTTGACCGGGCGAAGAAATGACAATAATATTATGTCATTGCGAGTTGCAATCGAACCCACGACCGTCGCCATTACAATCAAACCCTGGTGCAGTCACCACGTCGTACTTATAAATAATTTAATGAGGTAAAACTCCATTGACACCGTAACAAGATATCTAAGAAAAATGCAATAACTTATTGAAAGAACGTAACATCCGTTCTAATTTCCAAAGATCTATGATCGCTTATGTAATTCAGTTACTATAACGACGTATCAATTTACTCTAATATTGCTTAATGTCAATGCTAATATGGCGTTAAACATTCTTCGCTGTGTTAAGATTATGTTCAGGAAGTAAATTGGGTTCCGTCATTCACTGGCTGAAAGTGGAGAACGGAGTATATAAACACTGTGTTCCCTACTCTTCTTTATGTAAAATACAAACTGAAAGTACGAAACTGAAAGACAAACTTCCTATGAAATAAAAGGCTTGAAAGGACGCAGTAGCTACAATTCGCTTCAATGTCAATCGACTGTTAAAAACCCATTTATTTTTCTTTTTCATCGGATACCAATATTATTTTTTTAACAATTTCCTATAGAAATGCCGATAAATCTTATTTGTGTAGAGAGCTGATATGACTAGAAGAAAAATTTAATCAATTTTATTATTACACTAAAAATTAATGTTTCAAACTAAACATTATTGATAGTTTAACAACGTCAAGAACTGTTCTAGGTATATGGTTGTTACATGTTATTATTATATAATGTTTTCTTGTTAGAGCATATAAGATATCTAGCATAAAAGAGGCTAAGTGCAATATGTAAGAAAAAAAGTAAGATACTGAAATCACTACAGACATTGAAGCCGTCGTGATGCAGTGACATAGCGTTTGTTTGTAAGCGCCATGGTCTGGTGGTGGTGGATTCGATTCTTACTCCGAGGAATTAATTAATATTAACACGCAATGTCTCAAAAATTGGGCGGTACATGGAAACGGGTTTGCTCGGCCTACCCTACGGTTAGCGAGGTACAGCGTGAAGCTAACAAAAAAATTAATAAATTAAACTTATACCCTTTTCACTAGACAAAAATAAGAGATAACTAAAACAAACTCAGGTTACCTTATCTGGAAGCGTGTGAGAAAGGTGTCGGATTCGACTCCCGTTCGTTGTATTGATGATATCCTACGCAAGACCGTTATGAAACTACTACTATATTAAGTTACAAAGGTTCATAACAGAATGACCAGGGGGTTTCATTACGTACCTATCTATCTGTAATTGTAAAAGGCCGCCAACGCCATCATAGCGCAGTGGTTCAACGTCTAACAGTAAATGCGATGATTGTAGTTTCGATCCCTATTTGGGGAATGAATCGTTGTACAAATTCTGTTCTGTTCTTAATGTATGGCATTTTGAGCGTGCCAATGGAACACTGCCAAAGTCAGGTTGTATGAAAAACAGACAGTTTCAGTTTCAGTTGGAGTGTGTTAATACTAGACAGAATTGTAATTTCAATTTTATTTCCTCATTTAGGATTTGTCTAAATTTAATTTGTCTTAACTTAAAAAATATAATTCCCAACTAAATATAAATTCACAAGATTCTCTAGAGTACAAACCGAAATTTAACAGCTGTGCCATAAAAAAATCCCTCTTATACCTGCATAGTAGAGTAGTCAGAGTCGTAATGGTAAGACACTCTACTCTACTCTCACCACCCAATTTTACAAAACAAACATTAGCGGAAGTCAACGCCGCGTTTTGTCTACCATATAATAATTTCCCCCGTGAGATCATCGAATCCACAACCATCGCGTTTACATTTACGCTGTTCCACTGCGCTACGATGGCCTTAAAATTAAGTAATTAAATATTTTCCACTTCTTAATCTGTAGGTGGTCAATAATAGGCAAACAAGTAGTTGTTTTGATATATTGCGCAATAACGAGGCTAAGCCCTGAAGGCTACAAAAGGTATTTACGAAACTACCACCCACTTACAGGGCTGTAAGTGGGCGAGCCCTTTTGTAAAAGTTCATTATATAGTTATCTATCCCATTTGATCACGGAATTATTGACAGCCGTGGCAAAGACGTGCTAACGAACTAGTGCTATGTCAGATTCACATTAGTTGTGGAATATGTGTAGCTTCACGCAGTATCCCGCATATCTGTATACCTACAACGTAGGCAGAGAGAAAGCAGTGTTAAGACATTCTGTCGTTCGAGATATTGCGTGCTGAGTGGCGTAATTGCAGAAGACCAGACGTAGTAAATGAAATTAATTCAGTTCCCAAGTGGGAATCGAATTTCACAACCGTTCATACGCTGTGTATTTTGTTGCCATGTAACCTTATTATTGTCAAGAATACACAAAAAATAACTAACTGCAAGCAGATTATTTTTTAACCGACTTCTGTAAGAAAAGGAGGTTATCAATTCGACTATATTTTCTTTTTTTTTATTTTCTTTTTTTATGTTTCTTTACAATAGTTAATATTATACTTATTTACCTGCTAATATAAACACGAATACTCTTCTACAAAACTTGAGTAATAAAATAATATAAGCATACATAAACGTCGTTAATTTGTAACTATATAAATATAATCTAATAAATATTCAAAATAAACGTATAAACAAACCTACACGCGTGCAAAAGGCAATTTAAGCGTTTGTACTTAAGACTATATTCCACACATGGTTGTAGGCGGCGCCCACAAATGATTGCCAGATTAGAAGGTACCTAAAATAGGTCAAATGGTTCGATTCGGCCCAAGTTAACTATAAAAATAATAGTCATCTCAACACGCAATGCCTTCAGAATGCGATGGTAAATAGGACACAGAGTGTCTTAACACTAGGTCCCTCTGCCTACCCTCTCATATGTGGAATACAGCGTAAAGCTGAAAAAAAAAACAATAGATACTCTAAATACAGCTATATCATAGTCAGAGAAAACGTCATAACGTGTTACTCATTTATTAACACTTGTTTTCATTCTATCATTTTGTTTTTACATTTTATATTGACCAATAAGAGTATTTCCAATGAAGGTATTTCAAAAGGACAGATCGCCAAATATGGCTGCCTTGTCGACACTGTATAAAAGCCTCGTATAAAGCTAATTTCATTAAAAACAAATATCGTTCATTACTAACCTACTGTTTTGTATTTATTTTATGTATACTGTATAATAATAACGTTCTCTTTTTATAAAAAAAATAAATCAGCTTCACACTGTATCACGTACATAGCAGGATAGGCAGAACCAAGTATTAAGACACTCCGTTCCCCATTTTCTATATGAATTAACGAAAAAATAAAGAGTGAAGAAAGTGTAGCTCTGCTCATTGCTAGCAAATGACGAAGATGATGCAAGTAAAACTAAATCTGTATATATAAAATCGAAAGGTCACTCACTCATCACGAAATCTCAGAAACTACATGTTGAGATTCCTAATCTCAAATTTTGCATAGGAGTTACTTATAGGACGTAGGTGCTCGCTTAGACGGGAATTTGCAATATTTGATTTCTAAGGGGTTGTTTTTGGGGTTGAAAGTTTGTATGAAACTTCGTTACTACAAATGCTAGGAGTCTCAAATTTTGCATAGACGTCAGGACGTAGTCATGGAGACAGAAATTAATAATAACATAGTTCACGCGGGTGAAACCGCGAGCGGGCCGCTAGTTATGTATAAAATGCTCGCTGACATTGCGCCCTTGACTATTAACGATTTACTTTAAATAGACATTTGTGTACATGTTTACTCTCCGCGCTGTGCCGCCAGCTCCCGCACCGGAAACGGGCGGAGGAAATGAAGGGGTTACTGTGCTTCGAGGAAGGGCTTAGTCGTGTTTAGTATGGGCGAGCCACTTGCGCTAGTGCTGGGCTAGTAGAAATACATATATGGTTTGGTTTCTTGTTTTTATTTTAATAATATGTATAATACTAAACGTATAATAAAACAAATAATCTAAGTGTAGTTTAAACGGAACTGTTGTAAGTTACCTATCTTTCAGTCAGCTGTCAGTTTTTTTCCAGGGAAATTAATTATTTTCACACCCTCGTTCTGGTAACAAAACAAATTTTAGTGTTGAGCCGCTACGCTATTATGCAGAAAGTGGGGAACAGAGTGTCTTAGCACTAGGTTGCATATATCTAAATTGTTATATATATAATATGCGGGATACAGCATTAAGCTAAAACAAATTATTATATGCCGTTGCGGTGCTGAACTATATTCGAAATCTTTGTTCGTGTGTCTCTGTCATAATATATGCCACGTCAACATTTCTTTTATTTGTGTTTATCATTTTTTCTTAGTAAATATCCTTAATACAATATTCTTTTAAAATGTGTACTATTTTTTTAGGATAATCGACTAAATAGTTTACACGTGAAAGCGTAACAAGCAAACAAACTCACATTTACATCATGTATGGCCAAATTTATTCTACGAAACTAAACGTAGCACGGCCAACCCAGACCGCTATAAAGACTAATTCCGTATTAAGATTGTTTTCTTAAACTTTAAACTCAAATTAAAACTTTGTATACTCCATTGAATGTAGGGAAATGACTGTTAAAATATAATTGTGACCTCAAGGTCAACTCCTGATTTAGAAATAAATAATGGTTTTTATATTAATGCTTCTGCATGACGGATATAGCAGAATAGACAGAGGGAACCTAATGTTACATGTACACACGTACCACCAAATTTTCAAGCCAGGTGCTGTGTGGAGGATGTTAACTCCACCCTTTGTCTCGTTACACTTTGTATATTTGTACCACTTTAATTACAATTATATATTAGTGTCTAATGATAAACGATTATCAATCTCCTTCTTACACTGATGAGATGAGAGACTTTTTCCATATCCTACAATTAATGGGATGAAAAAAATGGCAACCTCAGTAAAGAACAATAAATTCAATTTAACTTGTATTCGAAACATATTTATTGTAAAGCAACTCACATGCTATTCCGGCGTCACCGGAGGCTGCGCACGCGCATCTGTCGTTAGTTCCCACACCCACAGCGTTTTTACGATAGGATCCAAGATTTCTTCTATCATTCTCAAAAGTATAATGCAGTTCATTATCTTTTTTTATATTTACATATCGGAAGTATTTGGCAAAGTAAACTGAGAGAGTCTAGCGTTAAGATGGCATATTTTATGTGTATAATCGTATGTGATATTAATGTGATAAATATGAGGTGGGATATTCCATTAACTATTCTACTAAATGTAACCCGCAGTCTCTCAACTCTTAGTTGCTTCCAACACTACGAGAGTGGAGTGACTGGTGAAAATTAAACATCTAAATATATTGTAAAATTGTAAGCGATCGCTGTCTGTACTTGGACGATAAATGACAAAAAATATTTTTGAAGACATTTATCCATGTAATAGAATCCAATATAATGATTTTTAAAATTGGTTTCAGTTTGCCTGTGTGATTGTGCACACTAATATCAGAAACGGCTTAAACGATTGAAATATAGCTACTTTTAAAATTTATTATTTGTTTTATTTCAATCGTTTCATAAATTAAAAAATATATGAATTTAGAGCATTTGTTCGACAAAATTGCTAAAATTTATATTCTTCTATTTATATATTTTTCTAAAACTTTAGTTTTCAATGCTTAAAAATGGTTTTAAATTAAATTTGTTACTAGAATACGAAAGTATTAGATTAGTGAGTAAATAATAGTATAACTCAAACGGGCGAAGCCGCGAGCGGGTCGTTAGTAATATAATGTAAACCTCTTCCGTTACTGTGTGACAAATAGATATAATGGTGGCACAATGCCCGGCCTTTCACCATTAGTTCAAATCTATTACCTATTGGCAATGGTGATTTATATTGCCATAAATAAACGGCCGTAGTGGCGCAGTGGCGTGGAAGTTGAGCGGAGTGTTAAGGTTCCCTCTAGCTACTTACCTGCGCAGTGTAAAGCGTAATCTTTAACGATATGTATCACAATTTGAGTATCTTGACGACTTTTTAACATTCCTTTAAAAATGTTTAGGTACTTTAAAAAAAATCTTCATCTAAACATATCTTTAACTTCCTTTTTTTTCGTTTCACGCTGTATCCCGCATGTAGCAGTAGCCAACACGTCAAAGACACTCCGCTGCCCACTTTCCGCCGAATTCTGAGGGCATTGCGTGTTGAATGGCGGGACTCAATACTAACTACGCTTTGCCTCGACACCAGAGCGAAGAGATGAAAATGTTAAATATTTCATTTCCACGAACGGGATTTGAACCCATAACCTATCGCGTTTACGATCACACGCTCAAGCCCCGAAGCTACGACTGCCCTCAAGTGATGTAATATAATTGGCTTCCGTTTAGCTCTAAGCCAATCGACCACAGAATGCGGAAGATGTATGAAAAAAAAATCACTATAAAGCTTAACGCCACTTGAAAAGGAAAAAAAACGCTATTATGTTTTGGGAACTAGAGATGAGCCACCTGTCGTCTCCAAGCCTTAATATCACTAAAACTATATTATACGTGAGTAATGTTCGCCGTTATTTCAGTATAAAATAAGGAATATAAATGCTTAAGATTATAATATTTTCAATGTTAAATTTGCCGATCGTATAGGAAAGTTCACACGATATGGTCCCGACAGTTAAGACAAATGCGTTTTTATAGAAAAAAACATGAAATTATAAACATGTTTTGTTATAATTATAATCAAAATCAGCTTCACGCTGTATTCCGCTCACAGCAGGGTAGGCAGAGGAAACCTAGTAATTAATAAAATTTAGGATAATTATCCAATAAATGATTAGATAAGTATCTGTTTTTCTTCTTATTTTCGCCGTGTATCCAATATTTTGCAAGGTTAACAATAGAAATAATAATTTTTACCTGCAGCTTCGGGCCTAAGGTCATTGCCCTTTTATCAATAAACGATATTTCAAGGTTACTCTCAAGATCGATCTCAGAATTAAATTTTTTTTTATTGCTATATACTAACTACCTGCTAAAAGAGGATTTCCTGAAATTCCTACGGAAACGGCAAAACGGGATTTTCCATTTTAAATCCACGCAAGCAATGTTGCGGGCAACGACTAAGAGTATAGTAACAAAAAATACTTTACCCCAAGAACAAGACCATTCGTGCGACGCGTATACAACGGGGCTCCGAAAAAACTATGTTTATAGAACACTATGAAATTTTATCATTAGTTCTAAATTACACAATTACAAAAATTACGGTGGAACGAGAAAGTAAGTACCTACCGT
>JAEBDU010000037.1:0-19907 GCA_016802625.1 Heliconius numata
TACTCGCTACTGTAGGTATTGGAGTACGGACTTGAGCACTTTTAATGTAGGCCAGTTAAACATTATACGTTTATAACTCTATTCGATTACTTGTTTTTCCTTCATACTAAAAATAAATAATTTTCTATATGAGTTATGTATATAATAATTATGTGAACATAACGATATGTGAAATAAACAATATTAGGAATTGTCATTTTGAATATTAATAATAACAATAGGACATTACTTGTATGAAATAATGGTTCTCATATGGATAAGAGATTTCCACACCTACATTTGTTTCAAAATACTTACATTATATATTTTGAATTGATATTTGCTGATGCTGGTACATTATTATTATGGAATATCTTGATTTGGAAGTTTAATGAAGCGGCAGATATTATAAGCCAATGTCAACGGTTTTTTTATTGACCATTAGGTATAATATATTGGTATTAGTTGGGATCGGTCTTTCTCTTTACGCGCTTCATAGAGCTCCAAAGGTCACCATGCTGGTTGTGGTTGGAGTAGTGGAGATTGCTATTGAACATTCATTTTAAATTATTATTCTTAAATGAATATGGTGCTCTATCGTTTATTATCTACATTTAAAGTTCTTATCGATCCACCATTATTAAAATCAATTAATTGTTTTGAAATAAGAGAGTTTCGCGCAGCTTCGCCTTCTTATTTACACCCTTGGGGGTGAATTCTAATAAACCATGAAACACATATTTTATGACATATTTTAAAGATTCTCAATTTAAAATTTTATTAAAATCAGTGGCGATTCAAAGATTTTTCCATACAAACTTTCAGCCCCTTATTTGCCCTCTTAGGGGGTGAATTCTAAAAAACCGTGAAATATGTGTTCAATGAAATATTTAAAAGAACCTGAATTTCAAATTTGACAAAATTCGGTGCCGATTTAATTTTTTTTCCGTACAAACTTTCAACCCCTATTTCACCCCTTTAGGGTTAAATTTTTTTAAAATCCCTTCTTAATGGATGTTTACATTACGAAAGTAAACTTCTGTCCAAATTTCACGTTTCTACCATTAGCGGTTACGGGCGTGCGTGCGTCTTACCTCAGTCAGTGGGGACAAATCCTTTTATATATAAGTGATAATGGTACTTAAACACAAGAGGATATGTCGTTCTCAATTCACCAAAAAAAAAAGAATGGGATGGGGAATCCAAGACGAAGGTGGAACCAGTGCCCCTGCAACCTGCAGCAGCTATTCAAGGAAGTAAATCTTGAGTAGTTTTCAACAATTTTAACATAAAAGTTAGGTATATCTATATTTCAATGTTTTAAATATGTAGTTATTAATTTTGCATTCATATTTTAAACAACATGTGTAAATGTTATTCATTCATACATAATATGTATAATGTATATGTTATTCTGAACAACTGAAACTGGTGGATTGAATGTCAAATTGATCATTAATTGATCGTATAAAAACGTAGGGGCACCTACATAAGTTGTGAAGGAATCAATGAACAATTGTGGATTTGTCCCCGTCCCCGGTCCCCCGTCCCCGCGTGCGACCCACTGCTCCGCAATATCGTACTCGACTATCAGCTATAAGATTTCTTATTTATCTTTGACTTATTTCATTTTACTTCAATTTCTTAGCCATATATATGTACGCAGTGAGCTGATATGATAGAGGAATTTTATTATTATTATTCGCTTCACTCTGTATCCCGCACATAGCAGGGTAGGCTGAGCGAACCTAGATGAGACCTAGCCTAACCTAACCTAGTGAGATGTAAGTAAGATGGAGTGCCTTTTGTTCCCCACTTTTCACCCAATTTTCGAGATATTGCGTGTGGAGTAGCAGAGCTCAACGCTTTGTCTTGTTGCCAGAGAAATGAAAGCAATTCATTCCCCCGAGTGGGAATTAAACCCGCGTGGGCTAACGTTCAGCTGTGCTGCTGCGCTACGACTGCTGTCTAGTAGTTGGTAATAGGTGTAGGTGACAATAATGTGTATGTGTACTGGTGTGGTGTTACTGGCACTGGATTATAGACGACGGTGTGACTGTCAAATCAACTGGTTGTGGGTTCGATCGCCACTCGAGGTAACCAAATATTTATTTAAATTTATATTTCGGTAACATTTGGCGCTCCGTTTTCTCTGACTACGCTAGGGATGGACGTGAAGGTCACTCCGCGCCTCATCTCGCCATCTCGCGTAACGCGCGCGGCGTCCTTCAGCGACGGCGGCGGCCGGCCCGATGTACTTTAACATTTGTTGGGTACGGAGAAGAGGAAGTATTCTGTAAATTGGCTTTGGTTTTTGTCTGTGGAAACCATTTGTTACGAGCTCGCTCGGATGCCAGGATAATTGCATTTTCCTCCTTTTATTAATAAATTACTAAGTTTTGAATACACAAAAATTTACGAGTTCAAATTAACATTGTCATATACGAAGGATTTTTTTCTTTATAAACATGTTATATTTAATAATAAAAAAAAACCGAAGAAGTGCGAGTCGACCTCGCCCACCGTGGATTCCGTATCGATTTCAGGACTAGGTCAACGACAACTCCCACCTCACGCAATCTCGAGGTGAATGGTCTTAACAGAGGGATACCAAATTATTCTTTAGGTACAAAACCCTAAAATACATTGTTTAATCATTTGCTAATACGAGTATCTTTTTAAATGGTCATATTTAGTAACGATATTTTTCAACAACACGAAGGAGGACGCAAAAGACCGTGACTGTGAGAAGTGTAGTAGGTAGAGTAGGAAGGCAGACCCTGGTAATAGCCGGGATTAATGCCAGGAAGAAGAAGAAGATTTTTCAACAACACGCCCCACCCGATGAAACCATAATAAATATAAAAATAAATTGACTAACAATTTGATTGTGGTAAGAAGCCATATACCTAATATTCTACTAGTAATCACGAGAATTTAAGTGTAGGGCGTTGTTCGTAAAAACAGCAAGGTTTGACCGCTCCACGCTTAGTTGGTGCCTGCTGCTGACTGCTGGTGATGGTAGGGGCTCATAACAATATGTACTCTTCTCATGGCAATGAAAGACCAGGCCACGCCTCATACAACATTAATCCCATACGCTACGTGACGAGTTAAAGGCCATCTTCAATCCATCTCGTAACTGTTTTCTATAGGAGGCAAATACTCAGCGTGAGAAACATTTTTTGCCACTTTCTCACGTTGATAAGAACCCCCATTATAGTGAGTGTATCGACGTTATGGACAGTCTCACGTTTGTTCTCATCTCCGTTTGCTGTGTGTAGGTGTACGCCTCGCCGAGTCGCCGCAAGATGGACACGAAGGGCGAGGGCGAGGAGATGACCTACCCTCACATCTGCTTCATGGTTGATAACTTTGACGAGGTCAGTGTTTCAGATTAATATTTCATATTTATGGAAATGCTTATGTGCCACCAGACTCGTGCCGCCTGTGTTACGTGACGCGTGACGATCTATTTAAGGAATGTAATTGATATTTCATAACTATGTCCACTCTGCTAGGAGTTTATTAATTATTTTGACAGATAAGTATGCTTACATAACTATACTCCACTCCACATGCCGCGACTTTTAATGGGATTAAAGAAGCGTCACGAGCGATGTCTCCGGGGAGCCCTGATCTTATTAAGCAATTAAGACTGATCCTCCTGACCGATACTTCATGTCGGTGCGCGTAGGTTATTGCCCCTCTATGGCTCCGCTAATGTACGAGTATACTACACGACCACGAGCAAGGCAACTATACACGACGACAACATGATGGTGGACGAACTTGACCGAAATGTTCGAGGCTGCGTGTTAATATCGGTTTTCATATTTAATTAATTGCAATTATTTCCCTATTTGTATTTAAAATCTAATTATAATAAAAATAAATTTAATGCTGATAATGCCTTGTTTACGCTAATATTATAATACACGTGGGATTCCGTTGCCAAGGTCAAAACATTTTCGAAACTACTAATAAAAAAATGATAAAAACTAAGAAATACCACAATGTTGCATAAATTATCATATTCGATTAGTTATTATTTGTAATTTACGATGATATACATTTCCCGCTCTGACCGACCTCACTAACTTAACCGGTATTCGGAATGACGATAAGAAGCTCCGAACTGCTTTTTATGTAGACAAAATCTGTACCAGGAATTTAGACAAGCAGCAACATAATAGGGAAATGTATACCTCCTAGGAAATGTGTAGCGAAGTGACTAACTCCGTATTTATGCATAGAACTGTTGAGTCACTTCATTTATGTTTACTAATCTCGAGTTATTCATATTACGCAATATTTAATTTTATTTAGCAGAAAATGAGTCATAGTGAAAATTAACCATTTATGTTTTCCCATTTACACAATTCAAACTGAGCCAAGAGTTAAATCTGTATTACATAAGACCGTTTTGTACTACGAATCTGCTTTAGGTAATTGTCAGGTTTATAAGCGAGGAGAAGCTCTCGAGCTTAGCGGCGTCACGTCGACTGGACGTAGTACTACTAGTGTAGACGTAAACCTTACTAGATATTGTTTGAAATGCGTACTTCTCAAAGCAAACCCTCTCATTTTGTATGAAATGAACTACAAATATATTTGTGATTATTTTATTTTATGAAATACCCATAAATTTATTTGTATTTCGTGCCGAATTTCATAACTGTAGGTGCACGGGAAGAACCCTATAGGTATTATTTATTTATTTTTTTTATTTATTATTATTTTATTTACAAAGCCAATACAAATTACATTAGGACAATTTTATTTTTTATTTTTTCACCAAGAAAATCGCTTGAATGTCCTGACATTTGCACCTTGGATATCTCACTAGGATTCCCTGTGCGGAGATATCCAAGGATTGCCGTGCGGATCTATTATTGGGTTTTAGTTATAACAAGTGCTTATAAGTTATATAAAGATAATGTAAATTTTAAATGCAATAAGTATGATATAATAAATTAAAATTATAGGAATATGTATATAAATGACATATAAAATATAAGTAAATATAGTAACATATAAAATATAAATAAATATTAGTAAGTGGGGGGGATAAAATAATACTGCAAAAATATATATACATATTATTATATTTATAAATATGCTAAAGATATTAAAATAAATCACCTTTTATTTTATTTATTTATTTGTTTATTTATTTATTTATTTTTTTTTGTTACTCTGTCACCTTCATAATATCTTCTATTTCATCATAGTCTAGCGTGTGTAACCATTCGTTTATTGTTTTCTTTGTTTTATAATAATTAAGTTTATGAAGGCTTAGCTTTTTATTGATTTTATTTGCAACGTACGGGCCTAAAAATGAAGAAAATCTTTGAGTAAATCTTTTCTTAGTTAACGGTACTATGCCTAATGGGTTAGTCCGTTTTTGGATAGTTTTATTATTATTAATTTTCTTGCTTGATTTCCAATAATTTAGTAAAAGTTGGAGCAGGAAAATTTTGCGAACCGAATGCACTCTGCTATAATTATATAACTCGGTCGTAGGAAATCGGTAATTTTTAAAATGGATAATTTTTAAAATCATACGTTGAGCCTTTTCCACCATAAGTACTACTGTCTTTGATGCACCACCCCAAGAGGTAATACAATATCTAATTAACGACTCACAAAGAGCTTTATATATTATAGTTATAAAGTCAAAAGAACCCAAGTGTCGCAGGGTCTTAAAAATCCGTGCTATAGCTCTAATTCGAGATGCTAAGACACTTGCGTGAGCATCCCACCTTACATGCTGATCGACAATCCCACCAAGATATTTAATTTGATATACTTTTTCAATTGTTTTACACTCACAACCATTATAGTTGGGTAGATTAAAGTTTTGACATGAGTGCGATTGAATTTGGAAAGATGAGGTTGGTTGGGAGGATAATTTGGTGCTGAATGTAATGTATCTTGTTTTATTTAGGTTAAGCGTTAGTAAATTATTATCAAGCCAATTCATAACCCTACACAGACCGCGTTCTGTAATATCTTTAACACTCTCCCAGTCGTCACCTTCAAATAAGAGCACGGTATCATCTGCGTAAGAATTGTAAAATAATATTTTACAATTTTGGATTTGCAAAGAACAAAGGTCATTTATGTATATACTAAAAAGAGATGGACCCAGTATACTCCCCTGTGGAATACCGAAACGGAGACATCTCTCACAGCTACTCTCAGAGCCTATTTTTACACGTTGTGATCTGCTAGTAAGGTAGTCAGCAAATAATTTATGGCAGACACCTCTCATTCCCAGCTTGAATAGCTTGGCTAGAAGGATGGGAACGGAGACAGTATCAAATGCCTTAGCCAAGTCGAGAAACAGTCCAATACACTTTTTACGATTGTCTAAGGCACCCGACACATTATCAATTAGGTCGTTTAAGGCGTCTTCGGTAGACCTATTTGATCTGAAACCGTATTGATTTAACGAAAGCACTTTGTTTCTTTCCAAATAACTTTTTAAACGATCGTTAAGAATATGTTCGAGTATCTTTGACACAACCGGTACCAACGATATTGGTCGATAATTACAAACCCTGTCTCTGTCACCATCCTTGTAAATTGGGCGCACCACGGCACATTTGAAGTGACTAGGATATATTCCTTGCTCAATTGATAAATTACAAATATGAGTGATAGGTTTTACGAGAATATGAATATTTTGTTTAAGAACGGTAGGTATATATATATATTGTAGGCCGGAGCCGGAGTAATTAGAATAAGCGGTGGCGTCCCAATTACATGTGGATATTGTTTGGAGTGGTTCCAGCCGCCACACACAGAGTACACAGAGTACACTCGTTCGGTACATTTTCTACACAATCTGCAGATGATTAATTGACATAATGATATTTCATTTTGAATAGGCACCACGCATTAGCTAATTTGTATTAGTAATGTATATTTAATACCTTATGGTATTAAATATACACAAATATACATTAACAAATATTTATATATTTGTTAATGTGCAACATACCTAGAAATGCTAATCAGCGCGCCAGCATAGCGCGTCCATACTTCACCAATAGTTATTCAGGTGGCAAACCTCAATGTCACGTGCTTTACAAATCAATCAAATTGCAATCATTACTTTGTATGGAATTTTACCGAACCTTACCAACATGTTCAACCGTACAATATAGAATACTAGCGGCCGCGCGGCCGCTAGTATTCAGCAGCTTCGCCTGCTTATTTGCACCCTTAGGGGTGAATTCTAATAAACCATGAAACGTGTTCAATAAAATATTTTTAAGAGTCTCAATTTCAAATTTTATAAAAATTGGTGGCGATAAAAAGATTTTTTGATTGGCACCCTTAGGGGGGGTAAATTCTAAAAACCGTGAAACACGTGTTCAATTGAATATTTTTAAGAGTTTGAATTTACAATTTTATAAAAATCGGTGCTGATTTAATTTTTTTCCATACAAATTTTCAATTCCTATTTCACCCCTTTAGGGTTAAAGTTTTTCAAAATCCCTTCTTAGTGGATGTCCAGATTACAAAAGTAAACATCTGTCCAAATTTCACGTTTCTACGCACAGCGGTTACGTCTGTGCGTGCGTCTTACCTCAGTCAGTGAGGACAAGTCAGTGTTAGTATTGACACACGCTGCATCCCGCGGCGGCGTGCTTGTTGTGTAGTGTTACCTAATTAATGTAAAATATAATTTATAGGTGGTAATACGCTTTGTTCTCGGGCACGCAGAGAGACGCTCGACGTGCGATAAGCGGTCGCTGTTATCGCGTTATCGCGGTATGTCGGATCAAGATTGCGCGTATTTCGGATAAGGTCGATGTACGTGGCATTTATTATCTATACATGCTATACATATAAGAGAGTAAACATGGCGCGTCTGTACATTATATATATTTATAAAATAATAATTGAGGGGGACTTAGTTTAGTACAGTAATAGAGCCCAAATCTACAAAAAATGTTGTCTGTTTGTATACGCTAATCTCCGGAACTACTGGACGGATTTGAATGCAACTTTTTTGTTGTATAGCTATTAAGTCTAGGCAACATCTAGGCTATAGTTTATATTGAAAATCTGGATAACTGATGTGGAACCTTAACCTGTCTAAACTACAAGAGATTAAATATATTGCCTTGGGGAAAATTGAACAACATAAACAGTTTCCACCCACATAACAAAAATGAAGGTCTGGAGTACCTGACGTGGAACACTAGCAGTCCGTGTAATCTCTAAGAGATATAAATATAGCGTCTTAGTAAAAGTTGATCAAAATAACAAGCATTTTTTGTCCACATTATGGTGTAATAAAGTGTTAAAATAAAATAAAATAAATAAATAAATAAAAACGAAGATCTGGAATAGTTCTTCTGCGTGGTCAGTGTTGAATGAAATGAGGTTATTATTATGACCAAATCATTTAAAATAACATAAGCCAGGAGTACCTCCTCCTCCATGAATAATTGTGTAGTTGAAGTGAGCAAAGCCGCGGGGGTCGTTAGTTTAAGAATAAATTAAAAAATATTATATATATTTATTTTATAAGTAATATGCAAACTTATAACAATAGAAATTAATAGTTTTTAAAATAAAAAAACAGTAATTTGTCAAGTTTAAACATTTTTTAGCGCAAGATATAAGATTTTAAGCGCAACAAAGTTTCACCTGTAGATTTATGATTTAATTATTATGTATAATAATTAAATCATAAATCAGCTAACACATAGACATCATATAATGCATACTTTTATTACTATTTATCTTATCAATTTTTACGATTATATGTTTTTTGAAAACAACAAATTATATAATTGTTAGTTTTTTTTGGAAATGCCCGAGTGGGAATCTATCCCGGAACCCGTGCCGCTGCGCCAAGACACCCTCTATTATTACTATAATTTAAATTGTTACAGGTGTTCTGCGATATCGTGGTCCGTGATGGCGAGATGGTGTGCGTGGAGCTGGTGGCGCGAGGTCGTGGTGGTGCGACGCAAGCTGTCATCTTCCTAGGGTCTATACGATATGATGCACTCACCAGAGTGTATGATGCGAGAGTAAGTCAGTGTCCTTATCAGTGCTTAACGTCATCACTACCTTTACCCAAATTGATAGCTATCAGATATGGGTTTGCTACATTTAATTCTCTTTATATTTTATAAGCTACTTTATTATCGTTGTCATGATGGAGTAGGTACCTACTGGAACATCGCGTTGTAAGTAGGTAACTATTATAATGATAACAAACAACATGTTAACAATAATTGTCCTTATTCTGTATATTTCCTTTTCCTGAGATTTTCCTTTTTGCATAGCAGAGTAGGCAAAGAGAACCTAGTGGCAAAACACTTCATTCTCTCCTTGCCGTCCGAATACAATACTAATATATTTATAGTCACAAGTTGTCAGATTAGCTTAGTTATATTACAGTAGCAAATAGCTGCAACACGCGCACTTAGGAGTTTACACTGGCTGTGAATTAGGAAGTAATTAGGCCCGACCTTGTTCTCCACAATGCGTTATTCATTGTTGGTGTGGTGCTTCTCATAAATACATTTAGTAGACTATTTAACTTATAACTAATTAACTAATGACGAAGGCCGTATCGTATTGTGACGTCACCCGCCCAAGCGCCTCTATGGCGGTTTGGGAGTTACGAGCCTCGGTGTTGCATTAGTCGGTTACGATAAACCGACATTCAATATGCTTAAAGTATGCTATACTTATTTTTCAATGTACATTTTAAATATTTTTTTCAAAATATACAATGACAAAATTAAATCTAGCGTATGGGATGAAAATAAGAAAAGCCAAAGATCACGTCTGGCAAGATTATCATTATGTTTTATCAGGCTCACGCTGTATCGGGGTACCGCAAGTAGCAGGGTAGCCCAGGCCCGGGCAGAGGGAGCCTGGTGTTGAGAAACTTCCGCTCCCCACGTACCGCGTAATTCCGGAGGCGTACTATTTTTATACTGTACTATTACTATTATTTAAATTAATTTTATGTGTAAAACGTAGAAATTCTTGAGAATAATAGTTTAATTTGAAATAAAGGACTCCACTACGGCGCAGATCAGGAGTATGGTAATTTATTTATATGTTACGGTATGGTTGCTCAGAATGACATTAGCAAAGTGCGGGGGTTGCTTGAAAGTAAAAAATATTGGATAACATGGGTAAATGCCACTAGGAGGAAACTTCGCTTCAGCACACTTGTGGGTGTAACACAAACCGACTAAGTCGTCCCACACTTAAAGCTGTCACATTCGCCTGGGAGTTGTCTAAATAGGGAGATCATGGATTGCTACGGAACCTAGCAGTCGAATGACACCAATTGGAGTTGATTTATGGGTAAAGTCAGTTCGCTCTTGACGTCAGCTCTCCCCCTCTCATCGCCTCCCCGCCGCCCCCCTCGTCGTGCCTCGAGAACACCTGCATTATATTATACACTTGCACGCTCTAAAGTAACAGTCCGTCTGCTGAGGTTTCCTAAAAACATTCGCGTTGGCTGCGATGTCATATTCATTCGTTTTTAATATTATGTAAATTACCAAATTTTGACAAACACTCAATTATAATTGTATAAAATTGAAATGAAAATAACCATCATTCAAGTAGGAGATTACAAGCAGTTTTTTAATAATATTTAATTTAAAAAATATCAGTATTGTCGTGGAGGTGCCCCCCTAGCTGGGGTAGACCGGAGCGGTAACAATTACTGTTAAGAAAAGCCGGTGAGATCTATTAAGTTACATGATCAAAACTTGTATATATTTTTAGTTTTTTCAATTTCTGCCGAATTCTGGAGGTATTGCGAGTGTCTCCCAGCGAGTGGCATCTCATAGAATTACCTCTCTCCCATCTCTTTTATCGACGGATATTCCTTCTATTCTTGCTTCAAAGCGAATATTGTGTATGCCGTATTTATAAAATATACTTATTTAGGCGAAACACACGGTGTTATTTAAACTATCTTGGCTGATTTGGTACTGAATTATTTCCAAAGTTAGGACTTTACTACTAGGTACTAACTAAACTTAACTTTGGCCTCGAATCCTTTTTAGCTATAGAGATATGTATATCCTCTTGAATACAGCAGGAAGTTTAAGAGAACTCATAAACATAAAAAAAATGTAAACGTGTTTATAAACATGACAACATTGTAGCAATTGACACGTCGATAAGCATACCTATGTCTGAAGGCTATATTGTTTGATAGAGATGTTGGGGATCGCGAGGGTGGTGGGGGTGGGGGTGCGATATCAACAAGTACTCGTCGCGACTCGGCGACGCCGCGAAATGATGGAGCCGCGTTGTATGCTCCGCCGCCGCCGAGTTGCCACGTGCCTGTGAGCCTGTGACCGACTCTGTGTCTTCATTGTGGAGATTGCGATACATATAATCCCTTAAAGCGCTAGGAACGTGATTCACACATAGTATGCAAGTACCTACATATTCACTTATCATCGGGAATATATTGTTTAAAAAAATATATGTAAATGTGGATTTTTATCTATCTACGATAACTGGGGCAGGCATGAATGTATCTTATATCAGTGCTGTTCCAATAGAGTATATGTGTATTACAACATTCGAATACGGATTATGTGAGAAGATACGTAGCAAGAATGCTAATCCTATATAATATAATACGTTGCCAGGCATTATATTATAATGCTAAAATTACCTATATTATTTTTATAATAATCGAGCTTTTCCATTTTCTATTCTCATCATAACTGGAACAACACAATAGAATTTATTTGAAATGATTGACCTGGAAGCAGTTGTGCCTTGTATCTGGGACGTGCGGGTTCTTTGAAGGCCTCATTACCCGTCGGCCCCGACTGTAAACTCGGGGTCGACAGCCCAAATAAATAAATGCCTTTGACTGATGGTGAACCTACGCCCCTTCTTAGAACTACCTAGTAGTACGTAGTACGCATTCATTGTTAAGCAAATGATAGCCTTTGTTATTTTAATCATGACCTACAATTCTTTATTGTTTTGTTCTAAGTTGGTGTTTAAATTAAATAATGTCGTCATCAGGCACAGGTGGGTTGATGTTAAAAGTACGTGGGATCTTATTACAAGCTACAAAAGTTGTAGGTATATTTTAGTAACTCTTGCCTTTCTTCGGATGCTAATTTGGATAAGATTTTTGCGATTTTATTTTAACTTTTTAAAGTTTTAGTCACGGTGCGTGTAGCTGAGTGCGAGCGTGCAACCAGCCGCGTTTACAGTCACATTGTGCCTTTGCGCCGCGACTGGCCAGCTAGCCTCACTGTCATATTAAAATAATTGGTAATAAATGTAGTAAATGGAAGATGGAAAGAGGAAACATGGAAAATAGTATTATTACCCAAAAAACATTTTGCACTCACTATATATACAGATAGTGTCCCTCTAATACTGATATACAAGTAGGCAATCTAAGCAACGTGACAACCGTTGCGTGATAACTACCAATGTCTCAAATACATTATCTCACTACTTATGTCCAAAATATTTTAATTCCGGTTAGTTTACTTGTTTTGTTGTATAAATATAAGGCCAGGTACGATTCAGTTCCAACCCAACGAACTGTCACGCATCATTGGTTGTCTTCAGCAATCGTCGCTGTCGACGAAGGTGGCGCAACGCATGTCGTTCGGGCTGCTGGGGCGCAGCGCGGGCGCGGCGGCGCGCTGCGAGTTCGTGCGCATGAAGGGGCCCGGCGGGAAAGGGCACGCGGAGGTACGTTGAAGTGACAAACGTGCGCGTTTCTTTCTATCTCTATCGAAAGAAACGCTTTTATTTTACATGTTTTTTTTATTTTTTATTATTTCATATGTTTTTGATTTCGATGCCGCCACTTCTAAAATAGTAATAAATATTGAATGATTTTGTTATACAACTTCCAGGTGGCTGTGTCTCGTCCGCGCACGTCCGGCGTGCACACGCCGAGCTCTGAACCGGGACTTGCCGCCTCGGAGCTGTGGGACAGCGACTGGGAGGATGACCCGGACGACCTGTTCCTGTATAGACATCAGGTATACCTTTACCTACCATTTACGATCTTAGTATCTTATCTGATAGGTAATAAAATCCAACTTGAACATTTTGATATTAAATGCTACCTTGCTAAAATCACGTTGATGTTGAAAAAAACAAACGAAGTAACGTTTAATAAAAACAAACAAAATAGTAAACTACAAGTTAAAAATAGATCCTTGATACAAATATTGAATCGATGCTATTAATGTGTCGAAAATTTTGTTGACATTCAACATAATTGAACGGCGTTGTCCGCTAACCCCATCAAGATTAGATATAGATAGTGTACCCGCGCGCTATTGCCGACACGACGACGGACGATCACGTGCACGCGATGCTACTTGAAAAGAACTTCTTTGAACGGTCGTATTTACATAACGTACCATTCGAAGGTCATGAATTTAAGAGCATTGAAATTCTCGTTAATGAGACTTTCAGTACGGAGAACTTCATAGCGAATAAATTTTAATTATCAAAAATATGCCAGATGTTTGAAATATAACTGAATGTACTGAGCATAATAGATAATTGTCTATTTTTTATAAGAAATGTGTTCTAGGCATGAAACATATTGAAACACAAAGATTATAGTACCTATAGACCTTATAAATCAAATTTTACGTATTGGAAATAACGAATAATATATGATTAGAAGTAACTAACAAAAATACTAGTGTCAGAACGAAACAAGGTTTTCAGCCGAATCCGAACCTTCGGCTTTGGCGAAACAGAAACTTAATAAGTATAGCTATATACAATACTAGCGGCCCGCACGCGGCTTCACCCGCGTCAACTATGTTATTATTAATTTCTGTCTCCATGACTACCTCCTAGTGACGTCTATGCAAAATTTGAGACGCATTTATAGTAACAAAGTTTCATACAAACTTTCAACCCCAAAAACAACCCCTTAGAAGTCGAATATTGCAAATTCCCGTCTTAGCGAGCACCTACGTCCTATAAATAACTCGTATGCAAAATTTGAGATTCCTAGCACTTGTAGTTTCTGAGATTTCGTGATGAGTGAGTGACCTTTCGATTTTATATACAGGGTGGAAGAGGCAGCGCTTCTTTTACTGAAACTGCATATATGGTAAAATATTTCAAATCCAAAATTTAAAAAAATAATCAAGGTACCTCAACGGTTTGGACGTAGGATTTTTTTTTCATTTCACGATTTTTATCCATACCTGTATTTCGTGTGACGCACACATACGTATGCGACGTTGCCGCTTTGACAGGTAAGTGTGTGCGTGCCTATATTATACTTTACAAATGGCGTTTTATTTTAAAACGATAATTTTATTATTTATTTTGTTTGAAAAAAAAACTTTTTCATTTTTGAGAATTATTTTTTTTCCGAATTATATTAGGCTTTTATAGAGTAGTTAAAACTGTGGTTTCATTTAAAGTGGCGCTGACAATTCCACCCTGTATATAGATAATTAAAGATCAACTGAAACAGTCGATAGAGGTTGTCATAAGAAACAATTTGTACTGTAATTTGCGTGGTCACATAAAAACTATCCAAGCATGCATAAAAAAATATTAATGAATGCCCAACGTCGTCAGTAAACCTTGTGTAGAATCTTTCCGATACTGAAGGCAAGGTGGTAAACGGTTCCAATTTGCCGATGATTTAGACTGAACCTACTAAGACCCGATAAGACTGTCAAAAATTTCCAGCCTTGAGTATGGAAAAAGCAAAAGTAGTCATCACCGATGGTCTGTGAATGTACTCTTTCTACTAATTTCTTTCTGCTAATGGTTTCTAAGCCTTATTTTAGTAGTCAAACCTTCTTTAAGAATATAAAGTACCAAACTATCCAGAATCAGTTGCTAAAATGTTTCTAATTTTTTACACAGAAGTTTTGTTTAGAGCACACTCTCCGAAATGTATACGGTAAAACACAGACAATGATGCAACCCTATGCTGGTGGCTGAGGCTCTGCAGTTGAGTATCAACGAGGGTCTTGTCTTTGATTAGCCTTCTGGCTCGTCTCTCAACTGACTCCAAAGTCCGTATTTGGTACCTGGCAGAGTCATCCCATAAGTGAGAGCAGTACTCCATACATGATCTAACTTGTGCTTTATACAGTGTGAGAAGATGTTAAGGTGTAAAGTACTGTCTCACCTTGGAGTTCTCACTCTGGATTTAATGTAGGATCCAAAGTTAAGAGTCGATGAGAAAGTAATGCCAAGAAGTTCAAGTTCAAGGTCGCTTAACGGGACCGATACATTTCGAAACGAGGGGGATAATTAGGCTCGGCCTTTTTTTCGCGGTGAACAGACACGCCTGGGTCTAGTGGCATTAAATTTGACCAAATTGGCATCTCCCCAATCGGAGACTGCCTTGAGGTTCAAATTAAGGCCTTTAACTATATTATCCCTATGCGATTGTATTTCAGGTCCTGTTGCAGTTGCTTTGGCTATGTACCGCTCTACAACAGTGCTGTCATCTGCGTACCCAAAGATTCTAGGAATGATTAAATCATTTATATGGAGCAGGAACAGAGTTGCAGAGAGCACTGACCGTTGAGGGATACCGGCATTTACATCCATTATATCAGACAAGTAGCCATCCACGACTACACGTAAAGATCGGTCCCTCAAGAAGTCTGATAACATAGAACACATTTTGCCTGAATATTTTATTAATCTATATCTGTATTTCTATACTAATGTGACAGGCAAACTCATGCCTTGAGGTCATTCAAATGCCGATAACTTTTTTTTAATGAACCGATTTTGATGAAACAAAGTTTAGATGTTAAGTTGAGGTAAAACAAAGCAATTGGTGAAAGTTTTAAGTAAATCGGTTCAGTGCTATCGGAGATAAACATGATCATACATACAGACAGACAGACAAGAAATTTAAAAAAAAAATTTTTTTGCTTTCTATTACTTTTTTTAAGTGTCCCTCTATCCATTTCAATCAAAAATACTAAATGTACGAACAAAATATTTTTACTGCTTTATTATATTTAGAAATATGTGTGCCATATTCATCGCTCAAGAGATGAGTATGGCATTCATATGTATAAACCTAACTTTTATGGTCAAAATAAAATTTTGCTTCGTTGCCTATTGTTGTAATATGTTGTTTTAAGTAGCAAATAAACATACCAATTCTTAGAATAGTAGTATTATCTATTTGCATTAGATTAACTAATTTAAAATTATAATAATAATATAAGTATGTGTAAGAATGTGAGTAATAAATAATGTAGATTATATCACATACAGATAATGATGATAATCGTACAAGAACAATGTATTTTATCAGAGTTGGTTACAATATGGAGGATAAGAAATTGATAAATCCTCTTCATTGGATTATTAATATTAGAATTATATTTTTGGAAATTTTTCTAAGGATAAAATTACCATATTTGGTCATGTTATAAGAAATAAATCGTCTCTGGTTGCTTCCATTTTTAAGTCATAATAATAATTAGCTTCACGCTGTATCCCGCACACAGCAGGGTAGGTAGGTTAGAGGGAAGAATCTAGGGATAAGATACTCCGTTCCCCTCTTTCCGCCGAATTTTGAAGGCATTGCGTGTTGAGTGGCGGAACTCGATGCCGCGCTTTGCCCTGACACCATAGCAAAGAAATGGAAATATAAATTTAAATAAATATTTCATTTCCTCGAGTGGGCATCGAACCCACAGACAGTAGCGTTTATAGTCTTAACACTAGGTTGCCTCTGCCGACCCTGCCGTGTGCGGGATAAAGCGTGAAGCTGATTTAATTTTTTTTAATAATCTTGTTACCAAAGGACTAACTGCTTACGTATCACTTCTTGTGTTTATTAATACCGATTAATCGCCATCTTGGATCATCCTTCGTCCTACCAAGAAGTGTGTAGCTCTACTGCTAAAGATATAGTAAGATTTTTCGGTTTTACCTCATCTTATCCTCATAGTATAATACTTTAATTTTCCTAGAGTTATCTGAAACGTAGTAAGATTAGAATTTATTTTAATAGTGCCGTAGTAATCATAGGTGTGCAACTTTGGAGCTAATGCGGTACAAGAAAAAAACTCTTATAGTTAGCTACCTTATATTTTTTTGTCATTCACGCCATGTCTAAGTATGTTATGCTATGTTAGAGCTTTAATTGTTTCTTTGATTTCACTAAAAATATTTTATTTTATTAGTATCTTTATTTACAGAGAACACTTCTACTACGAGTGCATATATTGGATAATTTTATTAGCTAGCTGACACGATTATGATTGTTATTAATAATAATTACAATAATTATTTATTTTTTATTTATTTATTTTCTTATATATCGAGTAACGTGACGCATTTTGTTAGTAACAATGAAATTTTAATATCTATGTTAGTATTTAAGTTGCTCCTCATTCCCACTCGAGATGGCGCAGCAATGGTTTACATATATACAGTCTAATGTACAGTCACAGTATACAGTCAGTTAGACTTTATATTTAGGATGCTGTTGGTGCTACCAACCCTGCTAACCCTGACACACTACAGAAACGAGGTAGCCTCAGCAGCAACCTAAATGCGTCATTGTATTGATCTCGAAGGACGCTGTAAGATATTTGTGAATACCTGACCCGCAGACTCGATAAATAAAAACGAATGCAGTAAGCTCTAAACAATGTTATTTTAACTCTAGTCGAGTAACGTGGAAATTTGCGAGCCAGCATATTCACCCTTACTGACAACGCCCTCCGTTCTCTTTCAATATCAGCATCGTCTTTGAGGCCTGGTGTCAACACATTGGTACACTCGTTTGAGACTATTACCGTTGAGCAAAATTAACGGTGTTTATATTTGGTGCTTTACCCCCCGCCCCAAAGACCATCATTACACTTTTTCTTTCATTGTAGATCCGACCGTGTCTTCCCGCATAGGCCTCACATATTGCGATCAGCTTCCTAAGGCCACAAAGTGAAGCACTTAACAGTACCATATCGTCAGCATAGCTTAAGTTATTTATACAAATACCAGCTATATAACAACCCAGCTTATGCTGCCGAGCTCGCCAGGTAACTCGTTCACGTACAAATTAAAGAGGGTTGCTGAACTTAAAACTCCCTGTCTCACCGCGCATTCCAATCCATACGGACGTGATAAAACTCCTGCCCACCGAACAGTTAATTTGGCTTTTGTCCCAGTACTTGAAAATCTTAATAAGCTCAGACGGCATATTGGCTTGATCCAACTTTCCCCACAACAAATCGTACGAAACCAAGTCGAGTACCTTGGAAAGATCTAGAAAACAGGCATAGAGTGGAGTTTTCCTCTTTGTATAGTATGTGACAGCATGCTTAAGACCCAAGGCAGCACTTTCCGTAGACAATCCAGGTCTAAATCCAAATTGGTTGTGCATTTAGTTGGGTATTGAGCATGCTATCCAACACCTTCGAGATGTCTGTAGCCAGAGAGATTGGGCGATACCTTATCCGCTATATAGAGTTGACCTTATCAGCTAGACCACCTGTTTTGTTTTTCGCAATAGGCACAACGATCGCCCTCATCATCTCTGCCGGCATGTAACTATGACTCAAATATATTTTGTAAAACTTAGCAAGAATTTCTAACACAATAGTGTGTTTAAATTGCATTCTACAACTAAAAGCAAATGGTCTGACCACAATACATCTTTTAAAACAAAAACGTAACGAATAGATTCCTGAGCGGCCTTAGGTACTATACAATGATCAAGCCAACGTTTTGATCAGTTAGCCTCACTTACAAATGCAATGGTGCCTGATTG
The DNA here is from genome assembly GCA_016802625.1 of Heliconius numata. Classification (NCBI taxonomy): domain Eukaryota; kingdom Metazoa; phylum Arthropoda; class Insecta; order Lepidoptera; family Nymphalidae; genus Heliconius; species Heliconius numata. The sequence continues at coordinate 18,776 of JAEBDU010000037.1, forward strand.
TAAGCCGAGCATCTCCGTATAGATACAGCACCATTTCTGTTCTGTAGAAAACTGAGATTTGAGATTTACTTTCATGTAAATAAATGTTATAGTCTCCCAAAATGTAAACACATGTAACCAAACAAATGAAACAAATGTAAGAGTTTATAACGTAACGTGTACGGTTAGTAATAATAGTTATTAATAATTCCTAAGTTTAAGTTAAAATATTGATTAACGATTGAGATGTGAGTGTTTGGATGTATTATTATAATTGTGTTTATCGCAGCGGCGTCTGAGCGACCCCAGCGCGAACATAACGACGTTCGTGCGCGGCGGATGGCGCGCGCGCGAGCGCCACCAGGACAAGAGTCGCTCCGAGAATGAGGGGCTGGACGTGCTGGGTGATGGCGAGGCGGAGGTCGAGGCCGGGGACCTGAGAGACGGTACGTTGACTTGGATTTTTTTGTTTCACACCGTTAGTTTTTTTTTATAACATGATAGGCATGGAGGACATTCCATGTTGCGTGGTGGACTTGTTTATTTATACTGTGTTTTATATTGTCTTTGCGTGTGTGTTACATGTGGTACACATGTGTAGTTTTTTATTGTTGTGATGCTTTTTGCTTTGATGTCATGTGGAAGTGCGTCGCGCATCGTGTCGAGAGTGTGTTTCCAATGAGTAGAACTTAAATTCACGTATAATTGTTGTTTTGCTATTGAATGCTTGTATCGCTTCTAGCCTCGCTAGTAGCCTTCTAGGTCGCTGGAGGAAGCCCGCACGCCCTTAGGACACTTGTTTTGTCACATACGACCTAGTCCATTACTGTCCTGTTTGCTCAAATGCATCTTTTAACTCGAACTTGTATGACATTGAAATAGTAACTGCAAAACTTTGGATTTACTTTCATTAATAATTCAATACCAACAGTTAAAAATGCGAACGACTGTCAACAATAACATACCAGTCGTACACAAACATCGGTCTCGAGACAGTCACATAGTTCCGTGTTGTGTGTGTCGTAGGGCGCCGGGCTCCCTCCATGCGCGACGTGTACCGGCGCGCGCCGCCCGACCTGTCCCCCGCCTGCCTGCACACCGTGTCGCCGCGTCGCCGCCCCGCGCCGCGCCGCACCGCCCAGCCGCCGCCCCT